>JBAMBR010002969.1:0-395620 GCA_037044475.1 Zaprionus obscuricornis | reverse complement strand
CTGTTTTTGCAGGCACTGGCGCTGTGGTTGAATTTGTCACATTAAACTGAAATTCATTGGTATCCGCTGTGGGCTTTGCTGGGGATACATTTGCAATTGGAGGCGCAAGTGCTGATGTCGCCGGTGGACGTCGTCGCACTACTAGCGCCTTAGCTTTGGGCTTTTCTGTATTGAATTCAAACTCAAATCCTGCTGCTGTTCCACGTTTTTGCTTGCCCAACGCTTTTTTTGGCGCTGCGTGTGGTTGCATCTGTTGTACATTAAATAAACGTATTTATTGTTCACTGCAAGTGTATATATCATTTGTACTTACCGATTTTGTTTTATTCACATTTGGTTTTGTCGTTGTTACATTAAATGTTATATTGTCAACCATTTTGACGCATTTGTTTCCCAAAAATAATTTTTGTAAATATATAAAAAAAAAAACGTGCGCGCCTGTTGATGCTAAACACGCATTGTCAAACAGCTGTTTTGCAAGCAGTGTAAGCAGTTGCCATACATCGCTTCGATTGTATTTGTATATAACAATGTGGCAACGCCAAGCAGTGTGCTAAAAGTGCGCAATTGCGCCAAATTTCAAATGCTTGAAATAATGACAAATGCGTGAATTCAGTAAAGTTTTTTCTACTAGATTATTTATTTATATATCATGGCAAATTCAGTAACACTTTAAAGTAATGCAGCCGCCCAGCTGACGTCAACCCTTATGACAAATATTCGATTAAACGACGACAAAAAACAAAGAAAAAAAAACAAACGAACAGTATGAAAAAATTCTGCCACTGACAGTTGTCAGTGTTTTGCTGTTCTATATATAATATATGTTTATATATCGTATATGTATTATAGGTGTGTGTGTGTATGTGCTTAAAATGGTGGGTTTTTTATTTCATTTTTTTTTTATTTTATTTTTATTCTTTTTTTTGTGTTTTTCTTGTAATTTTGTGTTTTGGTTTTGGTTTAGCCCCAGCTGCGTGCGCCACAAATGTCAACAACAGTCCAATGTACGATAGTAACTGCTGCCGCTGCTGCTGCGGCTGCATCAGATACAGCTACTGCTGCTGCTGCTGCTGCTCCTGCTGGTGATACTTGCTGCTGTGGTTCTGTGCCGGGAATCAATAGAGATGAGGCAGCTGTTGATGCTGCTGCTGCTGCTGCTGTTGCTACTGCTTTGGGCATTGCTGCTGATGTTGTTATTGGAATTGGCAATGTCTGCACATTGAAATTCACATCGATATCCGCATCCACATCCGCATCCGCATCTATATCCACATCCACATTCACATCGACATCAACATCCATTTGGATGCATAGTGCTGCCGCCGGCATTCCGCTCACATTGTGAGCTTGGCAGGCTGCATACATTAACTATGCTGTCACGTAATATTCCCGCTGACGCTTCTGGCACTTCTCCCGCGCAATGTAACACAATGCAATTGTTATAAGCAATGCAATAGTTACGCCCATGCCAATGCTAACCCACATAATTTCCTCATTGATGCCAACATATGAGCGACCTAGACATTGGTAGAGAGGAAGAGGGGAGGGGGTGGAGAGATAGAATGAGAATGAAAGAGAGAGAGAGAGAGAGAGAGAGATAGGCAGTGTGAGAATGATAGAGAGAAAGAGTGAGTCAAAAAAGAAAGAAAAGAAAAGGAAATATACAGATTTTAAAAAAATGAGTAAAGAGTGAAAGAGAGGGAGAGAGAATGGCAAAAATATAGAGAAAGAGGGGAGAAAAGAAAAAGAGAGAGAAAGAAATATAGAAAGAAATGAAAAGAAAAAGAAAGAATGAGAATGAGAATGAGAGAGAGACAGTGTGAGAAAGAGAAAGAGAAAGAAATTTAATGAATATTAAATACAATATTAAAGTGCATACGAATTTGGTCTAATTACAATTGTATTTGGCAGCTGACAGCTGACAACTGGCCGTTGGCTGTTGCCTGTTGCCTGTTGGCCGTTGGCCATGAGCACAGATTAATTACAGTTCATCGCGCAACGCGCATCGAATCGTAATCGTAATCGCCATCGCCATCGCAATCAATTGCCAATTTCAATCACTGTGCATTTTTAATGTGCACTTCAATTTCAATTGTAAATCAAACAAAAACAAAAAAAAAAAAAAAAACAAAAAACAACAACAATAAGAATAACAATGATAATTCTAATATACATTTTGAGCAATTAATTGATAATTAAATGTTGCATACCATTATAATAATGATTAGAGTAACCGGCCTTACCGGCCACACGACCCGCTGGCATCTTTTTCTTTTTTTTAAATTTTGTTTGTTTTTTATCGAACTCTTTAAATGATTTTTCTATGTGCAGCCAAAAAATAGAAAATACAATTTGCCAAAGTCTTAAATATATTGTATCGTAAGTTTTGCTTGTCTTTTTGTATTTTACGTCTTGGCAACTTTCCCAGCTAAAAGTTATTCGCTATCTCTATCTCTCTCTCTCCCTCTTTCGCCGTGTTTAATTACAATTCATGTTTCGCTGTATTGCGCTGTTTGGCAAGTTTTTGCATTATATTTTTTTCTTTCTTTTTTTATTTTTGTTCGCTGCCAAAAACTTTTTATATTGTTAACTGAAAAGAGAAAAAAAAAAACCAAGAATATGAAAGATAAGAATTTCATTAAAGTTTTGTATATCTGCAAGCAGCTTAAAGTCATGAATTTAAATTCAAATTCAAATCCGCAAATGCCTGCACTGCTTACAGTATACACTAATGTGCGTTATCCAACACTGCATATGAAATGTGACAAGCAAAACACAGCTGTGTGTCAGCCTGCTGTTTTTGTGTATGAATATTGCGGCGTCATTAATATGTAAAAGTATTTGTTATCGTGTTGTGTTTATAATTTCTTGCTTTTTTTTTTCTTTAGTTAAATAAATAATTGCAAGAGATAATATTACAAAATGGAACAAGAAAACTCTGTGGAGGTCAATGTTGAGGAAAAACTTGGTGAATCGTTAAAAGAATTAACTGTTACAGATGACAATGTAGCAGAAACAAAATCAAAAGCCGGCAGCGATTCAAATAAAATTCCCATTGTGTCTGATAATCAGCTGTGCGATTTTTGTAGTACAAAATCATGCAGCTGTGGCTGTCGTAAGTTTCATTTTGTGCAGATTCAACAAATTTGAGTGCAATTTAATTTTGCCATTTGCATATTATTCTATTTATCGTGCCCCAACTTCTGCCCCCCAAAGTCACTGAGTCACAAAGAGCATAAGCTTATCAGTGTTAAACATAGGCCAAGTACGCTGTGTCAATGAGACTGCACTGCTTGGCTTGCTACCGTTGTGTAAATTGAACTGCTTTAAAGGCGCGCGAATTTAAACAATCGATTGAACAAGTTTCTGAAATTTTTTTTATCAATTTACATTTTTAATATTGTATAGATAAAAAAAAAATACACATACAAAATTATATAAAATTAAGGAGAATTGTACATTTTTATTCATTCATAACGGACACGTAAATGTTCTGCAAACTTTCAAACACATTCTTACACTGTACATTAGTATAAAGAGCAGCAATAAAAGTCTTAACTTTTCGGCTTTTATTATGTGTAATTCCATTCAGCATCAGAAAAGGGAAAAATGTAAAAAAAAAAAAAACAAAAATTGTTATGCTTGCCTGACATTGGCTGTGGACACACAGACAGACAGAGAGCAGCAGCAGTAGGAGCAGGAGCACATTGAGGCAAGTTGAAGCAAGCTCATTGATATTCTTTGCGTCCACTGTAAAATTTAAAGTTACGCTCAGACGCCTGTTGCGCTCTCAAATTGCACAAAATGCTTCATGGCTTCTTGATAGCTACATCCCATTTAGACCATCTCCCACACTAGCCACGCCCACTTTACCCACATTTCAATTTCCATTTACATTTCTTTCTACTTTTTTTATTTTATTTTTTTTGCCTGTTACTCTGAGCGGGACAACAAAAAAAAAGTTTTTTTTTATTTTTGCCACAACGCCGTGGCAGCCACAACAGGAAACGGCAGCAGCACATTTGAAACAGCGGCTGCTGCAGTTTGCTGGTTACTGTTGCTGCACACATTAGGAACTGCGATTGAAATGCCTTTTCAGTTGTAGAGTTGAAAGAGAGAGAGAGAGAGAGAGAGAGAGACAGAGAAAGAGAGAGAGAGATAGATCAAGTTTTTTTTTTTTTTGGACAAAAGTTTGCTAGAACACAAAACGAATTCTTCTTATCGTTTGACCAACATGATTTTTCTACGGGCTAACACACACATACACGCACACACACACACATAGTTAAAGACACATAGACAAAATTTCATTTGGATTTTGTGAATAATTCATGCGGTCAGGTTGCAGACTCGCTGTAGCTCGAACTCGAACTCGAACACAAACTCAAACTCGGCCACTGACACGGCCTTCAAGGCATTTCAATCGCAGTTCCTAATGTGTGCAGCAACAGTAACCAGCAAACTGCAGCAGCCGCTGTTTCAAATGTGCTGCTGCCGTTTCCTGTTGTGGCTGCCACGGCGTTGTGGCAAAAATAAAAAAAAAACTTTTTTTTTTTTGTTGTCCCGCTCAGAGTAACAGGCAAAAAAAAATAAAATAAAAAAAGTAGAAAGAAATGTAAATGGAAATTGAAATGTGGGTAAAGTGGGCGTGGCTAGTGTGGGAGATGGTCTAAATGGGATGTAGCTATCAAGAAGCCATGGGGCAAGCATTTTGTGCAATTTGAGAGCGCAACGAGGCGTCTGAGCGTAACTTTAATCTATCATTGGTGCCAGGATATGGATTTTACAGCTTGCACGCAAAGAATATCAATGAGCTTGCTTCAACTTGCCTCAATGTGCTCCTGCTCCTACTGCTGCTGCTCTCTGTCTGTCTGTATGTCCACAGCCAATGTCAGGCAAGCATAACAATTTTTGTTTTTTTTTTTTTTACATTTTTCCCTTTTCTGATGCTGAATGGAATTACACATAATAAAAGCCGAAAAGTTAAGACTTTTATTGGTGCTCTTTATACTAATGTACAGTGTAAGAATGTGTTTGAAAGTTTGCAGAACATTTACGTGTCCGTTATGAATGAATAAAAATGTACAATTCTCCTTAATTTTATATAATTTTGTATGTGTATTTTTTTTTTTATCTATACAATATTAAAAATGTAAATTGATAAAAAAAATTTCAGAAACTTGTTCAATCGATTGTTTAAATTCGCGCGCCTTTAAAGCAGTTCAATTTACACAACGGTAGCAAGCCAAGCAGTGCAGTCTCATTGACACAGCGTACTTGGCCTATGTTTAACACTGATAAGCTTATGCTCTTTGTGACTCAGTGACTTTGGGGGGCAGAAGTTGGGGCACGATAAATAGAATAATATGCAAATGGCAAAATTAAATTGCACTCAAATTTGTTGAATCTGCACAAAATGAAACTTACGACAGCCACAGCTGCATGATTTTGTACTACAAAAATCGCACAGCTGATTATCAGACACAATGGGAATTTTATTTGAATCGCTGCCGGCTTTTGATTTTGTTTCTGCTACATTGTCATCTGTAACAGTTAATTCTTTTAACGATTCACCAAGTTTTTCCTCAACATTGACCTCCACAGAGTTTTCTTGTTCCATTTTGTAATATTATCTCTTGCAATTATTTATTTAACTAAAGAAAAAAAAAAGCAAGAATTTATAAACACAACACGATAACAAATACTTTTACATATTAATGACGCCGCAATATTCATACACAAAAACAGCAGGCTGACACACAGCTGTGTTTTGCTTGTCACATTTCATATGCAGTGTTGGATAACGCACATTAGTGTATACTGTAAGCAGTGCAGGCATTTGCGCATTTGAATTTGAATTTAAATTCATGACTTTAAGCTGCTTGCAGATATACAAAACTTTAATGAAATTCTTATCTTTCATATTCTTTGTTTTTTTTTTCTTCTCTTTTCAGTTAACAATATAAAAAGTTTTTGGCAGCGAACAAAAATAAAAAAAGAAAGAAAAAAATATAATGCAAAAACTTGCCAAACAGCGCAATACAGCGAAACATGAATTGTAATTAAACACGGCGAAAGAGGGAGAGAGAGAGATAGAGATAGCGAATAACTTTTAGCTGGGAAAGTTGCCAAGACGTAAAATACAAAAAGACAAGCAAAACTTACGATACAATATATATAAGATTTTGGCAAATTGTATTTTCTATTTTTTGGCTGCACATAGAAAAATCATTTAAAGAGTTCGATAAAAAACAAACAAAATTTAAAAAAAAGAAAAAGATGCCAGCGGGTCGTGTGGCCGGTAAGGCCGGTTACTCTAATCATTATTATAATGGTATGCAACATTTAATTATCAATTAATTGCTCAAAATGTATATTAGAATTATCATTGTTATTCTTATTGTTGTTGTTTTTTGTTTTTTTTTTTTTTTGTTTTTGTTTGATTTACAATTGAAATTGAAGTGCACATTAAAAATGCACAGTGATTGAAATTGGCAATTGATTGCGATGGCGATGGCGATGGCGATTACGATTACGATTCGATGCGCGTTGCGCGATGAACTGTAATTAATCTGTGCTCATGGCCAACGGCCAACAGGCAACAGGCAACAGCCAACGGCCAGTTGTCAGCTGTCAGCTGCCAAATACAATTGTAATTAGACCAAATTCGTATGCACTTTAATATTGTATTTAATATTCATTAAATTTCTTTCTCTTTCTCTTTCTCACACTGTCTCTCTCTCATTCTCATTCTCATTCTTTCTTTTTCTTTTCATTTCTTTCTATATTTCTTTCTCTCTCTTTTTCTTTTCTCCCCTCTTTCTCTATATTTTTGCCATTCTCTCTCCCTCTCTTTCACTCTTTACTCATTTTTTTAAAATCTGTATATTTCCTTTTCTTTTCTTTCTTTTTTGACTCACTCTTTCTCTCTATCATTCTCACACTGCCTATCTCTCTCTCTCTCTCTCTCTCTCTTTCATTCTCATTCTATCTCTCCACCCCCTCCCCTCTTCCTCTCTACCAATGTCTAGGTCGCTCATATGTTGGCATCAATGAGGAAATTATGTGGGTTAGCATTGGCATGGGCGTAACTATTGCATTGCTTATAACAATTGCATTGTGTTACATTGCGCGGGAGAAGTGCCAGAAGCGTCAGCGGGAATATTACGTGACAGCATAGTTAATGTATGCAGCCTGCCAAGCTCACAATGTGAGCGGAATGCCGGCGGCAGCACTATGCATCCAAATGGATGTTGATGTCGATGTGAATGTGGATGTGGATATAGATGCGGATGCGGATGTGGATGCGGATATCGATGTGAATTTCAATGTGCAGACATTGCCAATTCCAATAACAACATCAGCAGCAATGCCCAAAGCAGTAGCAACAGCAGCAGCAGCAGCAGCATCAACAGCTGCCTCATCTCTATTGATTCCCGGCACAGAACCACAGCAGCAAGTATCACCAGCAGGAGCAGCAGCAGCAGCAGCAGTAGCTGTATCTGATGCAGCCGCAGCAGCAGCGGCAGCAGTTACTATCGTACATTGGACTGTTGTTGACATTTGTGGCGCACGCAGCTGGGGCTAAACCAAAACCAAAACACAAAATTACAAGAAAAACACAAAAAAAAGAATAAAAATAAAATAAAAAAAAAATGAAATAAAAAACCCACCATTTTAAGCACATACACACACACACCTATAATACATATACGATATATAAACATATATTATATATAGAACAGCAAAACACTGACAACTGTCAGTGGCAGAATTTTTTCATACTGTTCGTTTGTTTTTTTTTCTTTGTTTTTTGTCGTCGTTTAATCGAATATTTGTCATAAGGGTTGACGTCAGCTGGGCGGCTGCATTACTTTAAAGTGTTACTGAATTTGCCATGATATATAAATAAATAATCTAGTAGAAAAAACTTTACTGAATTCACGCATTTGTCATTATTTCAAGCATTTGAAATTTGGCGCAATTGCGCACTTTTAGCACACTGCTTGGCGTTGCCACATTGTTATATACAAATACAATCGAAGCGATGTATGGCAACTGCTTACACTGCTTGCAAAACAGCTGTTTGACAATGCGTGTTTAGCATCAACAGGCGCGCACGTTTTTTTTTTTATATATTTACAAAAATTATTTTTGGGAAACAAATGCGTCAAAATGGTTGACAATATAACATTTAATGTAACAACGACAAAACCAAATGTGAATAAAACAAAATCGGTAAGTACAAATGATATATACACTTGCAGTGAACAATAAATACGTTTATTTAATGTACAACAGATGCAACCACACGCAGCGCCAAAAAAAGCGTTGGGCAAGCAAAAACGTGGAACAGCAGCAGGATTTGAGTTTGAATTCAATACAGAAAAGCCCAAAGCTAAGGCGCTAGTAGTGCGACGACGTCCACCGGCGACATCAGCACTTGCGCCTCCAATTGCAAATGTATCCCCAGCAAAGCCCACAGCGGATACCAATGAATTTCAGTTTAATGTGACAAATTCAACCACAGCGCCAGTGCCTGCAAAAACAGCAGCTAAAAGCAATGTGAAATCCACTGCAGCACCAAAACGTGCAGCATCAACAGGTGCGCAACAGAAGCTACCTAATGTTACGCCAGCAAAGCGAGACCCCATCGGACCCTTGGCAATTGTCAAAGCGGCTCCGGACAGTGAACTAATGTTTAACGTTATTGTAGACGAAAATGTACCATCGCGACATAAAGTTAGTACTGATGCTGTTCCACGGTTTGATGCAAATAATCCCAAGATGACAGATGAGAAGCATAGGAAACAATTGAGGCAATTGTTGCGAGGACAACTGCGTAAAGAGAATCCCAATAAGCAGCCACGTGCTGGTGATCTCTTCAAGGCACAAATGGACGAGGAATATAGGCAAAAGCGTGCTGCCGAAGAAAAAATAGCAGAAGCAGCAATGGAGAAGGACAACAAGAAGGAGGATACAGTGCCAAAGAGTGCTGCACAAGCGGCAAATAAATTTCGTACAAAGAAAATTGGTTTATTTGATCAAAGCGATGTTGCTGCACTCAAGCAGCTTGGACAACGTGCCGTAAAGCCCGTCAAGGAGACAATATTTAGTGGCAGTAAAGTTGCAAGTCTTGGCTTACATGCGCATGCTGTCAAGAATCTCCTGGATCTGCTAAGCATTGAACAATTGACCACAGTGCAGGAGAAAACTATTCCACATATTTTGGCTGGCAAGGATGTGCTTGTACGCTCTCAGACTGGTTCTGGTAAAACCTTGGCATATGCTTTGCCCTTGGTGGAGCGTCTGCAAGCACAAATGCCACGCATTAAACGCACCGATGGTGTCCTGGCACTGATCATTGTGCCAACACGGGAATTGGCTGTGCAGACATATGAATTATTCCAGAAGCTGTTGAAGCCATACACATGGATTGTGCCGGGCGCATTGCTTGGCGGTGAGAGTCGTAAGAGTGAGAAGGCACGACTACGCAAGGGCATCAATGTGCTATTGGGCACACCTGGACGTCTAGTGGATCATCTGTTGCATACAGAATCTTTCAAGTTGTCCAAGTTGCAGTTTCTCATATTGGATGAAGCGGATCGTTTGCTGGAACTTGGCTATGAGCGTGATGTTAAGCAACTGGTGGAGGCAATAGATAAGCAACGTGCTGAAGCAGCAGTAGCTGACAAGGAGCAAGCAGAGAAGCAGGATCAGGAGAAAGAGACTACTTTGCAACGCATGTTGCTCAGTGCCACATTGACGGCACAAGTGCAACAATTGGCCGGTTTAACACTCAAGCAGCCATTGTATATTGACAACAGTGATGAGGCACGTGATGCAGCCATTAAAACTACCAATGGCTACCATAAGGATGCAATTGAAGCAGAACAACAACAGCAACAGCTGCTGCAAGAGGATGATGGCCTTGGCGAGTATATCGAAGATGTTACTGGAGTCTTAAGTATACCCGAAAATCTACAGTTGAGCTATGTCGTTGTGCCGCCCAAGCTACGCTTGGTTACAATATCAGCACTTTTGGCCAAGGAGTTGACAGCAACAAGTGGTAAAAAGTTAAAGGCTATTGTATTTATGAGCACCACGGAGATGGTTAATTTCCATCATGATATCTTGAATGAAGCATTGACACGTCGTGTGTTGGACGAAGATGATGAGGAGTTCGCCAAAGAGGAGGATAATGATAATGAGAAACAATTGCTGCAAGGATTGCGATTTTTCAAGTATGTTTCATATACCCATATACCCATAGGGTTCTCTAAAAGTATAATGTCTACTGACTTTATAACATACTCAAAATTAATAGCCGAGTCGATTGGAAGATGTCCGTCTGTACGACTGTAGATCCGTATGATCTCGAATCTAGAGTCTTGTAATATTTCGCTAAGTGTTTGTATTAATTCCAGACAGATTAGGTTTTTTTTTTTCTATTTTTTCCACGCCTACAGAAATCGATGGGCATTTGTAACGACCCCGTGAAGGCGGGGCAGACCCAACAAAGTATATATATTCTTGATCAGCAGCGATAACAGGATCGATATATGTATGTCCGTTTGTAAAACCCCAAACTAGTCTTTCAGTCTTAAAGCTAACTCAATGAAACTTGGTACACATACTCCCTGTGCCCATAAGATGTATATAAGTCGCAACCGGCCAAATCGGACCACTTTATCATATAGCTGTCATAGGAACGATCGGCTAAAAATAGTGGTTTTTCTTCGTATATTAAGGTATCCGGCTAAAACTTAAAGGATTTGAGTTTAGTGACGACTTACACGTCTCATTTAGATTTGGTGTAAATCGGTCACCTATATCATATAGCTGCCATAGGAACAATCGGCTGAAAATGAAGTTTTTGTATGGAAAGTTTTCTTCTAAGACTGCAAGAATGTCATACCTGCGGCCTGCCGAAGATAACTTTGGTCTCTTGTTTTTTTTTTTTATATACATATATATACATATATATATATATATATATATATTTTTACTTTCTTTCTCTATCTCTCACTGTTTAGACTTCATGGCGCCATGACGCAAACTGAGCGTCAAGCAGTGTTTCGCAGTTTTCGTGATTGTGCAAGCTGTGTACTGCTTGCTACCGATGTCATTGGCCGTGGCATCGATGTCCCCGATACAACACTTGTATTGCAATATACGCCGCCACAGACAACAGCTGATTTTGTGCATCGCGTTGGACGCACAGCTCGTGCTGGTCGTCGTGGACGTGCCGTGCTGTTTTTGGCTCCCAGTGAAGTGCAATTTGTGCGACATTTAGAGAATAAACGTATACGGATTCAGCAGGATGATATGTATAATTATTTGAATGCGTTGTTGCCACATGATGATGAGGCACGTACGGTGCAAGAGGCAGCTTCAAATTTACAGCATAAATTTCAAACGTTACTCGAAGAAGATCGCGAATTGCATGATAAATCCTGCAAAGGTAAGTTGTTTCCATGGTACAGAGCGTGTACGTAAGAGAGAAAGAGAGTGTGTGTGTGTGTATGTGTATGTGTGTGTGTGCGAGGGAGAGTGAGAGATACGCAATTGTATCTGTAACTAGCAATTTAATCCTTTCACCAAAAGTCTATTAACTTTATAATTATGATTTCTGTTATTTTTTTTACAACACAATTTTCACTGGTCCTCAGAGGACTAAAAGAAAAGAGTGAGAGCAAGAGAGAGACCGAGAGAGAGAGAGAGAGAGAGAGAGAGAGCGAGAGAGCGAAAGAGAGAGACTCATAGACAAACAAACAAGAGGCCGAAGGACACTTGCAGCTCTGTGCTCTGTCTATATTTTTCCAATTATAAGTTGGACGTTCGCGGCACGCCCATGCGACGGCCGCCCACTTGTACACGCTGGCAACGCGCGTTATAAAACACGAAAAATTATTTCATATATTTGAAGTTAATTTCGATTGCGTGTCGAATGCACAACGCTCCCCCCCTCCACTGTCCACCATACAATCCACCCCTCCCCTCTCGTCGCTCACTTACGCCCATCAACTCTTGTGTAAAGTAAGTCAACCAACTCGATTGTCCTTCTGTCTCTCTCACTCTCTCTCTCTCTCTCTCTCAGCCTGCATATCTGTCTGTCGTTCAGTTTTTATCGCCGTTACCGTTAGCCTTGTGCTCTTTTTTTTTTTTTTCTTTGTAATACACTCTCAGTGAGCATAGTAGCAAGCAGAGCAGCTGTACAGCAAGCAGTACAGTTGCAAGCAGTATGCAGCGCATCAGAGAGCAGAGAAAATATTAATTCATTTGACAATTTTCAAATACTTCAAAATGTAAAAGTGTATTGCCACTTCGGTTTTGTTGCACGTGCTCTTTATAGATATATATATATATATATATACTAATATATATATACATTTATTTCTTTTTTTCATAGCTATCTCGTTAATGTCCTGTTGAAATTGTAATTGCAGCTCGCAGCAGAGAGAAAAGAGAGAAAATAAAAAAAAAAAACAAAGTTAATTAGATGTTACCAAGGCAGACCAAGGTAATTTTCCCCAATATAAAAACAAAAATTGGTAAGGGGAAATGCGATTGAGGGGAAAGGGCAAAGTCAGGTCATAAAAAAAGTATTGGTCTGACGAGGGGGAACAATAAAGTGAAGGGTTGTCGTTAGCCTCGTTAGTTAGTTGGAGATGGACGTGTTAGTCAGATACGGAGATAGAGATTCAGAGGGAGATTGAATGAAATATATATATATATATATATATATATATATATAGATATAGACATATAGATATACAGATATTGACATATTTATACAGTGTATCTCAGCTTATTTCGTGCGAAAGTTGGAACATATTTTAAGCCCGTTTCATAGCTAATTTCAATAAGTTTTTGTTTAGTGTTTGAAACGGTTTAATAATTTTTTTTTACCGGTTAATTTGCTTATGAAAATTGAGAAATTATGATAGTGAAAATTAAATGATATCAGTAGGCAACTATATAGAGATAAAGATCGATTTGTTTCATTTCCATTTCTATTTCTATTTCATATTATTGTTCAAGGATTGCTCCCATGTGAACAATTCTGTTGAATTTATTTTTTTTATATATTTTTTTTTCAGCTTCAAGTCTTTTGAATCATTTGTCAGCGACAAACACAGAGACAAACACACTCATACACACACATACGCAGCTTTGTTCAGTCCCGATTAGTGTGAAGCTATACTCTGATAGCTAGACTATGACCCCAACGTAATTGAGAATTTGTGGGTAATATTGGATCTAGCTATTTGAAAATGATCAACTGTATTGTAGGAATGTAAGAAAGTTCAGAAGATAGAAATAGAGATAGAAATATAGAGAGAGACAGAAATAAAAATAAAGAGAAATGTAGATAGAGAAAGAGAGATATAGATATAGAGTGATATTAAGATATAGAGATGTAGAGTAATGAAGAAATATAGAAAAATGGAGAGACAGAGCTAAAGATAAGATAAAGATACCAGGTATATACCTATAAAATTGGAAATTTTTCTTTTACTTTTGAATGTTTACTACCATTGAAAGCTATGTATATATTTTTCACGTTTTGCAAACTATTTGTCGATCCCATTCGAAAATAAATTTCCTTTTTTCGAGGAAAACTAGTTAAATCATTTTTACGTTTTGAGGTGCTGTTCAGTTAGTATATGTCCAATCGATGAAAATAATTTATTTTCTGAGAGAGTCAAGTTTTGTGAATTAGCCGCATTTAGTTTTGGTTACATATGAAGAAGTTCATCCGTTTTATTGGCGGGTTTTCTACAACCAAGATACAAAAATATGTGAAAAAAAAAACATTTTTGGAATACGGATAACTGATCTGTTCGTTTCGGATATGTTTCTTAATTTGAAGTAATTTTTCTTTAAAACAAAGCAAAGCACTAACGATGCCGGCAAATCACATTATTTTAGAAAAAATTCGTCATGATTACAGTTAAATGAGAAAATGAGTGTTATTGTTAAAATATTGATCAACTATGACTTGAATTTTGTTAAAAAAAAAAGGTCCAAAGAATAAAATAAAATAATAGTTTCGGATTAACAACCCTTTACTTAACAATTGTAACCTCCACTTGGCAAATTCCGGTTTCATAAGTATACACCTGTACATATACAGCTGTGTTCATAGAAATAGCAGTGCTTACGAACTACACGTTTAAAATTGAAAAAAAAATGTATTACCTTTTGGGTAACTCAATATTTTAGAGAATACGGATAATAAACAAAAAAAGGCGAATTTCTATGTGCATTGAAATAGCAGTGCTAAAAATAAAATATAATAAAATTTAAAATATCTTATAAATAAATAAATTCTACTAAATTATAGTTAGATTAGGATCTAACATTTTATTGTGTAGCCTTTATTGGCTATTACAAGCTCACACTTACGTGGCATGGAGTCCACCAAGCCCTCGTAACGTTTTGCGGGGAATCTGGCTCCATGCCTCCTACACAACTTGCCAAAGCTGCGGCTTAAACGTCGGGGATTTCTTGGCAACACAACTCTTGATGTCCCACCATAAATTTTCAATCGGATTTAAATCCGGGGACTGTGCTGGCCATGGCATTATATTAATTCTTACATGGCTAAACCAATCCTTGGCCAATTTACTGGTGTATTTAGGATCATTGTCCATATTAAGGGTATTTCATCCTGCGCGTACGGCGGCATGATGTTGCTCAATATATTTATATAAACATCTTGGTCCATGATCCCATAGATCATATGTATGGGACCCATACCACTATATGAGAAATATGCTCATACCATGATTTTAATGCCACTATGCTTAACGGTCCTAAGAGTATGGGTTGGGTAGGATACTTGGTGCTTGGTGATCGACGGACATACTGTCTTGAACCTGTTCCACCATATAACACCACCTTAAACTCATTGGTCCAAAGAATATTACGTCATTTCGTTAGAGACCAGTTCAAGTCGTTTTTGGCTAAACTGCAACCTGGCATTGAACATACATAGATTTATATATATAGAGATATAGAGGTAGAGGTAATAAGTAAAATGAATAATTAAAGTTAATGGAACTGTTTTGAGTCTACTTAAGTGCCATGCCCATTTTTAATTGTTGTGATACATAAATGAATCAGAAGTTAAAAAAAATCTGGCGACTTGTGCAACAGGAAACGGATATTGTGCGAAATATTCAAATGGCAAAACAATGATAAAAAGAAACGAAAGAAATGAGCAAATAGCCAACATGAGAAGAAGAATAAATAAAAAGAAAAACAAAAGTAAAAGAAGCTGATGGCAAAGATTATGCTGATGTTGATGTTGATGTTGATGCTGATGCTGATGCTTATGTTGATGATGATGATGATGATGATGATGATTGAGAAAGGGCAACAGCAACAAGAACAACAAGCATAGAAAGAGCAGCAATTGCTTTGACGCTTCTACAGCATGAAAGGCAACGAGGCAAAATGGCAACTCAAATTGCACTTAAGCGTCGAGTCAAGCGTCAAGACAGGAAGCCAATTGGCAAAACTTGAGAGTCAGAGTCAGTTCAGCCAAAAAGCAGTTGAATGCTGTCAGCAGACACAGACACTGTGTGTGTGTATGAGAGAGTGAGATAGATAGATATAAATAGAACTGCATGCAGTTGTTGTGTTGTATGCTGTGTGTCTATGTGTGTGTGTGTGTGTGTGTGTATATGTACTGTGTACGCGTCCAATCAAAAAGCCATTAAAAAGTATTACGCTTGAACAAAACTGTACAAAGCAGCAGATAAAAGCAGTTGAAGATCCTGCATAGCAAAAGAGAAATTGCAACAGAGCGAGAAGGAGAGAAAGAGAAAGAGAGAAATTGATATAGACATAGAAAAAAGTAAAAACTATTAAAGCTTCTTGCAGTTACAGTTGGCATTTTATGCTGCTAATTTAATGTTGTAAATCGGTATAAAAATATATATATGCTATTTCTGTGACCAGGCCAAATTATGGCTTTTCCAAGAAAAATGAAGATTAAAACCAAACTAAAAGTGATAACTTTAAAATTAGAAGAGTTTAGAAAACGTTTGAAATCTAAATTTTGAAAATACAATGTAAAATACCGGCAAAATCACAGCTCAAAAATATAATTTCGATTTGTGCTATTTATGTGTCCATAGCTGTATATATATGTATGTAAATATTTGCTAGATATATGTATATCTATTATACAGATATGTACATATAAATTTGCTAGATATATATTTACCATATACATATGGTATATATTATACATCAGTTGCTAATCAATTTAATTCAATTTGTTGTCATTAATCCTCGACTAGCAGCCTCTGCTACACATCCTTTCTACATTTTCTGCATCTTTATAACAACGTATCATTAACTAAACATCAAAGTCTTTGCTCTATTGTTCAAATTAACAACATGATTAACAACTTACTAGACTTCGTACGGATAAATGTTGACTATGAAAGTAAGTGTACACAGTAGAAGGGAGGATAAAAAAAAATATATATATATCTAATGTTGAGTGTGAGAATAAAAATGAGGGGAGAATGACCGCAAAGCCATAAGCCGTAAACCGTAAACCGTAAACCTTGAGCCGTAAGCTCAAGTTAATGAATGCCAGATGATGATGATGATGATGATGAGGGGGGAGGAGCAGAGCAGTAGAGAAAACAATCACAACAATTTGCCACGCCTACACCAAGTGAAAACAGTAAGACGACGGCGAAGAGTAGAAAGAAGAAGAAGCTAAAGAGGAAGAGTAACCACATGGACACGCGCGCTTTATAAAATATCCGCTTGCATTTGTCGTCGACACACACACACACACACAAACACACACACACACACATACATCATGAAGAAGTATTTCAACCCCATCAAGCAACATCAACCTGCACCACCCACTGTCAAAGTTAAACAATGGAAACAGTCAGTGGGCGGTGCGGTGTGGGGGTACAGCATGAAAACAACATGCAATTCACACTGGCAAAGGAAAAGAGAGAGATAAAGAGAAAGAGAGCGAGCGAGAGAGAGAGAGAGCGAGAGAAAACTGCTTGTTCGCGGGGGGAATTGCTGAAGTGGAGTTGAAGGATGTGAAAAGTGGTATAAAAAGCCATTTTGTGCGGTTTTGTGTCTTGTTTTTGGGGGTGTTGCTGCAGGGCAGGATGTAGGTAGAGAAGGGAGCGGGGAGATGGATGGGAATGTATAGACGCTTGGCATTTTCTTTTGCTTTGTGGCTTGTGCTCACTTCTACCCCCTTTTGGTGTTCGCACTGTCGGGCTAGAGCTACGGCTCTGGCTCCGGTTCTGGCTCTGGATCTGGCTCTGGCTCGAGAATGACATTTATTTTATTCGCAACTTCCGGCTTGCAGACGTCGTCTCCAAACATCCGGAGTCGTCGTCGTCGTCGTTGTCGCCGTCGTCATACTTTTTTGTTTGCCTAATGTCTGCCACTTGACTGTAATCGCATTTGCGGCAATTAAGCAGACCCAAAAGACAAGGGCTTGACTTTGAGACACACGACACCCACAAGGCAGGCGGCATAGACAGACAGACAGACAGACGGACGGACAGAGAGATAGATTAACGGACGTATGAATGAAATGAATGAAGCGAGCTAAACTAAGGACATCGTAACGTAACGAATGAATGAAACGTGCGGCACGCTGCTTCTTCTGCTGATGTGGCTGTTGCAACTTAATTGCCGGGGCAGGGCAACTGATTTTATGTTACCATTCGCTTGAACTTTCTTTATTTTGTTTCTCTTCCTCTCTTCAGATTTCACAAGCTCTATTTTTACTCCTCTCCACACTCAATCTCCCCCCACCACCTCCCTGTGTCTTTTGCTTTCTCTCCTCCCCGTGTCTTTTGCTTTCTCTCCTCCCTCTCTCTTTCTCCACTATCTCCTACGTCTCTCCCCACCCTTCTCTCCATACTCTGTACTCTATCTTCTTCTCACTCTTTTACTTTCCTGTCTCTTGCTTCCTCTCTATCCTCCTCTTTCACTCTCCTCCATCCTTGTATATCCACCCTCCTTCAGTATCCTCCCTCTTCTCTGTTGCTCTTACTGCTTTTCTCCAATTCTTTTTATATAGCTATAGCTTTATGTATCGCTATATTTATAGCTCTATGAACATAAATTTTCTAAATATAAAAATATGCTATGAAAAATTTCAATAATTTTTTGTTTAGTCTTTGAACCGGTTTAATAATTTTTTTTTACCGGTTAATTTGCTTATGAAAATTGAGAAATTATGATAGTGAAAAGTAAATGATATCAGTAGGCAACTATATAGAGATAAAGATCGATTTGTTTCAATTTCAATTTCCATTTCTATTTCTATTTCATATTATTGTTCAAGGATTGCTCCCATGTGAACAATTCTGTTGAATTTATTTTTTATATTTTTTTTTTTCAGTTTCAAGTCTTTTGAATCATTTGTCAGCGACAAACACACACACACACATATACGCAACAGCTGTCTAGTTTTTCATTTCACATTAAATTTACATGAATGATAAAGAGATATATGCATAGATATATATATATATATAGTCGATGCTTATCACACATGTCGCAAGGACAATTGCGGCTTTGCGTAGCGCACACACTGCGGTAATTTGATATCATTGTTGTATAATTTGGCATTGCTCTCGGCATAAGTGCTGCGTAATTAGCAAGGACATGCCCACAATACACACAGACACGCTCGCAAAGTGAGAGACAGAAAGAGAAAGAGAGAGCTAGAGCGAGAGGTGGAGAGAGAGACAAATAACAAAAGGCGCAGCACAAAAGGAGGCAGCGGTGAAGAGTGCGCAAATGGCAGCGCGAGAAATCCTTTGCTGACATTGCTCATTTGTCATTTTAACAAATTTATTTTGTAATGAATGCCACACACACATACACACACACACAACAAACGCACACACACTTAAAGAGAGACACATACACAGAGACTCGTGCACCGCGAGGCACTTAAGCCAACACATCAATTAATTCTGAAAGCATTAACATGCTCGCAATGAATGCTATATCCATATCCATCTCCATATACATATACATATACATATATTGTATATATACATATATCCTTTAGCGGTATTCTTATCCCTTGCTCTGTACTCTTCTTCTTGTTTTTTTTTTTTTGTCTTTCTTACCATATCGTTATTTTCACTGTTTTCTCTTGTTCTGTTGTTTTTTTTTTTTGTAGCTTTTGTCTCTTGGATGAAGTTCTATTCGACATTTCCCAAGGAGCTAAAACCAATTTTCAATGTACGCATCGCACACATGGGACACTTTGCTAAGAGCTTTGCCCTCAAGGAGGCGCCCACAAAGTTCGCACATAAGCATGCAGCGCCAAAGGCAGCACCGCCCACCAATCGACTGACATATACTGAACGGTAAATATATCGACGATTATATCTTATATCTAATATTCTATATCCATATCCTATAATTTATATCCTATATTCTTATCGTATATTTCATTTCCTATGTTCTCATCCTATATTATAACTACTAAATCCTATATTCTATATCATATATATAATCTAAATCCTATAATCTATAACCAATAACCAATAATATCCTATATCCTATATCTTATATTCTATATCCTATATCTTATATTCTATATCCTATATCCTATATCCTATATCCCATAACCTATATCCTATATCCTATATCCTATATCCTATATCCTATATCCTATATCCTATATCCTATATCCTATATCCTATATCCTATATCCTATATCCTATATCCTATATCCTATATCCTATATCCTATATCCCATATTCTATATCCTATATCCTATATCCTATATCCTATATCCTATATCCTATATCCTATATCCTATATCCTATATCCTATATCCTATATCCTATATCCTATATCCTATATGCTATATCCAATATCCTATATCATACATCATATATCCTATATCCTATATCCTATATTCCTATATTCCTATATCCCTGTATCCTATATCCTATATCCTGTATTCTACATTCTATATTCTATATCTTATTTAATATATCTATATCTCATCATTATATTCCTACAGCGATCCCGAGAAATTGCAACAAGCAAAACGAGCGAAGCGACGCCTGTATACAACAACAGTCAGTGGCGAGGTGCGACAAATGCAACAGCAGCATCAAAAGCCGCAACAGCAACAGAATAGTGGCGGCCAACATCGCCCCCTAGGGTCGGGCACTGGCAAAAGCAGCTTTATGAAAAGCCTCAATAAATCGCGTGCACTGAACATATCTGAATTTGACAGCGGTTTATCAACACTTGGAGCGCCCAAGCGACGTAAGCAGTCATAGAAGATGAAGAAGCAGTAGCACGAGAGGAAAGATATCAAGCAGCAGAGCAAAAGTATCTAAGGAGAGCAAGAGGAAAAGCAAGTGAAAGAAAGAAGAAAGTGAAGTAACATTTATGTGCGCTATTCAAGCGTTTAATCGAAAAGCAAGCAAAGCGCTAAGAAAATAAATATATAAAAAAAAAGAACTAAAAAACGGGAAAAAAGTTGAAAAATGCTAAAGAAACGCAAGGACCAAGTGACGGATGTGAGGCAGAAGGCAAGGAGATCGCCTCAAACTCAACTCATAAAAGTTTAATTTTTTGTTTTTTATTTTTTTCGTTTTCTTCACAACTTTTAAGCCCGGACGTCCTGCGGGAAAAGTTCGAGCTGGCGGCCAGATAGAATAACGCGCTGCTAAGCATATTTTAAGCTTATCTTTACAGTTGCAACTTTTTCTGTTATTTTTATTTTTTATTTTTATTTTTTTTTTGCCTAGTCTCTTTCCCTTGCTCTCTCCATATATTTTCTCTGTCGTTTTATGTACTTTTAAAATAATTTTTTTTTTTTTTTTGTATTTTTTATAATATGTTTTTAAGGCAAATATTAGAAATCCATTTTCCGCTCACTGCAGATTCATTCAGTTTTAAAAATGTCAATTTCAGTTCAGTGCAAAGCGAGAGAGAGGGAGAGCAGGATGCGGCTTGCATGCCACTAGCCTCGACTATGGCACGTGTCGTCCTATGCTCGCTTCGCTTTGTGCAACTGAAGCGCGTAATTTGTTGGACAAGCCATAAATAAATATGAAATATAAACGCATAAAAAAAAAAAAAAAACAGAAAACAAAAACAACAACATAATATCAAACGATTTGCTTTCATTTACTTTTATTTTAGCCTCTCATTTTGTTGTAGTTGGTTTTGCTATTTGTTATGCTTTATAGAGCCCTGAAGTGTGCTGCAACACGTGCCGCAGATAAATATAACATCATGTCCTTTAATTGTGCCATGTCGCATTTATTGTTGTCACTTTTACAATCTGGCCAACAACAGACAAAAATTGACGATTTGTATTGCAATGCACTTCAATTAAACTTGGCCAAAAACGATTGATTTCTAATTAGACGCCATTGATATTTGTTTTGACGACATTTGTCTGTCTTTTGGTCTGTCTTTTTTTTTATCTGTATGAGTGTCTGTATGCCTGTCTGCCAGTCTCTTAGTCTCTTTTTTATATCTGTCTACCAGTCTCTTTGTGTCTTTCATATGTCTGTCAGTTGCTTAGCTCGTCAGTTTGTCAGTTCGTCTCTTTTGATTATCTGTCTACCTTAAGCTCAGTCCGTCTGTCTGTCTATTGGTCTGTATGTCTCTCAGTCCGTCTTTTCATCGGTCTATCAGTCTAGCTCTCTGTTTGTTTGTTTGTCTGTCTCTCTGCGCACAGCAAGCCAAATTGTTGTGGCTAACCAATCAACCGTAGCCCACATACAAACACATACACGCACGGCCGTAACCATTTCTCCCTTCCATTGTCCACTTAGTCTACCCTACTAACTTTAGCTTAGCCCCCCCCGCTCCCATAGTCACTTACCGAAACAGTCAATTCTCACACACACACACACTCCGCTAAAGTTGAGTTGATTCCTAATTACGTGCGAGTGTCAACATATGAAATAATATTTTGGTACATGTTGCCGACTGCTGACGAATGACTACACGCAACTGTAGGTTGACTTTTGTTAGGCACTATAACTTTACTCTCACTGGTCTGCACACTTTTTTTTATGCGATTTGTTAGTGAATTTCAGCCAACTTGTGACACAAGAGTTGCAATGCATTAAACTTATTTAATTAGTAAAAATAGTGTTGATAATTTAGTGTTGAAAATGTTTAGTGTTGATTACAGTTACTGTAAAATAGTTATATATTAATTAAGGAAGGAACTTTTGTTACACATCGAGTTGGCTTAAAGTTTCCACAGTATAGTGCTAGAAAAGTAGTGTTGCAAATGTTATGTATTGTTAACATAACTAGAAATTTATCATGGCAGGATAATTTTCGATATATTTTGTACATTTTCAGCTGATTATCGGTATAAATATAAATATAGTATTGTAATTCTAGAACTATTATAGCACTAAATAGGTAGAATTGAAAAATTTAGGTATTGTTTGCATATCTAACTTATGTTATATAACTTTTCATATTTTTCAATTATTTGGATCATTTTATAGAGAATATAGTTTCAATTTTCGGCCAATTATTCCTATGGCAGCTATATGATATAGTATTACGCTTCAACCGATTCCGATTTATATACAGTTTATTGGCTTGGAGAGTAGTTTCATTGAGATAGCTTTAAAACTTAGAGACTACATAGTTTGGATTAAAATAGACAGATAGACATTTGCACATTTAAATTCTCCTGTCGACTCTGGTCAAGAATATATAGACTTTGTTGAGTCTCCCACATCTCCAAAGGTTCTGTCCTCTGCAAAGATAAAAAATATATGTTTTTTTTTCTTTTAGGGAAAATTTATGGAAATTCCATTATGTTAAAGCAAAATCAATTGATTTGAGGTGTAAAATACCAGGCGAACAGAAACTAGCCAAAAAACATAAATTAAATGTTTTTGAATTTCCGTTACGGGAGAGGAAAAAATAAAATGCAAATAATTTCAGAGCTAAAATGTCAAAATCAATGAATTTTTAGACTAATATACTAGGCTAGGCGAACAGAAACTAGCAGTAATTGGACGTACGAAAATTTAAAGATATTTAAATGTTCAAATTAAATCACAGCCTGGAAGTATGCCACAGAAATTTGTGTGCTTGCTGGTAATATTTTCTCTCTCACTCATTTTATTATATCTATGTGTTTCGGCTGTTAAAATTAACAGTTTCTGATCGTCTGGTATTTCAGACTGAAACTCGAAAGATTTCTAGCTCAGAATTTTTTTTTTAAGTGAAATTTAAATTCGCTTTTTATAACTCAATGCCAAATTCTTGTCGGTATTTGTTTTTTTTAATATATATAATAATAAAAAAAATGTATTTCTTTATTTTTGATTAACATAAATTAAAATTCCTTTTAAAAAATTGTGTGTGTGTGTTTTTTTTATAGTAAAAAATATACTAAAAAAAAATAATAATTATTATTAATCATATAAAATGCAATTTGATGAACAGCTTGTAGATATTAATATTTGTATACAACATCATATCGAAAGTTTTATTATAGTGTATCGAAAGTGCGTTTAGATTGTTATCAAATTGAGTTTCAATGTAGACGTTTGGTTGGTCACTTTGCCACTTTAGCTGGCACAAAAGGGTTGTCGAGCGTTTCTAATGTGATTGCACTAATGGCTTGAATTATAGACGCATTAGGGTAAATTAAAATCCTCCTCGCACAACTGTCACACACAAATACATAAAGAGAGTGAGTGAGTGAAAGAGAGAAAGAGAGAGAGAGAGAGAGAAATATACATAAGCTGAGGGTTGTGTTGTGCTTGTTATTTGGTGCTTGGTCCTGCTCCTTGGTATCCTGTCACAATACCAATGCCGACTGCCAATAAAAAAGCCAAACTCACTTAAAGCCAACGGCTTGACCCCAAGCATTTGCTATTGTCTTGTGGGCGTGGCTGTTGGGGGTTGGGACCTCGGAGTTGGAGCTGGAGGCAGTGTATTACTGAGGGGTTGATAATTCTTATTTTACCTTCGTTTTTTTTTTCTTCCAATTTATGTGGGCGTTGAGCGCTTGATGGAATGGGAATTGTATAAATCGCAGTGGAAGGAAGCATTGGAGTAATGGTGGGAGAGTTGTAATGAAGTTGTTGTTGCGGCTACTATATCTGGACAATGTCTGTTCCTCTTTGTGCTGTTGCAAGTGTTGCATGCTTGGTTTTTCTTTCACTATTTTTTTTTTTTTTATTTTCCACTTGTAATATTCAAATTGAAAAGAGAACAGAAGAAAAATAATAAAAATAGTAGGAAAAAACTTGAACAGCTGTCAACATTTCTTTACACAGGTAACAAAAGGTGAACAGGGGCAGTGCAGGGCATAGGGAAAGTGTAAGGGGATTGTTGTACTAGAAAGGTTTCACTTTGATTATGACAATTCTGCTTTGCTCGAACAATAGCCTGCTGTAAAGGATGTGGTGACAGGACGGTTGCTGACATTTGTGTGGGGGGGCGTGAACTGACACAAGGCGCATATGGATTTAACAGCCAATTTGAAGCTTAGGGCTAAGTTTCTTTGCTATACGATATCAATTGTTATACAAATCGCATACATATAACATTTGTAAGTCATGCCTTATAATTAACTGTCTTCGACATTGATTTTTCTCTCATTTATCTCACTATTTTGCTTTAATAAATTGTCTGAAAATTCAATAGGACTTGAGTATCCTACAATTTGTAGCAAATGTTTTATATTTTGTATCTATAAAAACTACAACAATTAGGTTTATTTTGCTTTTTGACTAATAAATTGTGCGAGATGATAGCAAAACTTATTTTGTAAGCTCTTCGCAAGTTTTTCCTACATTCATTTCACTTTAATTAGCATATTGATTTTCATATTGCTTATAATATTTCTTATACTCTTAGATGTTTATAATGCAATGTTTGTAACGCACAGAAGCAGGAGTGACAGAATTGGCTGAAACTTGCCATAGTTACTACGTATTGCTGTAAGTTGCATATAAAATGGAATTTGTTGGATCAGACCAAACTATATTATACTATATTACGTAGCTGACATAGTAAAAATCGGTTAAAAATTGGATCTTTTCAAGAAAAACCTTTTTATTTGTTAGGTTATACGATGGAATCCTATAGTATTAAGTTTCATCCAAATATGACTATTATAGGATTTTACTTTAGGGTCAATTTGTACAATACGTGTCTGTCGAGTTTTATCCAAATTGGACGACTATATCATAAAATTGAGTATTTCATTGATTAAATAGGGGAACATAAGCTAACAACAAGCAATTTTGTGTGAATTTCAATAATTTCAGAGGATGGATAATTAAATAATAAAAAAATAATAAAATTGGAATATTTATGGATATATGAATTTCGATATCTGAAAGTTACGTTGGTATCTCAAAGATACTTTTATATTTCAAAAATTCTTTTGTATCTCAAAGCTACTATTAAATTCTATGAGATTTTGTATCTCAAAGATACTTTTAAATCTCATAGATACTTCTGTATCTCAAAGACAATTAGTTTTACTTAATTTTGCGTAAGAGAAGAAATTTGTTTAAAAAATAATTAAGGAAATTAAAATTTCCGTTTCGGCTGAGAGGGAAAAATAAAATGCAAGTCAAAGGCAAAAATGTTGAAATCATTGAATATTCAGTCAGAAATACAAGGCGGATAGAAACTAGCATCAGGTATATGGGTGAAAATTAATATGAATTCCTAAAAGTATGTTACACAAACTTTGTTTGCCTCTTGGTAATATTAGCACTTAAGGTCCCTCTGTACCATACTCCCCTCCTAAATGGTAAACATCCGGTTATGTTCAGAAGGAACTGCATGATTTCGGCGAGAATAAAATAAAAATAAAAAACAAAAACAAATTGTAATATTAACAGTTCATTTTTCTAAAATTCTGTATTACCGCCGACTATTCAGATTAACAGTAATATGCTAAATGTGCCGCTACTTGCTATTAATTTCTGTTCGTTTGTAATTTTAAGCAGAAAATTCGTTGATTTGGACTCTGACATGATCTGAATTACTTTTATACCCATGCAGAGGGTATATTAATTTTGGACAGGAGCTTGTAACACCACTTAGGAGGCGTGAAAGACCCAGGAAAGTATGTATATTTGTGATAAGCGTTGTTGGAGGAATCCAAATAGGACCGTCTGTCAGTCTGTCTGTTTCAACCCAAGCTTTTAAAACTATCTCAATGAAAATTGGTAAATATACTTTCCTATAATCATAGGCCGTACACAAGTCAGAACCGGCCGAATCGAACCACAATATCATATAGCTGCTATCGAAACGTTTGTTTCCAAACAATCGGCCGAAAATTGAGTTTTTGTATAAAAAGCTTTCTTCTAAGACTGCAAGGAGATTTTCGGGCTGCCGAACATATCTGTGCTTTCTTGTTCTTCCTGAAATATTTATATTAATAATTTGTGATTAGTGTTAAACTTTTTAGTGTTGATGATCTGTCTGAATTTTGTCCAAATCGAATTCTAAATATGAAAGTTATGTAACTTTTTTTTTTCTGGGTACCGGGTATTATATAATCGACTGTAGCTTTCATATTTGTTTTCTTTTTTTTATTATTGATATGCTGTATTATTATTTTTTTTCTCAGGCATTTCCAATTTCCAATTAGAACGCAATGCGATTGCGATTGCGATTGCGTGCACAAAATGACAAGCTTTATGTGGCATATTATTCGCGATGGTCTCGAGACATAGTACTACTACTACTACTACAAGAGCAAAGACTGAGAGAGATACTAGGGGCCAATATTAGTAGCGGTAGCAGGTGTATAGGCAGTGGAGGGGGGGGGGAGTATTGCCTGTAGTATAGTAAAGGAAGCAGTCATAGCATGCGGACACCCTTTAAATTATGAAATCATTTGAGAGCGTTGAGAACGTGCACCCACACATGCAGTTAGCAAGAGAGAGAGAGAGAGAGAGAAAGGTAGAGGGCGTAGGAGAAGGCATTGTAGGCGAGTGTAGGCCGGAAATCAGGTTAAACTAAAATTATATATATTTTATGGAATGTTATGTTACGTTTTGATTTGATTTCATTTGTTATTTTTATTGTTGTTGTTGCTCCCTTTTCCCTTTTGCCTTTGCTTTTGCCGTTTCTTTTATTGCCGTTTTTTTTTTGTTATCCAATTATGTTCATTAAATTGGCATTTGAAATGAGCTAAAACGCAAAGGAAGAACAAAAAAAAAAAAAAAAGAAAAAGCAGAGAGAAAACAAAATTTATATGAACTTTATTACTATGAAATGTTTAATTGCAGAGGCGGCGTAGAGTGCTTTGAAGGGGGAGAGCTGGGTTGAAGTTTTGTCAGTAGCTGTAGAATGCATATATGTTTGCCTTCTAGCTTCTAGCTGCTACTTTTTGGGGGTTGTGCTGCGATGAACTACTTAAAATATTTCTTTAATTTGTTGTCGTTGTTGTTGTTGTTGTTTTTGTTGTTGTCGTTGCCTTCGCTATCGTCACAGTCTATGTCGATGTCGATGTCGATGTCAATGTCGTTGCTGATTTTGATTTCAACGCTGCTGCGGCTGCTGCTGCTGCTGATATTTCTCTGGATTCTGATTTCGAAATGCGAAATGCAGTCGAGCTGAATGCGTCGCACAACTGTCATAAAAATCACGCAGCGGAAATTATTTTGTCACCATTTATAATTGCATTGCCACAACAACAGCAGCAGCAGAAGTAGGAGTAAATAGTGTTGGTGTTGTTGTTGTTATTGTTGTTGCTGCTGCTGCTGTTATTATTATTATGATGACGATGTTGTTGATTGGAGGGTGTTGAAAGTAACACCCCGCACATTAAATCAAGTGGCTGTGGCAACGTCATACATAAATTATTGAAAAATCATTCTGCAAATAAACTCAGACTCAGCGAGCACAATGACACAAAGAGATAGAGAGAGAGAGAGAGAGACGGAGAGAGGTAGATATTATGATTGTGTGAGTGAAACAGGCATAGACAGTTGTAAGCACTATGTATGTGTGTTGCAGGGTCGAGTTCGCGTTCAAGTAACTAGCATATAAAATCCACCACCCAGCGGTGAATACAAAAAAAAAAACATAGACACGAACATGAACATACAACATACGGACAACATGAACATCAACATGGACATGGACGGACACTATGACGGACACGGACACGGACATGGACATGGACATGGACTGAGAGAGACTGAAGGGACTGCGGGACTGCGGGACTGACTGACTGACTGTGTTGATTGCTTTGACAAGACCGCAAATAAAGCAGTAAATAACTGAACTTGTCTGTTCTACAGTCCCCTCCTCCCCCCCCCCCCCAGCTCCTGCTTCTGCCTCTTCTCCCTACCACCTGCCTACATCCCTTTCACCAGGGGGGGGGGGGGTGGTACGGGTGTTCAGCGACTTCATCAACTGGTTGGACAATTCGCTTACATTGCGCATACGCCATGCTGTGCCGCTGAACAATTTAAATACATGTTTTTTCCAAGCGCCCAATGACAATGCACAGTGAGAACTTTCATTGTAAACTCATTATTATTTACATATAATTTCAAACAAGTTGAACAAGTGCTTAAAATAAGCAGCAATGTGATTTATCTATGCTTTTAATGCAGTTTTTTTTACTACATATATATATATATATATATATGTATATATATATATATAAATTAATTCGATTAAAATCTTAACATCTTATTTTAAGTACAAAATAAAAAATCAACAAAAAAATATATTAAAAAAATATTAAATTAAAACAAGTTAGTGACAATATATTGTATTAAAAAATAAACTTAATGCAGCTTTAACTTTAATTCTAAAAAAAAAATAATTCTAATTTTAAGTGTAAAAAAATCTTAAAATAAACATTAGTGACAATTGGATTTGTAAGAGATTTAGGCAATTTTAATTTTTGTAATAAAAAATTCAATAATAACATTAGATTTTTTTTTTAAGTATCAAAAAATCATTAAATAAATATTTTAAAATCATAAATTAAAACAGTTAGTGACATTAGTTAGACAAAACTATGAGCAATAATTTATTAAAAATTAATGTAATTCTTATTTTATATACGAATAAATCTTAAAATAAATATTTAAAATAAATATTAAAATAAGTATTTAATTTCTATTAACTTTTCACGGTCTTAACTTTCAGAAACAATCAAAAAAAAATTGAATAAATTTTTACTTTATAAAACAAAAACATCTTAAAATAATTATTTTAAAATATTAAATTAAAGTAAGTTTATGCAAATTTATTTTTGGATAAATATAAAGCATTATTCGAATAAAAAAAAATTAAATACTTACATTAAGTGCATAAAAAAATCTTAAAATAAATACTCGTAATACTTTAATTAAAACAAAAGTTAATGACAGAAGCTCTATGAAAATGGATTGCAAACTCTTAAAGAAAGTTTAAGTTAACTTAAAAAAAAGAAGAAAAATACAAAAATAAAAAGTTGCACTGGATATTAGGATATTAAAGTCATAATAAGCATATTTTAAGCTTAAAGAATTTAAGCACTTAATTAAGAAAGTTATAAAACTTAAGTTGGAATTATGAAGTTTTCAACATAAGTTCAGACACAGCTCAATGTTCGAATGCTGACAAACATTTTGTCGCTGTGTGGTCGACGAAAGGCGTAAAAAGTGGTAAGAGTTGGAAGAGGAAAGGGGTAGGGGTAGGGGTGGGGGTGTTGGCAGTTGAGTGTTGTTGTAGCGACAGATGAAGGCCAAAAAACAGTCAACAACAACAACGACAAGAAGAACAGCAGCAACAGCAACAGCAACAGCAGCTCTGTGGCAGGCAAATCCAATTAATTTCATTGCGCCTAAAACTTTAAGCGCAAGCGTCGAAGCAAAGCAAACAAGAGAGACAGCGAGAAAGAGAGAGAAAGAGAGAGAGAGCAAGAAAGAGAGAGAAAAAGATAGATGCCTCATCTGAGCAGAGCTAGCTCAATACTTTCTTCACATTGATTGTGGCAACAGCAACCCCTACACTTGCCACCCCCCATCCCACTCATTCATACAGTGCTCGTTGCGACAGCAGCTAATGGAAAGCGACTCCTGTGCGTCTGTGGCGTCAGTTCCGTTTCCGTTTGAACGAATGCCCCGTCTATTTATTTGCAAATGCAACTTGTCCAATTTGACAGTTGTCGCTTGTAAATGTCAGCAAAGCAAGAACGAGACAGCGACTCAGACTAAGAGAGAAAGAGAGAGTGAGAGGGAGAGGGAGAGAGGGTAAATTGCTACTGCTGTGCAGTGAAGCGTAGAAGTGTGAAAGCCTGTAACGAGGCATATTGCGATTGGATTTTGTGTAAATTTATTTATGTTAATTAGTTTCAATTTGATTTAATTTGCAGTGTGGTTCGCTGTGTGATGCCGACTGCTGCGTATTTCTCTTCTTTTTTTGTTTTTTTTGGGGGTTGCCACTGCTGAGAGAGTTGTGAGACGTGAGATGTGCGATGTGTGTTGGTAGATGGTAGATGGCAGAGTAAAGACAAGCACAACGAACTGACAATTAAAAGCACGTTAAAAACGCATTTAGCAAACGGGCAAAAAAAAAAAGCAGCAACAACAACAACAACAACAACAAGTTGAATGTGATGCACAAGCAAGAAGTGAGACGGCAAAGCGGACATTGCGGCATTTGCGGCGCGGTAGATAAGTTTTTTTTTTGGATCCGTTTAAGCCGAAAACGCCTAATGACAGCTGCATTAATCCTGTGCGCTAACAAAGCGTTGAAGAAATCACTTTACCAGCGGCGGCGGCAACAGCGGCTGCCTGCCGCGGCATGTCATAAAACGAGCTTCAAGCCACACAAAATATACAAACACACAGAGAGAGCGAGTGAGCTAGTTAGAGTGTGTGAGAGAGAAAGAGAAAGAGAGAGAGAGAGAGAGAATGAGAGTGTCTGTGAGGGAGAGCTGAGAAATGACAGGCCAAAGGAGACGCCGCCAAAATCAACGAAATGACAACGAGACATGCAAACAAATGAAATGAAAATGATGAACACAGTTCTTCAACAGCTACGTCTTCAGCTCTGTCTTCAGCATCTTTTACAGTTCCCCTCACATCTCCCATCAATAGCTCCATCTACAGCAGAGTCGTCTGTTAGCTCTGTCTACATAATGCCAACTGGCGCGTCGCAGCTTCAACGACGATGACTTCGACGAAAAGTCTAATTTGTTGATAATTTGCGACCGTCGCCGCTGACCGCCAACGATGCCCCACGGTCACAAGGCATACAGTGGGCAAAACTCAGATACTAAGCAAAGGCAATGGATTTGAGCACCAAGCGATACTTCCGCTACACCATAAATGGCAAAATGCAATGTATGAAAATGTAAATGGAAATGCTGCGTCGCTGCATACATAAAGCATATAGCTGGAGCTGGAGCTGGAGCTGGAGTTGCATATGTTTTGTAGCTGGTGCCGTTTGGATTTATGATGCGATGCGCCAACTGCCAATTTAAAGACAATTTGGCCAAGAGGCGCGACTTCAACTAAATTGCCAACAATTTGTGGGCGGTCACTGGGGGTGCGCTCGGTCGCCGCACAACTGCAGCACCACCAGTGACTGATAGTCAGGGCTGGCTAGCTGACGGGCCTCCCAAAAAGTAGAAACGGCTGAAAAAGGGGCACCACAGTTCAGCTTAAAGATCAAACTCTTTGGTTCTACGGTCAGTTAAAGTTGCTGGATTCATGTGTAGTCCAAATGAAATGTTGGTCTAATTAATTGGATTTTAAGTGGGAACAGTGGAATTGGAACAATTGAGAACAACCTTAATAATAAGTAGCAAAAGTTAAAAGTATGGGAGAAAAAAAATTGCAATAGGAAAGAGGGGAATGAAATATAAAAAACAGTGGAATTGAAACAAAATGAAGTAACTATATGTAGGGAAAGGGGTATCAATAATAGATTTATAGCTATACATATGTAGCTATCGCAAAAAAAGAGACAAGTGGAATGAAACATAACAATAAGAAGGAGAAACATAATGAAAATTTTTTTTATTATTTTTCTAGGCAACAAAAGCAAAGAAGAAAAGAGAAAATCAATTTATATAGTGGAACGAATGGAATTGAAACATTGGATGAAATAGTAATTGTTACAGTGAAATGAAATATAAAATTTGAAATTATTGCTAACAAAACTTAAATGGAAATAAGACACAAATACGTGGAAGACGAATGGAATGAAACAAAACAATAATAAATTGAAACAAATATAAAAATAATTTGTAGATAAGTCATAGAAAGTTGAAAGACAAGCCAGAGTAATTATAATTTGAAAAGTGGAACGATGGAAATGAAACACTTTGAAACATTAATTATATTTAGGAATTAAAAAGAAATTGCTATTACTGCAATTCGTCGGCACAGCTGAACGATGAGAAATTCTGTTCCATTTTCATTAGTTCCAGCATCGCCTCCGCTTAATAGTCGGACGTTCCAATCAACTGTCATCGATATTGTTGTGTCCATTTTGGATAGCATTTGCTTTGATTTATGTATGTCCACTTCACGCTTTGTCGCAAATGAATTCATTGCCACGCCCACAGTGCTAAAAGCGCTAACATCGCCCACACAGTGTTTAGACATTATCCTGGACACGTGTGCGCACAAATTGATCCTTTATGAGCATTTTGCGGTTAATAATACTTTTAACGTCACACTGCGACTTATACGAAACGAATAAGTCTTTGTTCCTCCCCTGCTTCTACTCCTTTGCGGGGCGGGGGTCAGATTTGAGGTCACTGTCGGGGTCGGGGTTAGACACATGAATTACTAGATGTGGCACACGGTCACGTGCCATCGCTGCCAACGCTTGAGCCTTTAAGTGTAAATGATAAGCCATCGCTTTCGACGACATAGAGAGAGAGAGAGAGAGAGAGAGAGAGAGAGAGAGAGAGATGCTTCTCTGCCTTACTCCCCCCCACCTACCCCTTGCCAGCTAGGCTTGCCTGCAGCAAGTGATGTTTGCTCAACTTGGGGTTAAACGTAACACACACTGACGGGGTCCAAATGGGTGACATGCGGCCTGTGGCATGTGGCAGACGGTGGGGCAATTGTTCTGTTAGTTTGTTTTTCTTTTGTAACATAAAAAATGTAAAGAAAAATCTGAAAATAAACAACTCAACAATTGGCAACTGTAGGCGTAAGGCAAGCACAGGGACAACAGGCCGACTGGCACAAAGAGAAAGAGAGAGAGAGAGAGAGAGAGGGGGGAGAAAGAGACTGTGTAGCACTTTGTGACATGTGACACCTTTTGTCAGCGAGTGTCAACGGCCACGCCTTTTGTTTGTTTGGTGTCTGGCTTTAGAGGCTGTAAAGCGCTTAAGAGCAACGATCCTTTTGGCTGCCCCCGAAATACATACAGTCACTGACTCTGTTTGCCATCCTAAGGTCTCTTTTCTCTATGTCTGTGACAATATAAGTATGTGTGTGTGTGTGTGTGTGTAAATCCCAAATGCCACTTCACACTTAATTTGCTCATAATGCCCGGCGTAATCCGTCTAGCACGCAGGACACAACTTGCTTTCCACCTCCCCGCCCCTAACCCCTAGCTAATATCCTGCCAATTACACTGACAACAACAATATTTTTTTGAAAATTGCATTACGAAGGACACAACGACAAGGAAAACAACGACAACAAGGACAACAACAACAACTAGAACAACCACCACAACGACAACGATAACAACAGTTACCCCTGCTCCGTTCTCTTTATCCTGAGTAGATTTTATGCTGCATTGCTCGATGAGCGGGCATCGAGTCGAGCATCGGATCTTATCAGTTCCTTCACATATGCCCATGTCTACTGTTAATGCTTCTAATGTGACAAATTCATCCATCGACTTGATTTTAGTTTTGTTATATTGAGTTGAGCTCTCTCTCTCTCTCTCACTCTCACATTTTCAGTGTCCTTTTTAAGCGTCGCTCAAATTCACATCTCTGATAAGACTGTAAAATCCAGCGAATTTTGTATATCCAGCATGCCGTGTCCCTTTTGCTTTCGCTTTTCGCTTACCGTTTTCTGTTTTCCCTTTCCCTCTCGTTTTTCGCCTGCTGATTGCTTTCATAATTTGTTCATGCGTTTTATTTATTATTTTCGGTTTTTCTCTTTTATTTTTTTTCACTCTTCCTCTTACACTCTCCAATCCTGCGAATCCTGCCAATCCTGCCACTGCTGCCACTCTAATATTTCGATTTTTATAATCTCTGTCGCCTGTCGACAAATTGCCTAGATTGCCAGCCAACGATAGAAAATGGCAACAAATGTTTTCATTTTCAACGCCAGTTAAGCCAACGGCAACTGTTTTACAATGAAGCGCAAAAATAATAATAATAAAAAAAAACTCCCTAGCAAATATTTGAAATTGTTGGAATTGTTTAGGGAATATTGAATTAGAAGTAAGTATTATATACATGTCTTTGATTACCATGCAATAATACTTGATAAATGTAGTCGAATTTCTAACGAAATTTTGCTTGAAATTTGATTTTAATATACAAACTGATGAATTGGAGATTTATCTTTTGAATTTAGGACCAATTTTATAAAAAAAGGATTTATGTACATATGTTACAGGAAAATGTTACAGTAAATACTACATGAAGATAAAATTTATAGCAGAATTTTACATATTTCGAGTATTTTATTCTTGGAACTATGATTATTCGGTGTTGGAACAAAATAGCGTTCTCCTTAAGGGGCTTAGGATAAATAAAAATAAATAAATGTAAATAAAAAATAGATTCCGGTGCATGTTCACTCGTTGTCTTCTCTAACATAATCCGAGTCTTAATATAAAGTTCTGCTTTGAAATTCTATATAAAATCGGATTCCATAAAAAAAAATTAACTTAAGCTAAAAATTAATGAAGTCAAGAAAAGTGCTTAACAGAACTCTATGGCTTACATTCCTTATCAAATTGGAGTTAATCAAGAATTATAATATAAACGTTAATCGAATGCAAGCTATAATCTAAAGCAAACTCTAAGTAAACTTTTGTTGGGGCTCTAAATTTCCTAAGCTTCAAGTTAACAATTCTTAAAGTTAGCACACTTTTGTGATATAGAAACTGAAGTATATATAAATATTTATATTTGTATATATTGTATGTATATGTACGTTAAGGTTCGTCCTGATGAAAGGAAATATATAAATTACGAGTCTTTAGTCTGATATGAGGGGTAAAACAGCTTGAGATTTGCATAAATATAACGGTGAATTGCATATAAATCTTCTATATGCTTTCTATTTAACTTTTACTAAAGACTTCCGACACATTTCTGAGCCGACGCTGACGGAGACGCCGACAACGAAAACGACGAAGCTAAAGTCGATGGCAAAAGCAAAGGCAAACACAAAGGCAAAGGCAAACGCAACGGCAATAGCAATGGGAGCGAGGCTCAATTTACTGGATAGTGCTGCAGGGGGTCTATGACAATGCAGCTGCACCTGCCTGCAGTTACTTTCAACACCTACACACGTCTGACTCAAGGCAGCCAGGCGATGTGGCAAGTGGCTAGCTACGACTATTAGCTGTGCTTTTGCCTTTACCTTTGCATTTCGTTCTCTAGCTTTGAGATTGCGTTTCTTTATTTTATTTAATTTTTTTTTTTTATATTTTTTTTGTATTTTTTTTTGTGGGTTGTGGAGGGTTGCGATGGCGTGACTTGTGTCCATTTTGCTGCGGCGCCTGAAGTGGCCAGCCAGTGTGCTGTGTTGCAACTGCAGCGTCTGCTGTTGCTGCTGCTGCTGCTGCTGCTGGGGCACATTGTCTATGCTGGCTGCCCGCTTGGGCTTGTAACTTATCTAAATGCACACAATTATTGAATATAATCGCTGTGGCAAAACAAACACACAAATGAAATTTGCATGCCGCCTTTTAGGCGTGGCCCTGCGCTTCAGCGCCAAAGACGCCTACAAATTGTTGCATTAACGTCGCATTTTGTATGCTCTTTCGCTGGGAATTTTTCAGCAAATTGTAATTGAATTTCTCATATTATCTCTTAATTTCTCACTCTGTCTCCCAATCTCCCTCATTCTCTCTCGCTATCAGTTTCCCTTTATGACATTTTCACACATTCACTCTTCTTCCTCTCGCTCTGCTTTTCTCATTCCCTCTTTTTTTTGACACATTACTAACTCTTACTGTCTCTCTCTCCCTCTCTCTCTCTCTTTGTTAGATCATGCATCAAACAACACATTCAAAACTATAATTAATAATGCCGCCCACTTGGCACGCCTCTTATGTCCCCTGCAGCGACATCCTGTCACGTTTCTGCGCTATGTTCCATATGCCAAATGTCAACGGAAATACCAGCGAAAAAAAAAAAATTAAAAAAAATAAAATAAAATAAAATAATAAATAATAAGACAAAAAAACAGTTGCAATTAATTGATGATTTTTCGCAAATAAATTTAACTATTTTTTTATATATGCTAAATGCAGCGTGGAGCAAAATTGCGCTTGGCCTTTGGTTGTCTTCAACTCGTGCTGCTTCTTCTGCTGGATTTTTGTTTTGTTTTTTTTTTGTTTTTTTGCCTTCTTCCGTTTGCAATTTTGAGCCTTCCTCCATCATGGTAAAAGAAAAAGTTAAAACCAAAAACCAATCCTGAATCGTGTGGGCGTATTTCCGGTCCGCTCGTTCAGCCCATAAAATTGGCAAGTTTCGCTTTGTATTTAGCTGGGAAATTCCTTTGGCTTGCATTCACATTGTATTTTTTGGCTGAAAGTAAAATATGAAATGAAAAGCAAAAGTTGCATTGAATCGATAAATTTTGCAGAATATTATAAATAATCATAACTAGCTCAATCGATAAGTTTCGTAACTATATGTTATCGATAATGAATTGTTAACATTTAAAATGTCATCAATAATAAGTATCGATAACTAGCTCAAATGATAAACCTTTTAATTAAATGTTATCGATAATAAATAGTTTTTTTTTGTTAATAATCGATATATTTAAAATAGTATTTATCGTTGCTATCGATAATTAATTGTAAACATATAAAATTTCAGTAATCCAATAAAAATATGAAATGATAGCTGGAATAATCGATAAATTTAGAGTGTTGTTGTTATCGATTAAAGAATTGATAAAATTCAAAAAGTCAATCGATAAGCTTCGTAATTTTATGTTATCGATAATAACTTGTTGAATTTGATTAATCGATAAGTTTATTAACTGGCAGTTATCGATAATCAATCGAATTAACATTTCAAATGTCATCAATCTCATTAACATGACGCTATCTAACGCTTAAACCAATTGAGAATCATAAGCTCACTCCATTGCAATTCTCATAGCTCATCTCACATCTCACATCTCAAATGTCCCATCTCTCTCATCTCTTTTCAGTGTTGCATGCCTCTCGTCTCTCCAAATGCCATATAGCATATCGGATGTTGCTCTTCCAATCATCCATCCATCATTCGCTCTGTTGCGACATGCTGTGCAGGCACGTTGATTGCTTAAGCGCAGTACGGGAGGCAGATGAGGAAGGAGGCGAAAGCCTGAAGAGGTAGATGGTGTTGAATTGGTTGGAGGTGCGATTTCCCATACATAAAAATATGCGACTAATTGAAGTTTATGTTCTCGTATGTTTTGTGAAGCCAAATACAGGCGAGGATTTGTGTTGATATCCAGGGAGAAGTATGAGATTGGGGATTGGTAGATTGGGAAGATTGGGATTGGGACATAGCTGGTACTTTGATAGTCGACGGTTTGTTGCTGATTTCCATGCAAATTGATGTTACAGCACAGTAAGCAGCCAATATTTCAGCTTCATTTCATAAATGCGCCTGGGCGCAATAACCAATCACAGCTGCCAATACTCACCCGGCCCCCTGTCGTAACCTGTACGCTATGTCAGTCCCCCGACAGCTTTCGCTCATCTGATATATCTAACCCGGCAATCATTCAAAGCTATCCATCCATCTATCCATCAGATGCCAAAGTTTGCATATCAAACGAAGTGCCAAAATGTATAGGAACTAACAAACAGAACACGTCTCACGTCTCACATATCGATAACGATAACGAGGCTAATCATGACATGCCGCACTTCACACTTTTATTTCTATATATTTATATGTTTTTCTTTTTTTTTTCTTTCTTTCAGCTTTTTTTTTTCAACTTCTTTTTTCTTTGATTTGCATCTTTAATTTATGCATGAAATTTATGCGATTTTTTTTTTTTATTATTTATTTTTGCTGTTGCCATGGGACAAATCAAAATTTAAGCCTGAGGGTTAAGTGTGAAGAATATTAAGAGGAAGTAAGATGAATAAGTATAGAATTATTGTTTATCAATTTCATTAAATTATTGTAGTACTAGTTATAAGCGTTGCACGTTAACCAACACTGGTTGAACTTACCGGCACTTTCGCCAATTGCTTGCACTATTGCAGTAATTAGCAACATTTGGCTACCGACAACGATCATGTTTAATTGAGCGTGCCCACAGACAAAGACAGCCACAGACTGACAGAAGTGAGAGTGTGAAAGAGAGAGAGAGAGGGATCAAGAGTAGGGTGAAGAGAAGAGAAGAGAAGAGGAAAGCATACATGTTGCAGGTTTGTGTCATTTGTCTTTAATGAACGGTTGCTCACACTCTTTCACCCTGCCCCTCACTAACAGCACACTCTAGACTCTACACTATTTACTCTCATTCTCTACTTGCTGTACTCCTGTACTCCCTCTGTTCAATCTGTCTCCCTAGTATGGCTATATGTATATGTATATAGTACTAGAGCCCTACGGGCATTGTTATAGCCGCTTTGCTGTTGTTCTCGGCCGTTGCATTTATTGTCCTACCAAGCGTTGCTTTTGTTTTAAACCAACAACATTAACATCACCATTGCCATCGCCATTGCCACTGTCGCTGTCGCTGTCGCTGTTGCTGTCGCTGCCTCTGCCAATTTGTCGGTGAAGGCGCAAAACAGAGAAACGCGCGTGCAGTAAAATGTTGTTTTATTTTTTTTTATATTTTGTTTTTTTTTTTCGGCTCAGAGTTAGGGTGAACAGCATAGCTAGCATAGGCAGCAAAGTGTTTGTGAATGCTAAAAGTATCGGCCAGCGGGACTGTCTGCTATGCGCTATGTAGAAATACTCTTAAAGGGTTGTACAAGTCTCTGAGAAGTCCTATTTAAAAACTTTACTTGCAGGATAAATACTATTCCATTGAAAGTTTACATGTAGTTGAAACATTCCTCGAGATGCCAGTATATATATTTCTTTGGATAACAGTAGCAAGAGTCCTTCGCAATCTTACGCTTAGTCAAAATATTCTTTGGAGTGTACATTTTCTCCAGAAATATTTCTTGGGATGTTAAATCAGAATAGAAATAGCCTTTTGGAAGCTTTAGTCATAGTAAAAATATTCTTTGTAATGTTTACTCATAGTAGAAACATTCCTTGGAATTTGTATAATTAAAAATGTAAATTTGGAAGCTTACCAATAGTAAAAACAATTCTGGAGAAGTTTATATCTTGGTAATGTTATTCATAGGAACTACATTCCCCAGGATAACATTCCCCAGTAATAACATTGCCTAGAAATTTTACTTGAAGGTCCTGAATTATTTGAGAATTTTAAGGATTCTTGGCAGCTTAATTAAAAAAGATTTTTGAAGAAATTTATTCCTAGGAAATTTTACTCATCGGTTCATCGAAGAAGATTTCGGGAGAACTTTCTTCATAGAAAACTTTATTCTTAGAAACAACATTCCATGGGAATTTCAATAGTAGGAACAAGATTCTTTGGAAACTTTACTCATAGTACAAACATGTGCTTGCAAATTTAATTGGCGAAGATTTGTGCAGAAAACTTTTCTGGAAGGATCAACATTCCTTGGACATGCGCTTGGTAGTTTAATTGAAGAAGATTTCTGAAAAATTGTTCAATTTATTCATAGTAGAAACATTGCTTGGAAAGTTAAGACTTGCTTCAACACAGAACGGAAACATGACTTGGTTTAAGTTTAACCTGGAAAGTTTTGGTATTTCTCAGTTATTCAGATAAGGCGGCAATGACGACTTCATTATGCGCTACAGTTATCGTTTCATTAATGTTCAAGCAGCTGTTAACTGTTTACTATTTGATTCGACATGCTGAACATTGGAAAGTTTATGCTTTCAGTGTATTACCACTGTCATATTCTCGGTCAGCTGTTCATTTTGTGTGTCCTTAGGTTGCAAAACCAAAAAAAAAGCAATAACAACAACAACAACTTGAAGGCTTAACTTGACTCTTGACTCTTTACACTTGGCTTTGCCGTTCTCGTTGCCGTTGCCTTTCCCTTTGCCTGAAGCGTTATTCGTTCTTCGCTGTTTACTGTTCGTGTCAGAGTCACACGCAATGCGATACAGAAAGAGAACAGAACAGAGCTACTAAAACTAAAACTACTTACAACTTCTGTGTGCCAGTTGCAAGTTGCTAAGTGCTCCTTTGGGCCAACTCTATTCCTCTCTCTCTCTCTCTCACACTCTCTCACTTTAGACTGTCTGGCTTATTCAATATGCGAGCAGCTTTTGGCCTAATAAATGCACTAATTGCGGTTAAATGCATTTTGCATGCAATTATTATCATTAGGGGAGAAACTTATATTTAGTACTGTCGACTCCTGTCTCCTGTCTCCTGACTTCTGACTCTTGTCTCCTATCTTTATATTCCTGTATTTTTTTTCCTCTTTACTCTTCACTATTTTTCTTTCAAATTACATTGTTTTATCTTTTTAATTACCAATTCTCTCTCTTTTCCTCCCCCCCTTCACCCCCACAAACCAATAATTATATTTTCAACCCTTTATTTTTTCAATTTATATTTCTATTATTTTTATTTAGACAAAAAAATTGTTGGTTTTTTTTTTTTTTTTTTTTTTGGATTACATTTACATTACAAATACAACGAGCACATTTTATTCTAAAATTAAAAAAAAAATATATATATATATATATATTAAATTATATTAAAAAATAAATAAAATGCAAAATTGTTTTGTTTTTGTTTTTTGTTCTTTTTGTTGTTGCGATAATACAGTTTGTGGTTAGCTTAACTATGCACATTTTGTTCTTCTTCTTGTTCATCATGATGTTCATCAACATCATTGTCGACATTTTCTTCTTTTTCTCTTCGTCTTCTACTTATTTTTTTTTTTTTTTTTATGAGTAAATTTACTTTCTTTTGGCTGCTAATTAATTTTACATACAACATTTAAATAAATATTTTTATTTTTTTTTTGTTTTCTTTTTTATATATTATATTTTTAATATAGCTAAAACCTAACCTCAAAAAAAAAAATGTTTGTTTTTTTTAATTTTAATTTTAAATTAATATTTTTTTTTTCACTTTCTGCTGCTTCTTCTTCTTTAATAAATTACTAAAAGCAATAAAAATAAATAAAATTACACGCACATACAGTTATATATATACACTTACATTCATATACTCAAGCACACAGACATTCTCTCTCTCACACACACACACATACATTTTTATGCATTTGTGTTTTTTGAAAACAAAATTTTTGAAAATTTTTTGAATTTTTTTTTGGGTTTTTTTTTGCAATTTTTGTTGTTTTTTTTTTTTGTGTTTCGATTTTCATTTCTTTTACTTTGACAGCTTCAAACCTGCAGCTGATCCTCATCATCGGACTGCGCCTGCGAACTGTCCACCGAACGTCCCGGCGGACTACCCGGATTCAGCGTTGGACTCGGCGTCGATGGTGGATGCGCTGGTGACTCTGGCGATCCAGCACTGCAAACCAATGCATGTCCCGCCTCTGTCACGCCCATTACGGGCGATGTTGTGGCCAACGGTTGTGGCTTGTGTATGATGCCAAGTCCATTGCCAGCCGTTGCTGTTGTCCCTGCGCCTGTTGGCGGTGGTGGCACAACAGCAGCAGTCGCAGAAGCCGAAGCAGCTGCTGCCGCCGCAGCAGCAGCGGCAGCAGCAGCAGCATTACCACCATTTGCAGCGGCTGCAGCAGCCGCTGCACTTTGATAATAACTGCTGAGTGATGATAATGAACTCGAGGCGGATAGATGTGAAAAGGGCGTGGCAGCCGCACCAAGCGGTCCAACACTAACACTTGGCACACCCGCATAGAGATTGTAGGGCAACGGTTTTTGCATTGCAGCCGCAGCAGCCGCCTGACGATAATAGATATCGATGCTAGAGTGTGGCGGTGCAGCATGTGCAGCGGCTGCAGCAGCGCCAGCACCAGCAGCCGCTGCATATGGCCATGCGCCCAGATATGGTGAGCCGCCATAAAGACGTTGAAATGCAGCAAAGTTGCCAGCCTCGGCGAGTAGCTCCAAGCCGACAGCCGTTTGACGTTTCCATTTGGTTCTGTAGGAAGAACAAGAGAACAGTAGAAAATAATTATAAATAAATATTTTACATTATTCTGTGTGTGTGTGTGTGTGTGTTAGTATGTGTGTGTGTGTGTGTGTGTGTGTATTGCTTGATAACTTACCTACGATTTTGATACCAAGTCTTCACCTGGCAATCACTTAAATCCAATTTATGCGCCAATTCTTGCCGCTCCTGCACACTGAGATATTTTTGACGCTCAAATGATTTCTCCAGCGTCTGCAGCTGATGATCTGTGAATGCGGTGCGCGCCTTACGCTGCTTTTTGCTTAGTCCGCTCATATCGCTCGTTGAGCCGCTCTTGATGCTATTGCCATCATCATCTTTGGCACCTGAAAATTAACAAAAAAAAAAAAAATAAAATATGCAAAATAAATTTTAGTTGATTTCTAGCAAAAGATTATCTTTCTATATAATACTAAATATTAATATCTTACTATATATTACTTATACTATGTAAAATATTCTGTAACTGCTTAGATGTATATAAAACTGTAGCTTGCTATACATTGACATGCAATATATTTTAGCTGTAGCTACAGTCACAGTCACCGCTTCAACTTCAACTTCAACCTCAGTTTCCATCTTTGCTTCAGCTTAAAGTTCAGTTTCTGCTTCAATTTCAGCTTCAGTTTTCAAATCAATCTCAGCATCAATAATACCTCAACTTCAATTGCAATTTCAATTTTTCAATTTCAATTTCAGCTTCAACCTCAGTTTCAACTGTAGCTTCATCTTCAGCTTCAGTTCCAACACAAGATTTAACTTTAACTTCAACAAATTCAACATCAATTTCAGCTTCAGCTTCAATTTCCACCTCAGCTTCAACTTCCGTTTCAACTTTAACCTCGGCTCTAGCCTCAATTTCTACCTCAGCTTCAACTTTTGTTTTTAGTTTTAAGTTCCACTTCAAGTTAAACTTAAGTTTCATTTTCATGCTCAGTTTCAGCATCAATTTAAGTTTCAGTCTCAACTTTAACAGCTTCAATTTGAACCTAAGCTTCAGCTATAAACGCTGCAAGTCGCATCAAAATGTGCAGTAAAATGCCAAAATTTAGCCACTGTGCAAAGTCTACAGTCTATAGCAACCGTTATCCATTATCCGTTAGTCCTATAAACCATGCCACAGTACTATCTTTCCCCCTCTCTCTTTCACCCCTTTCAAACTACCTTTGAACTCTTCTATGTTGCTCACCCTACGCTTAGCTATGCTCTGCGCTCTATACGCTGCTTGCAGAGTATATAAAATGTATGTTAATTTATCAGATTGCGGTTAGGCGATAAGCTAGTCAGCCAGCTCAATGTCGTGGCACATGAGCAGAGCCACAGCCAAAGCCAGAGCCAGGGTCAGGGCCAGTGGCAGTGCTAGTGGCAGTGGCAGTGGCAGTGACAGTGTGTTGTGGCCCAAAAAAAGACGTAAAGGGTTTTTTTTTGTTTATAATAAGGCAAGAAAACGTTGCATTTAAAATGAAAATTAGTTAAAGCGAAAATTTGCCAAATGCGCAACATTGCGACTTGCAGAGCAAAACGCTAGAGAGGAAATATTTTTTGGGACTTAAGGCCTAAAGATAATTTAGAGTTTTGAGCCATTGCGATTTTTCTTTTTTATTATTTTTTTTTTTTTGGCCACTGCCAATTACCAAATTTGGAAATTGTACAGTTAAATTGAAAGGCAGCTGATTAAAAAATGATCAAAAAAAAAAAAATGAGGCGATGGCAAAAGCAGCAGCAGCAGATGAAGGCAACTTTCGTTGCTTGCAGGCAAAATCACAAAAGGGCTGCCATTCTCTTTAACTAACTTGAGTCTTTCTCTTTTTGTCTCATTCTCTCTCTCTCTCTCTCGCTCTCTGTCTGTCTCTTTCTTTCTCTGTTTTGTCTCTCGAGGGCAACAAGATGCGACTACCGTTTATAAAATTGCAATTGTGCACAGGAAATTGCAGTAATAAATGGTCGACAATGCAGCGCAGCTTCAACTGAGCAAACGGCACGCACAATTTACACACACACACACACATACACACACACACACACACACACACAGACACACACATACTGCACACATAGATAGTTTGCCTTTGGGGCGTCGATTAAATGGCTTTAAATGCATTTTTTGCACAATTAAATAAATGAGAGACAAAGCATGAGAGAGACAGAGAGAGAATAAGAGAATGATGTGAGCGAGAAAGCGAGATAGAGTTATAGAGCAGAGACAACATTTTGCTTTAACTACATATAATTATAATTTGTGAGGCACAGATAACAAAAAAAAAAAAAATTATATATTTTTTACTATCTGCGTTTTGCTCATATTTCAGACTCCCCCCCCCCCTGCCCTCACTCTGCAGCCATCGCCCAGCAGCCTACCTACACCCACTGCACTCTCACTGCATGGCACGCCCCAAATAAAAAAAAACAAAAAGCATTGCACTGCCATTGTCATGTTGCTGCTGGTGCAGTTGTTGCTGTTGTTGTTACTGTTGTTGTTGCTGTTGCTGCTCTTGTTGTTTACTGTTTAAACAATTATGCTAGCAAACAAATGCACATTTGGGAATGGCGCATGGAATGGAGAATGCCAAGACTCTAAATGCTGCAAGCGTGCATTTTGATACAGCGGGTGTAGGAGCAGTGGCAGTGGCAGTGGCAGCGGTAGTGGCGGGGATAAGGGGTAAGGGACAGCTGGACAGTGGAGCAGTGGGAATTGTGGGGTAACTACGGCTAAGCAAACAAAGCGTGAAAATGCAATTTTTCAGCTGCAGTCAAGCTCGATGCGCCACGCCTCTCTGCCGCCCGAGCGATCCGCTCTCTATACCCTTTCCCCCCACTTTGCTCTCTGCCATCACACATAGCAAATGCTGCCTGTTGTTGTTGTTGCTGCTGCTGGTAAATGCACAACTAGAACATGGCATGTTCATGCAATTTTTACAGTTTGTTTTGCAAAGCGATGGACGCAACGGCAGCGGCAGCGCCAGCAACGGCAGCGCCAATTCCCCCACCTAAACAAAAGACTCAGGCAACGAACTTGCCGTGACACTCGTGTTACAGGCAAACAAATAGATTTTTACATTCCGATTGGTTATCGTCAGACAAAACAAACAGACAGATAGACAGACAGACGGACAGACAGACAAAGAGACAGAGAGACCAGGCAGAGGGATTGGGCAGATAAACAATGCGACACGCAGAGTGACATATAGAAAAAAAAAATGTCATGACATAATTGAAATTTGTTTATGGGAAATGCAAAAATTTTGCTTTCCACTTAATGTGTATAGAAAGTTCTAATTATCAGACACATATATATAAATATATACCCTATATATATACATATATATATATATATATTTATATAAAGTTGCCATACTTTCTATTTCAGCTATGAACAAATTTGAAAATATTTTAAAATTAATTTTAATTTTGTTTTTATTTTTTTTTCTCAAATTATACTTTGATAAAGATATTTCATGCATTAACTGAAATCCCATAAATTTTACTATATATACCTATATATATATATATATATATTCTTCAAAATACCTAAAATTTTATCTCATCATCCAAACATCATCGATTCCCTTTCAACTTTTGATTATAGCAAGCGTTAGAGTTATCAAAGTTTATTCTTAACAGAGATGCCATAAATTTTGCTATAATACTCAACAAAAATATATACATATACCTATATATATATATTCAGAAGGTTGCCTAAATTTTTAAAATTTGCTTGTAATTTTTCAATCATAGTAATATTATATATACCATAAATCTTGCTATAATTTTCTATAATATTACTAAACAAACTTAAATTTAAAGTTAATTATATAATGATACTATAACGAAATGTTAACCGTTAATCATCATAAATCGATCAGCTATAATTCTATACCTATAATATTGCATGCCATAAAACTTGCTATAATTTTATAATATTTCGAATTGTTTGAAATTTATAATTCCTTATAAATTGAGCATATTATATGCCATAAATTTTGCTATAATTCTAATACTAATATTGCCTATAAATTGATCATCTATATAATGTACAGATCTTTATATCATAAATTTTGATATAATTCTATAACTTCATGAACGATATTAATTTTAAGATCTGATCGATGTTTTATTATTTTTATAGCACTTAACATTAGTTGAAAGTTTGTTTGCAATTAATTTTCGATCATTATATCAAAGCTTTCTTAACAAATTATAAATTGACGATTTCAGCCACTAACCCCTTCTCCTCCCCCCTCCCCCTCCCCCATCCCCCTTCCACCATACCCACTCTTCTAGCATCGCGCCCACCCAAAATAATACAGAAGCTCACCTCACCATTACTACAAACGCTGTGATCATCCATGTGACCGCTGCCACCGCCACCGCCGCCGCTGCCAGCCTCATCGCTATCGCAATCCTCATTCTCCTCATGATAATCGCTGCTATCATCCAATTCAGCTGCCGTCGGCGGTGGCACATCAACGCTAATACCGCCAACATTGCCAATGCCAACGCCACCAGGACCGGCACCACCAGCGGCTACAGCGGCGGCAGCTGCTGCTGCTGCGGCTGCTGCAGCGGCATTATTGCGTGCTGCGGCAGCAGCGGCGGCTGCTGCATAATGTTGTTGCATTGCCGCTGCATATTGTGCCACATTTAAGCCACCATTAGCAGCCAGCTGTGTGGTGCCAGCAAAGTGGTTCAGTTTTGTAGGCGGCATTGTATGCGGATGCGAATGTGAATGCGGATGTGGATGCGGATGTGTATGCTGTGCTGCCTGAGCATGATGAGCATGTACGGCTGCCAAAGCATGAGGATGTGCTGGTTGATGATGTTGCTGCTGCTGTTGTTGTTGTTGTTGCTGTTGCTGCTGATGATGCTGCGGTGACTGATGTGTTGGCGGCGGAGGTGGCGCAAGGCTCAAAATGCCAGCAGGAGGCGTTGTTTCTCTTTCCAAATGTTCAGCACTATTATTATTATTGTTATTATTGTTGTTGTTATTGTTGTTGTTGTTATTATTGTTATTATTATTATTTGCATTGTTGTTGTTGTTGTTGTTATTATTTTGGTGATGCTGCTGCTGTTGTTGCTTATAGAAAGCCGCTGCACTTGCCGCAGCCGCACTGCCCGCCAATATGTCATTGATCATGAAACGCGAACGATTTGGTTTTAAATTTGATGATGTTGTTGTTGTTGTTGACATTGACATGTTGACCGCCGGTTGTTGTAGCGAGTATTGACTGTGATGTAAATTCAATTGATGTTGCTGCTGCTGCTGTTGTTGTTGTTGTTGTTGTAGCTGCTGCTGCTGCTGCTGATGATGATGATGATGATTAAATGGATGATAAGGCGGCTGATGTTGATGCTGTAGTTGCAGTTGCAAGTGCTGCGTATGTGAATTGTGATGTGGCAACGTTTCGCTGGTCGCGTTACTCGTGGGCAGCGTCTGTGTTAAAATGCTCATTGAGTCTTTCATTGCCAAACGGCGGCGGGCCGCGCGTCTTTTCAATACGAATTCCCTTCTTTTTTCTCTTTTTACTTTAGTTTCTATTTCAGTTTTTTTTTTTTTTATTTTCTTTGCACTTTACACTTTTCTTGCACTCATCAAAATATTTGCACAAACATTAAAAAAAAAAATATGAATTTTAAAAAATGTTTATGTTGTTGTTGTTGTCGCTGCTGAATTTTGAACTTCGGACTTCGACAGTTATTTTTGTTGCGTTCTTGCGTTACTTTTTTTTTTTTTTGCTTAGCCGTCGCCTTGCGCTCTGTAGAACGTCGCGCTGTGGCTTCCAAAACGAGACTAAACGCACCTGCAGCACATCAACGCCACAAAACTCAGTCGCGGCAACAATTTTGCCACTTTGTCATAGGTGCTGCTGCTGCTTGCTCTGCTGCTGCTGCTGGCTCTGCTGCTGTTGCTGTTGCTGATGTTGCTGCTGCTGTTAGTAGTTGTGGTCGTAGTGGTGGTGGTTGCTCTGCTCGTGCCAGTGGCTACAGCCTCGCCTCTTGCCTGTGTGAGCAAGCGAGCAAATTGCGCTGCTTATCGCACTCTCTCGCTCATACACATAAACTACAATGCGCGCAACTCTCAATATGATTTGCCTCTTGCTCGACTACATTTTATATCATGTTGTCTCGCTTATGCGCAGCGCCATGTTGTTGGCATTGGCACAAAAACTCAACACACGTGCGCGCTCTGCGCTGCGTGGTGAATTTCAGCGACCAGTTTTTATAGCAAACGTTTGCTGTGACAGCGCGCGAGAGTGAAAGAGCGAGCGAGTTTTAACTGAAGGGCAGACAGGGAGCGCAATGAAATGCAATGAGAGCACAAATTGTCTGTGTGTTTGTGCGTGTGTGTGTGTGTATGTGTGCTGAGAGTCATGAACAGAACTATGAATGTCGGTCAAACTAAAGGCAAAGGCAGCGAGCCAAAGGCTAAGGCAAACTCTAAGGCAAATTGTTAAGTTAGCGCAATTTTGGCAAACAGCAGACAACCGACAACAGACAACAGACAACAGACTGCAGACAGCAGACAGACTGCGTAGCGTGATCTGCCCACAAAATGGCGCAACTGTGCGATTGTGCGACAGATGCTGTGGCAGCAGCAGCGACAGCGACAATAGAAATAGCATAGCATTATTAAAGTTTAAAATCATACAAAAATAATTATAATTAACTATGATAACAATTAAATAAATAATTAAAAATTAAATGAAAATTATCAAATTTTTAATAATTATAAATTAAATAATTACTAATTATAATATAAATTAAATAATAATTATAAATAAACGAATATAAAAATAAAAAAAAATAAAGAAAATATTGTATATATAAAAAAAATATAAATATTTTAAAAATTTAAATTTAATATTATATTAATATAATAAATTATTTATACATTGCATTAGTATTTTTTTTTTATAATTACAAATAAAATATATCTAAAATAATTAATTAAAATAAAATTAAAATAATCAATTAAAAAAAATTAAAATTAAAATTTTTTTTAGTATTATATATAAAAGAAAATATAATAAAAGTGAATTTAAAATTATATTAATTTAATAAAAAAAAATGCAAATGAGCATGAAATAATTAAATTAAAAAGAAAAAAAAATACATTTATATAATAAAATTTGCAAAATATCAATATATATACAATACTATTTGATTTTTTTAAAGAAATAAAAATTAGCTTTCAATAAAAAATTAAATAATACAAAAAAAAAAAAAAAAATTAATTAAAAATTTTTAAATTTACTTTTGTATTTTAAATTAAATTATTTAAAAATTAAGCTAAGTAAATAACAAACATTAAAACTATTTAAAAATATTCTACAAATTATTATAATAAAAAAATATTACAAATAATAAATAATAAAATGTCAAATTAAAATATAAATAAATAAATTTGAAATAAAATTATAAATTCCTCTATATTTTTTATTAACACAAACATTTAAAAGTTTTACTTAAAAGTAAACAAAAAAATTATTGTTACAATAATTTTGTAAATTATTTTTAATGATTTGTTATAATTTTGTAATTGTAATTTAGGAGTTGGCTTAGTGCCGCCTTGACTAGTTGTCAGCTTCTGTCCTAGCCGCTGCAAATTGCCTGAACAAAGCGTCAATTAAAATTTCACGCCAATAGCTCAGACATAGCCATTGACTCGCTGAGTCAGACTTAATAGTTAACTGAAAAGGAGAAGAGAAGAGGAAAAAAAAGTAAAGTGGCCACATGTTGCCCCCAGTGAGCGTCATTTGCCGCAGGACTAATTACTTCTCACAGCGGAAGTAGTGCAAGAGACTCGAAGAAACATTGAAAAGTGGCAACTGTAAATGTAACTAGAACTTGATGAACTAAAACTGCGGCGCAGTGTTACCCAAAATGCAATTTGTCGAGGCGGCAAACGTTTGATTGATATTGATTCGCAGTTGAAATTGAAATTGGAATTCGAATTACGGTATGTTTTAGTTTTTCTCTCTCTCTCTCTCTCTCTCTCTCTATATTTTTTTTTTTTTTGGGTTCAGGTTCACATTGAGGTCGGGTCATTAGTTTGTTGCTAGTGTGCGGTTAGTGCCAAAAGGCGCAACGAAATTAGAGCACAGAGCACATACATAGCACAACTGACAGCAGGATGAAATGAAAGAGACAAAGAATATATATATATATATACATAGGGACAGCGGGATATGGCACTGAACTGGACGCATGCGCGCACTTCAATTGCTCTGTGTGCATTTAAAATAATTAGACTCTGGCAAAAATAAAAAAAAAAGGATCAAACAACAACAATGATAGCAACTATAATTGACTGAATGACTGACGAATTGACATAGTGAGGAATTATCGAACTGTCTGAATGTACTCATAACTACAGCACAAACTATTCATGTTTATGCTTATGCTCATGCTCATGCTCATGCTCATGAACATTTCATGATCCTTCCTTGAGGCTGAGACTGAGGCTGATGACGGTTATTGCATTTAAATGCATATAATTGCGGCCAGGCGAATATCCTGCGGTTGCCGCCTTCTGCGGTCCAATTCCAATTGAATGCTTAAAATAATTGTACAAAAATGCACACAGACAGACATAAAGACAGACATATACATATATATATATATATATATATATATATATATTTATATATACAATATAAATAGTTAGTTATGTTTGTATACATTTAAAAGTTGCCAACCGCAATGCGCAGTTGTTGCCTTCTGTCTCTGTCTCTGCCTCCTGTTTCTGTCGCTGTCGCTGTCTACTGTCTTTTGCCTTTTGTCTCTGGCTTCTTTTATCTGGCTCTTGGCACTGGCCACTTGCCAGTTTTTCCGGTCGCATTTGCTGCCTTTGCTCTTTGCCATACGCCAAATTCAACGCCCTCTCTTCATTTCTCTTTCTTCCCCCTTCCCCTACCACTTTTCTCTCTGTCTCGCTCTTGCTCACTATATGCTTTTGCTCCTTGCTATTGCTGTTGTCGCTTCTGCGAATTTTGTGGCTATGAAATACAACTGCTAGTGTATCAGCCAAGTTTGGTTTTGGGCCAGACTTATGCCTTGACTTGGCCAACGTCGACTCACTGCATGGCTATCTAACTATCTAATTAACGTGTTTGTTTGCCAGTTAATGTTCACTAATTTGTTCGACTCGACTCTCTGCCTCTTATCAATGTGTTTGCTCTGCTGTTAACAACATCCGCAACATAGCCAACTTGCCCCTCGTCATGGCAAGCCACAAATGCGACCACCAAGTGTACAGATAAGACACTGACTGACAGTCGGGAGAGATAGACAGACAACATTTGATTCGACGATTTTTCTAGTTTCTAGTTCTAGTTCAACATGTGCTGCATATATGTTTATGGTAGATCCTATGATTAATCAAGCTGCAAAATTAAAAAAAAAAAATAAAAACTCACTCGCGGAAAATTGTTGACAAACAAGATTCCTGCCAGGATCACAGAAATTAACTAAGAGCATTTTGCCATTTTTTGGTATTTTTATTTTTGTCATGGAATATCCTGGAATATCCAGAGCCCACAGGATGATTTTGTAACAGCAAAAAAGATATGCAATGGTCAGGAGTGGGCGTGGCAAGCCTAAGTATGTATAATTACACTTCATGTTGATCAACAAACAAAGTTACTTGCATGCCCCTCTGTTCTCCAGGGTGTCCTGCCGTCCCTATGAGACCCTGGATTTCAGTGACTATAAGAGATAGAGAATTCAAATTTATTGCAAAGTGTTTGTAATAGTTGTAGGCAGTTTAGGCATGTTTTGGACACTTGCCACACCCCCCAATTGTTGGAGACGCACTAAATGCGAAATGCTAATGCTAGGATTAAGTTAGATTTGCAAATTCATAATGTGGCATAATGCGAATTTACTGCCCTATTCTGGATGATAAATAGGGATAATATGTAATTTTTAAATTAACATTAACAATTGTAGATCAGTGTATGGCTTTATAGTATGGGGCAGAGTATCTGAGAGTCGATCAAACTAGATTTTCCCTAATTTCAATTATAATCGTAACAATCGGATAATGAGTAGAATATTATAGTATATGTATATATAAAAGTATAAAATCATGCGCATAAAAGTCAACATTAATATGTTTACATAGTATTTTTAGGCTATTATCTTGCTGTTCTACAATAAATTTTATTCAATTATCTTTGTTTTGTTTTTTTTTTTGTTTTTGATCAATTTGAAGAGAGTTCTACGGGTCGGTAGAATTGGTTAACTTACCTTAAATTCTGTTCGATGCACATGCAGCCCACATAAAGCATCTTAACAGAATCAAAACTCAACGTATATACATATATATATCCCTCTCTCTCTCTCTCTCGCTCTCGTTTGCTCTTACTTGCTCGTTTGCTGTCTCATTTAAGAATCTTAATCGGCATCTTTGATATTATAATGTTCGTGTTACTGCGTGGACAAACGTAATAAAATAACTGATCGTTGTCGCTGATAAGTTAATTTACTTTTAATGTGTTGCCGTTGTTGCCCTTTGCAAACGTTGAAAATGCTGTGAACGAAGATGAAGACGAAGACGAAGACATCGAACTGAACCGTACGATCAACCATTGGCATCCCGACAATCGCAACGTGGGGGTAAATTGCTTTGTAGGTGACAAAGGGTCTCCTCTCTCTCTCTCTCTCTCTCTCTCTCTCTCTTAGCACAGTATAGCGCATCTATGTATCTCTCTCTCTCACTCACTGCTCGCTCTCTCTCTCTCGCTGTAAGATAAGCAGAACAGCGCGTGTGCCGAGCGTCGACTGATTTGTCAACAAGAACGGGCGAACAAAGGTGACTGCAATTTATCGCTGCTCCAGATCAGCTAGCACGCCAACAGCAACAACAAGAAGAAGAAGAAGTCCAAGAGGATGAAGAACAAGAAGAGCAAAGATAAAGCACACACAGAGCACAGAGCACAGAGCACCAAAAACTACATAAATAAATAAATAAAGGATGCTACGTAAGAACGGCGCTCGTTTAAATTGATGTCGTTTGACTCTGTGCAGACTCTGCAGTAGTTGTTCTTGTTGTTGTTGCTGTTGTTGTTATTATTATCCTCTTGTTGTTGGCCACTAAATGGCCGCAATTTAAATTTTTAGTGCCAACTTCAACCTATAAATTGTACGCAACTCTAGCTCTAAAGAAGCTCAAACTGCCAAGCTACAACATGCCGCTGCTACAGAGACTCTAAAACCTGCGATTTAGACTAAGACTAAGACTGAGACTTCGCTTGGCGCACAAACGAAAATTATTTTGGCACCTGTGCTAAGTATTTTTTATGGCCTTAAGGAGTTTTTACTAGGTGGTGGTGCTGCTGCTGTTACTGCTGTTGCTGCTGATGCTGCTTCTCAGCTGTCGGTTGTTGAAAGGTTCACAAAAGGCCAATAATCAACACCAGCACGTTGCGCCTTGTTGCCAGTTCAAACTTTGACTATTTCACTGGCTATGCACGAATTCTAATGCAGTTTGTTAGTTAATTATCGTAAGCAAAAAATAAAGTTGTATTACTTTAATAACATTTGCTGCAACGTCGCATTTTCACTTACAATTTTCAATATGTAAATTAATGTTTTCAAATATAATATAATCTTTGTCTATTATTATGCTCACAGCATAAATTCAAATTGTATTAATTGCAACCTCGCATTTTCAAATACAATTAAAAATCGGTTTTCCTAAGCAAATATTATAAAAAATTAACTTAAAATATTTTTGTAATTTTTTACATTAAAAATTGTAACGTCGCAAATTTCATTTCAAATTTTCAATGCTTTTTATCAATTATTTATCAACATAATTCATAATCATAATCACTTAAATTTATCTTAAATTTATATTTACATTAAAAAATTGCAACATCGCAAATTTCATTTAAAATTTTCAATGCTTTTTATCAATTATTTTTGATTTCATATTATTTATGATTTTTTATTATTATTATTTTTGATTTCATATTATTTATGATTTTAACTTGATTTTTGTTTACATATTCGACATATTTTATGTTCAACGTTCACTGCAACATCGCAAATTTCATTTGCATGTTAAAGTGTATTAATTAGTCGCATTTAGCTTTAATTCTTTGTCATAGTCGTTAGTCATTAAGTTGTGTGCTCAGACTCAGACTTTAGGCGCTTTTCTTATCGCTAGGACTGGCAAATTTTGTTTTTTTTTTTTTTTGTCGCTTTTTAACCATAAAACATTTCAAATATTTGTCGTCGTCGTCGTTGTCGTCGTGGCTTGTGGCTTGTAACTGTGTGACAGTGCTTGCAGCTCTAGTTGCACTTCCACATCCAGTTGCACTTGCAATAAATTTTGGATCGTGCCATACATGTATGATGTATTCACTTATGCATACACATACGCATACATACATATAAATATGTAGATGCTCTATATACTCTACATATTTATAAAGTCAATTTTCTGTAACTCTATATAAAATGTATTATCGTTATCATTGACTGTAATTGCAATTAGACGCTCGAAGTTGCTAAACGACGGCAACGAGTTGCAACGAAATGCAAATGAAATTTAATAAAATTTAGTGTATGTACGACTAATAGTTACTCTATAATATTGCAAAATTGTTGCAAAAATAATAAAATTAAAGTAGCAAAAGCTTAAAATCTGAGATGCATACAATACTTTTTGGTTGTTTTACTAGTTATAGTGTATAAATTGTAGAGTATAATAAAGTTTTGTATTTGAAATTGTATTACTTAACAATCATCGCTCGATCTTCAACATCAACAGCAGTTGCACTTTGAGCGCTACAATTCTTCTACTTTGCAGCGTTGCACTTGGCACTTGGTAGTCGGCAGTTGGCAGTTAGCAGTCGGCAGTTAGCAGTCGGCAGTCGGCAATCGGCAGTAGATGGAGGTGAAAATGCATTTTATGACTCAATTTGGTGCACATAAAAAATATATTTGTGGCTCGCCATACAACAAAGTGCAACATTGTTGTGCCCACGGTGCATTCATATATACCAAAAGGTGTGATAACTATGTGGTTATGCTACTCCAACTTCAACTTCCACTTCAACTCCAACTCCGACTGCAACTTCAACTTCAACTCCAACTGCGACTCTTGCTTCCATTTCGACACTGACTTCGATACCAATTCTGCCTTTGTTTAGCGTATTGTCAGGTAGTTGTTGCTGTTGTTGTTGTTGTTGCTGCTGCTGTTGTTGTTCTTGAAGGTGCTTCAGCTGATTGTTGTTAATTTTTATGTGCAATTAATCGGCTACGTGCATTGAGCATTTATAAGCATTTCTCGCATTTCATACTCGATCTCTCTTTATACACCCTTTCTCTCTCTTTCGCTCTCTTAGTCTCTTAGTCTCTTTGACTCTTTCTCTAAGGCATAAAAGGTCGCAGCGGGACTCCAAAGAGTAGAAATTAAGTCGTTTTGAATTAAAGTGAAATGCAAAATGAGCCCCCGTTGCAGTCATAAAAAAAAAACGTAACGTAACGTCTGCTGGCAACATTGTCCCATTGCCATCCGTTAACCAGCAACTGCCATGCCTTGCCCCCCAATCCCTGCGTCCCTTTACCCTTCAGCCCACACTCTGTTGAGTCTTCTATCATTCACAGTTTAATGATGCGCCATAAAAGTGGGCAAGGTGTTTGCCTGTGTCCGGCTTTAAAAGTGACTCCAAAAAAAAAAAAATAATAATAATAATAATAATAATAATAACATGAAGCTGCAACTTCAGCAGCTGCTCAGATCGCTCATTGTCAGCGCCTCGACAACAACAACAACAACAACAGCAACAATAAAAGAAAAAGGGTCAGATTATGCTTTAACATTGGCTTTGGCCTTAGGATCTGGCTTCAATGAGTTATGCTTCCCGCTGAGCAATGCTTAAGACGATAAACTGTTGGCGCTGTCGGCAAATGCAGTCGGCGAAGAAAGCGAAAATGCATTTTCGATGGTCAACATTGAGATTTATCGATATTTACATATGCACATGCATGTGTTTCACATTTATTCACATAAATATAATGATTGTATGCAAGCGATTAGTTATCGATTAGTGCTTATTTATCGATAAACGATTATTTATCGATAAATGTTTTTTTATTTAATGAAGTGTGTACGGAATTTTTATATACATATGTATTTTATGCTCTGTTATACGATACAGCTTCCATGACAATTATCGATATCGATACTTGATTATTTATCGTATATGATTATTCGACAAGTATATACATATGTAAATATGTACATAATAAATTCTTTTTCTATAATATATTTTCATATAAAAATTATGTACATATCATTAATAAATTATTGATATCGATAATTTTATCGATCAGTTATCGTATTTGAATTATACTGTGTATATATTACGCACTTTATCAACGTTATAATTTACTTAATTTAGTTTCTTATATACTCTCGATTAATTATCGATAAGCGTTTATTTATCGTTTTGCATTTGTGCGCACTCGCTGCGATTTGCAGGTGGCCTATAAATGAAATCTCGTTACTTCAGTCAGTTGCCATTCTGCATATAGATGCGGTTACGGCAATGGTTACGCTAACGGTTGCACTACCAGTAACCAAAGACTTACCCCCCCCCCCAACCAAGCTGTCTGCCATTAGCAATGCCATATCCAGAGGTATATCCACTTGCACTACCATTTCCATTTGCACTTTTAGTGCTCCTACATAGTTTCACCAATGGCATTGGCAGCCCTTTGGCCCCGTTTGCCCCGTTTGCCGCATTTGCCGCGTTTGCCGCGTTTGCTGCCTAATTGCATAATTTCATATTCGGTTTTCGCCAAAGCCTTTTGGAGCAAAGCCCTCACAGATGTTCAGCCAAAGTGAGTTTGGATGGTGAGGGGATAGATTTGGGGGTAAGAGTCTGGCTTATTCGTGTGCATATGGCTGTATGTATGTATGTCCGTCCAGTTGCCAGTTTGCTTAATTGCCACGGCCAAAAGTGCCAAAGAAATGCAGCTCACTAATTACAACAACAACAAGAACAAACAGGCCGACAAGCGAACGTTCTCGTTGAACTACGATCCGCTGCGCTCTGCTCTGCTCTGGTCTGCTCAGCTCTGCTCAACTCCGCTTTGCACCGTTGCGCCTCCTAGCTGTACATACATACATACATACATACATATGTATTTTTTAGTTTCGCAGTCGGGCATATCCTTCCTTGTGTGTGTCCTTCAAAAGCCAATTGAAGTGTGGCAACGTTGCATGTTGCCATTTCCATGCAAAGGCATGAAATATATGTAGAATTTTAAAAGTCATAAAATTGCGGAATGTCGCCAATTAAAATAGTTGCACTCGTCTGTGTATATGTGTGTGTGTGTGTGTGTGTTGCTGCTGCTGCTGCTGTGTGTATGTCAGTTGCTGGTGTTGGCCGTGCGTGTTCCACATGTGACGTGACATAAATGCATGTCATGTTCGTTGGCTGTTTCGTGCGTTTTTATTGCCCCAAACCACAAGTAAAGCAACAGCAGCAACAACAGCAGCAACAACAGCAACAGCAACAGCAACAGCAGCAGCAGTACCACACAGAAGTTGTCGCAGCTATGACTGAGCCTGTCTCTCCCTATCTCTCTCTCTCTCTTACTCTTTCTGTCTCTCCGTGACTGTGGCATGCAGGCTGGCGCGCCAAAAACTATGCAACACAATGCGCGCAAATTGCGCAATCAAATTACCAACAGCAGCAACAACAACTTTGACGCGATATCCCCCATCTCTGCCCCCTTCAACACCAATAGCTCACCACAACACAACACAACACAACACAGCACACAGCTCAAAGTTGAGCTTAGGCAATCAATTATAATGTTAGCATGCAATCGTAACAATTGGTCAATCCCCATGGGGTGTTGAAGAGTGGTTTGAGGGGGTAGACAGGGGTGGGGGGGTTGGTTTGCTGACAAACACTAGTGGGGTTGACATTACAAAAGAGCCTTTTAGAGCCTGTGGCTAGCCTTGTTGTTGTTAGCCTAAGTACGGGTCAGCATTTTGGTGTCAAAGACGAACGAGTCACGAAACAACAACAGACTCTTAAACTACAAGAACATACCGCAATATGCATGGAGTGTGGTGAGAGGGGTATGGGGATTAGGTTTTTGGTTTGAGAATACATTGAGTGCGCTTTTAATTTTCAACGTTTAACGTTCAACGCGTGCAAATTCAAGAAGTTCCCCCCGCACAACTTTGTACTCTTTAGCGCAATTTAGTTGCGCTTTGCATATGCGGAACGGCAGAACTAAGTAATGGAAAACCTAAATCCAAACGTTAAAGAAACGACTAACAGCTAAAAGGGGTTAAAATTGCAATTGTCACAAAAAGACGCAATATGGACACCCTATGGGAATCACCTTGACACCTCATGGGCAGCATATTGGCACCTATTGGAAATCGTATGACCTTTTGGTTATATTATCGGCAACCTATGGACACCCTACGCCCGCTTTATGGACAATCTTTGGACACCTCAACGGCACCTTGTAGCAACTTTATATTCACTCTTTGTGCACCCTATGATCATTTTATGGGTATCCTATGGACTCGCTTTGAACAATTTTAAGACACCCTATGAAAAGGCTTTAAACACGTTATAGAAATCCCTAAAAGATAAGCCGATAAGCGCCAATTGTAATCCATCTGGACACTCTGTGGACACTCTATGGACACTCTGTGGACACTCTATAGACACTTTTTGCAAAATCTTTGGCAACCTCACCCTTTTTTTACCCTATGAACATTCTATAGGCACTCAGTGGACATCCTATGGACTTCCGTTGGACACCCATTGGACACATCTAGGGGCACTCTAACATTACAAGTCAAATGTGACAAATGATTAAAATGCATTTACGCCGTTAGGCAGTCCGCCAATCAGTCAGTCAGTCAATCAATCAATTAATCATTAATGCAATCAAGCGACAACACTTTTTGACCATTTCAATTAACTTGATGCGTCACACATTGCGTATGATTAATGTTAAACATTGATATTCAACCACAAAAAAAAAAAACTATATAAAAGAAATGTGAAAAATTTTATAAATTTTTACTATGAATTCTCGGAAAGTTTATACAATTTTCAAGCAAATAAATAAATAAATTTGTTGTTGTTGCTGTCGTGCAAGACAAGAGGAGCACAATTTAACTGTTTTAATTACAGCAGCAGCAACAACAACAAACTGAACTAGTTAATGTTGTTGTAACTCAGAGTGAGTTTAGCTTTCGGCTTGCGGTATTTGTTTCCATCGTTTCCAACATTTCCATCGCATTGCAAATTGTGTGAACATTGCTCGCTGAGCTTATTGCGGTTTTTCACAGGCGTCGTTGGCTCTGTTTTGGCAAATGTTTTCCGCCTACAATGTTTTTCATCTCTCCCTTTCCCCGTCTTTCATCTCCATTTTCATCTGCAACACTAGCTCAGTTCATTATGTTCAACTCTTCCCCTGCACTAACGCCTATGATGAAAAGTTGTTTAGATACCTGAATCGCAGCTCGGGCCGCGAAAAGCGCGCGCTCATAATTTGCGATTACTGCCGGTTGTTGTTTTCATTGTTGTTGTTATTGTTGTTGTTGTTGTTGCTGCTGTTGTTGCTTTAAGCTCTTTGTTTGGATTTTAATTAGTTAATTATTATTTGTTATTGCCGGTGCAGTTAGATGGGCTTTAACTAAGCAATTTTCACAGATATGTTACTCGTTGGGGAGTAAGAGCTTAACCATATTACATATGGTTCGCCATCACACATATAGTATGTACATATGAATCGAACCACAAAAACCACAAATTGCGCATTGCATCGCATCAGCTGGAGAAACATATGTAAACAATGAATGCAATGCTATGCAATGAATGAAAGTGAATATGAATGTGAATGTGAATGTGAATCTGCTCTAATATGATTCACAAGGGATTTACAAGTGGTTCACAAGTGATTAGGAAGTGGTTCGCTAGTGATTAGGAAGTGGTTTACAAGTGGTTCACTAACATAACTGCAAACAATAAATTAACTAATATAATGCTGAAATTTAAGCTGTCTAGAATGATAATAACAATGATAAAACAATCATCAAATTATTAGTAAATAAAATAAAAATATAAATGTATATAAAAGTGATAATATAAATAATTATAATTTCTAATTATAAGTAATGATAATGATAATGATAATGATAATGATAATGATAATGATAATGATAATGATAATGATAATGATAATGATAATGATAATGATAATGATAATGATAATGATAATGATAATGATAATGATAATGATAATGATAATGATAATGATAATGATAATGATAATGATAATGATAATGATAATGATAATGATAATGATAATGATAATGATAATGATAATGATAATGATAATGATAATGATAATGATAATGATAATGATAATGATAATGATAATGATAATGATAATGATAATGATAATGATAATGATAATGATAATGATAATGATAATGATAATGATAATGATAATGATAATGATAATGATAATGATAATGATAATGATAATGATAATGATAATGATAATGATAATGATAATGATAATGATAATGATAATGATAATGATAATGATAATGATAATGATAATGATAATGATAATGATAATGATAATGATAATGATAATGATAATGATAATGATAATGATAATGATAATGATAATGATAATGATAATGATAATGATAATGATAATGATAATGATAATGATAATGATAATGATAATGATAATGATAATGATAATGATAATGATGATATTTATAATAATGAAAATGAGAAAAATCATCAATATTAATAATCATAATAAGATATCAAAAAAACATTTGTAATTATAATTAAATAAAAATTATAATAGTAATAATAATAATAATTATAATATTAATAATAATAATATCAATAATAATAATATCAACAATAATAATAACGCCTAAAGAGTTATAATTATAATATAAAATAATACGAATAATAATAACAATAATAAATGCGAATAATAATGAATAATAAATATAGTAATAAAAGTTGTAAAATTTATCATCAACATACATCGAATGTAAATGCTACATACATAATAATAATAATAGTAACAGTCAAGCTTATTTACAAGCAAATGAATTAGGCCAACAAATAAGGGGGAAAAACGGGAAAAAAAAGCTGTGCGAACGTTAACGCTAATCGCAACTTAAATAAATTGCATAAAAACGTTTTCAAAACGAACTGGCAAGGGAAATTCTTTGCAGCATTTTAGTCACATTTCCCTTTCGCCTGTTTCTCTCTCTCTTTCTCTCTGTCTCGCTCTCTTTGCCCTTCTGTAAGTATATTTATATATTTATAATTTCTTTTCTGTTTATATATATATATATATTTTTTTTTCTTTTTATTACACGCTCTCATGTATTATGCAAAGGCAAGCGACGCAAAGGCAACGGCAACAGCAACAGCAACAGCAAAAGCAGCAGCGGCAACAGCAATGGCAAAACGCGAACCCGCAACGAGCACGAAAATTAACTGTACTATAAAAGGTGGAAAATTGTGCAAACAACCTACAAAGAGAGGCCCCGCAAGAGGCCTTAACTCGCCCTCCCTTCCAACTGCTTGAACTCCACCCTGCGACCCGAATGCCTCTTGGCACAGTCAGTGGCAAGAAAATTTGCATAATTATGATTAATACGGGAGAGAACGAACGCGCAAAAGAGTGTGTAGGAGGCCAAAGACTAGGAGTGTAGTGGTGGGGGAGGGGAGGGGGGGTTTCAAAACATGGTTAGCTTGCCTGTAGCTTGTAGAGCAGGAATCAAGGGAACTGCTATGCTACCGTCCATGGACTTTTCTTTCTTTCTTTTTTTGTTGTGTTTTTAAATGCATTCGGAAACTGTGCGGGCAGAGTGCAAAGAGTCGACGCTCATGTTTCTGCTGCTGTGTGTGTATATGTATATGATTGTGTGTGTGTGTATGTTATTTTTTTTTTTTTGTGAGTTTTGGTTTTGATTTTGGCCTGGACATTGGGTCAGAGTTTTGTGTGTTGACTTGGCTCCTGGCGACGACTTGGATTCCGACTCAAAGTCGCCGTCGTTGTCGCCCTTTCAAATGGGCTGCGTGTTTTCCGGCATAAACGCTCGCAATCAAATTCACATAAAATAATTCACACACAAACAACAACAACAATAACAAGAAGAAGAAGAAGAAGAAGAACAACAACAACAACAACAACAAACTGTTTGCTGGTCATGCAAAAGTAGCTGCTATTTCTACCGCCCACAGTTTGCCCCACTGTAAGTAAGTACAGCGCTGTCTCGTTTGCTTTCACATTGGCGTAAAATTACAACAACATTAGCAGCAGCAGAAACAACAACAAAAAACAACAACAAGTTGAGGCCCATTTGTTGTTAGCCAAACAAACCGTCGTTTAGCGGACGCTGCCAGCGGATACAAAGAGAAACATACAGATAGAGAGAGAGAGAGAGGGGGAAAAGACAAAGACAGAGCGAAAGATGGAATGCAAGAGAACCCTTGAAACACAGACAGAGACAGAGACCGCGACAGAGACAGAGATGGAGATAGACATAGAGACAGAGGCATTTAATTTGTCTGATTAGCATTTTTAGTCACTTACTTAAAATGTGCGCACGCATAAAACGCATTAAAAATGTTTTCATTTTTTTTTTTTTTGTTTTGTTTTTTGTACACTGCTGCATTTCGCTGTCTCCCTCTGCCGCTTCGTCGCTTTCGTTGTCACGATTTTCTCACAAAATGCATAAAAAGCTATTAAAATATAGACGAGATGAAATATGCAGGAAAATGTTTATATATCAAATAACACGAAAACTCACACACACACACACACAGAAACATACATATACACTTACGCATAGGCATAGGCATAGGCATTGCGCGACTTGTCACAAAAGAAGGGTGTAGACAGTGCGAGTGTAAGTGCGAGTGAGAGGCAGACAAGTGGTTTGTGTATGTAAATGTTAGCAGGTGATGCAGGGGGATGGAAGTGCGAGTAAATTGAACTGGAAACTTTCAAGTTGCAAAGCAAGCAGCGAGGCGCATATGGTGACGAAATGAAACTTGTTAATTTGTTAAAGGTGCGATAAGCTAATTAAAGTATATTACAAACAGTGTGAGACAGACTGATAGAATGAGAGAGAGAGAGAGAGAAGGAGAGGGGGGAAAGCAAGTCGAGGCTAAGCAATTGACTTTAAGGGATATATCATTAAGTGTTGGGGGGGGGGGGGGGGGGATTAGCGTGCCGCAACGATAAGCGTCTGTAGAAAATACAAAATATGATTAAGAAATTTTTTTTTTGTTGCTTGTAATAAATATATTTCAGCTATAAGTAAAAATTTGATTACATATTGTTTTAATTAAATAAATAAAAGTATTAGTAAATATTGTAATTATTTTTTATGAATTTAATTTTTTTATATATATTTTTTATATTATTTTTTATATTTTTTATTTATCAGAAAAATATAATTTAGACCATCAGTAATTTTTTATATATTTTTTATATTTTTTTTTTATATTTTTTATATTTTATATAATATAATTTAGCCCATCAGTAATTTTTTATATATTTTTTCGTATTTCTTATATTTTGTATCTATCTGAAAAATATAATTTAGACCATCAGTAATTTTTTATATATATTTTCATATTTTTTATCTATCACAAAAAATATAATTTAGACCATCAGTACCTTGGGTTTATATTTTTTTTGTACAGATTATTATAACTTGATATGCAACTATTTATGGCACATATTGCAATCATTATTATCATCTGTAGTATTAATACGAAATCGAAAACTGGTAACTGATTTTCAAGTCAAAAATAATTAGCATATAAGCTACATTTAATACTCTGTGGCAAACAATAATAATTAAGTATTCTCTTTAGTTTACTTTTTTCTCATTTGATTATTTTTTTTTTTCAGCTAAAGATAATTTTATACGGCTTTGTTTTTTTTTTTATTGTCGTTTCGCTTTCATGGCATTTTTTGTATTTTCTTTTTTTTTGTGACAAATCATTGCGGAATCATCACTCAATTTGATATAGAGCTCGCGCTTATCCTGGCCTGGCCTGGCTGACTGGCAGGCAATGCTATACTCATTTTCTCATCCTTTCTCATCTCTCGTTTGCTTTTTCTGTTACTTCTGCTCTCTTTGCTCTTTCATTGCAGAACATTCTGCAACATCCTTTGACTGACAGCTGATGATGCTGTGACCGCAGTGTGACCGTTGTTATTTGACGTTTGTTGACACATTTTGCTGTCATGATTGACGACACACACAGAGACTCTTTGTCTCTCTTTCTCTCGCTTTATCTTTCTCTTTCGCTCGTCCCCTTTTAATTGTATCTCATCTCTATTACTCAGGGCCAACTGTCAAGCACGCGAGCCTTTAGCTGAGACTGTTGATTTATTTATGCCCTTCAGAGCAACTAGAATGAAACAGAATCCGCCTCTCTCACTCCTCACACCACACTCCAGATACATACATATATATATATATATATATATATATATATATATATATATACATATATATATGTCGACATAATGAATTTCAAATGATGCGGCAATTTTTTGCTTCTTTTTTTTATTCATTTTTCTTGTTTTTGTTTCGAGTTATTCGCCATCATCTCACATATTTTCCTGCTTCTTTCTTTCTTTCTGTACGGCCGTTTTTTTTTTATTATTATCTTTTTTTTTTTAATTGCCAAAACAATTTTCTGTTACACTTTGGCGCCGTGTGTGGTTGCCCTAACTCAATGTGTGTGTGTGTGTGTGTGTGCTCTGTGCCGTTGTGTCGCTGCGTCCATTGTCTTTTGTGGGCCACGGAAATGCGCTTCAATATGATTGCAAGAGGCGGGTTAAGTTTTGTGAGAAACTGCGCGTAACAAGCACGCAACTTGGCCTAAACAAAAGGCCTTGCAAGTTACAGGAAATACCATTAATAGAGTTAACATAGCTCAGCTTATCGGCTAACCATCTCAGCAATAGCAATACCCCTAGCATTGCCAATGGCAACCCTATTAATGTATATAGTTAACTTTTATCCATCTCTACGTGAAGTACCTAGAAATGAATGACTACTCGTACATCAGCTATTGATTAGCTGTTCTACAATATATACTTCAATTACTGTAGCATCTATTAACTTGAAGATCTCATTAAGTATTAGAGCTACAGTTAGAAAATCTCATATATGAATTCATAAACAATTTATTCACTGGGAAGAAATTAATTTTTATCAATATGCGCAACTCCTAGATCTGCATAAATAGTTGTCCAAAAATAATAAAATTGATTATCGGCACTGTTCCTCTGACAACTCCAAAAATATTTGGGCTCTCTATATATAGTTGAACTAAAGTTATTAAATTCCTTGCAAATATTTTATTCACCCAAAAGAAATTGATTTTCATATTCCTCCAAGATCCCTATTTGTAGTAGAGCTAATGTATGGAAATTTAATATGCGGCAGTTCACAAATATTTTATTGACCTTGGCGAATGTAACTATCAAGAATATTCAAAACTATTTTTAGTAGATCTGCATAAATAGTTTAATGTGTATTTTCAAGCATTTTATTCACTCGAGAGAAATTGATTTCCATGTATAATCGAAATTATTTCTCTAGGATCTCTATAAGTAGCTGAAGTAAAAGTTATAAAATTTCATATGTGTATTCTCCAACACTTTATTCAATCGAGCGAATATAATTTTTATGAGCTTATGATTCACTTAAAGTTCGTATAGTTGAAACTGATTCTCATTAATATTATTATAATAATATTTGACTTGTTATTCTTTTCTCATATGCCACACAATAAACTACAATTTCGAGCTCATTAGGCTCAGACAGAGTCCACCCCAACAATTTTGGCCAGTCTGTTGTGAGCCATACGAAAAAGTCAAATATAAACATATAACAACAACAATAACTACATCAACAATAACAACAGCGACAACAATGCGACAGGCACAAACAAGTCGCATTGGGTCGTTACAAATCTTTCGGCAAAGTACTTCATAAATATCTTAAATGAGTTTCCTTTTGTTCCACATTTTATAGGTTCTACGCCATTTTCCAGGAGCAGGACCCAAACTACACAAATATATATATACACACACACACACACAACCACAAACACATACAGTAGCGCTTATAACGACAGTTATGATTATTGTTTTTCTTTTTTGATTACGGAGCATGGGATTAAAACATGGTTCGGGTCTGAAGCTTAGACAGAGGTATGGTTAGAGGTATGGTAAGGGGCATACATACACATACATGTATTCGTATTCGTGCTGTAGTTGCCGCTGCCTTAAATCATATTCTGGCATTATCGGCACAAAAATCAAATGCCTTCGTTTAAATGCGCGATAGCAAAAGGCGAAACAGTTTCCCGGACTGCTCGACGAAATTCACGCAATTAGTTTCCCCCATCCCTTAACATACCCCTACCCCACAATCCGTCGACTTAGAGGCAACCAAAACTTTAGCCTGTTAATGTCGAAAAGGCGTCGGAATTCGTTTGCCTTGTGATGACGGTCGAGAAAGTCGAAAAATATCCCAGTGGTACAAAAGACTAAAGAAAGTGCTTGACTTTGAATTATAGAAATTCAACACTGATCTCGGATTACGTTTTTCTAGATCTTGCAGTTAGAGCTGGGGAGTGAAGAAAGTGATTATGTAATTTTAAGTACATAATAATTCTTCCTAGAGTTACGATAGTTTTTGGTAGTTGGACTTAGCAGTAAAAAAATATTTGAAGATTGGGAACTCTTTTTTGATTTCGGATAAAGGTTCCGTAATTTTGTAATTTAATGCACAGGAACTCATTCTTGATTTCTGATTAATTTTGGTAGAATCTTGCATTTAGACTTGGCAGTCAAAAAAATAATTAAATATCTGAAAGTACAGGAACTCTTCTCTGACTTTGGATACATGTTATTATTACACAAAAGTCATAGGCCGTAGCAAATCAGGAGCGTTGCATATATTTTTCTTGGAATTAGCATTACATTATCACTAACTTTCAGTTAATTTGGGCAGTAGTTTTACCCAAAATTCATTGTCTAAATTTATTAGCACAATTTGACCAACTGGGTTGCTTTTCTCCTGTTTTTCTTCATTTTTTTTTTTTCGTTAGTTAGTGCGAGAGTTTTCGCTTTTCATTTTCTTTCGGACCGCCTCATTAACAATAATTTCGCTTTAATAAATAACGCTAAAACATGCGCTAAATAACATTTTAGCTGCCAGTCGACGGGAATTTGTAAGCTCAACACGCAGCACAGTGCATACAGCAAGCGGATGATGGTGGTTGTATTGGTGGTATTGGCGGTGGTGGGATGCGAAGGGTGCTGCTGTGGTTGCTTTCGGGTATGGCGTTGAAATTAATGTACCGCCAGTGAGGGCGACACTAATTTGCCTGTGAACATGTCAAATCAGACCAAAAGTAAATTTTACGCTGCTCTCCCCTCTCTGTCTCTCTCTCTCTCTCTCTCTCCCACTCTTTCTGTCTCACTGTGAACAAGCTCTGCGGTACTTTGCTACTGTTTTAGGGCTGTCGACGTCGCTGTCGGCGTCAGACGACGCTGCGCACTTAATGAAAAGGTCCTTAAGTGCTTTCCAACGGTATTTTGTTTCCGTTTGTAGTTTTTTTTTTCTGTTTTTTTTTTTTTTGCTGTTACTGTTGCTCTGACGTCGCTTGCCGTTGATTTGTTATTGTTGCCATTGCCGAGCATAAATCATGCTTGGACCTAAACTGAAACCTGGAACTGTGAACACTGCAGGAATAGCTCGCATACAGCCAGCCTGAGGAGCACTTGACTTGTTATTGCCATTGCCTTTAGCTGCGCCTTGTGCCTTGTGCCTTGTGTTATATAGTTGTGGTTGTTGCGGTGGTTGTGCTTGGCGGTTCGTTCCATGGGAAGTGATTAAAGTCATTTAACCCACTCTGAACACGCGGCCAGCTAAAAGTGCGCTAAAATTAATTTCTAATTGCGCACAGAAGTAGGCAACATACACACACACACACACACATATGAGTGTGAGTGTGCGTGTGAGTCATATGTATCGTATATGTATGTATTTAAGGCATATTCCATAAATCGATAACGCTTCGAAAACGTCAAGTTAGTTTTATACGCAGTGCACGAATTCAATTAGAGCTGCAAAATTCACATTGAAATGTTGACAGTGAAAACTTGTGTTTCGTTTTCTTTCTATTTTTGTGATTAATTATCAGCCAGAAGTCGTGAACTAAGCAACCCTTTGACTATTTACTAGTCAAAGAGTAGGGAAGCTAAAGGCAAGCTCTGTCATGCAACCCTCTTTGCATATGCTAATTGAGCTATAAAAATACTTTGTGCCCCGAAAAAGAAAAAAAAAAAATATTAACATTAAGCAAAAGAATGAGAAAAGCAGCAGAAGCAGCAGCAGCAGCAGCAGCAGTGAAGAAATGTGGAGAAAACACAGTCATAAAAAAAAAACAAGAGAAAAAAAATTTGTGACCCAATCCACGCCCCAGCTAAACACACACAGACACACACAAAATCACGCAGATTTCTGGCGCAGATTTTCTTTCAAACACACAGTCAGTGAGAGAGAGAGAGAGAGAGAGAGAGAGAGAGGGAAAAAAAAGACTAAGCATATAAGGCACTAAGTCTGATAAAGCTTCAAGGCTATAGAGGCAATGAGTAGTGGCTGGGGAAAATTGGAGGAACAGGGGGGAAGGGAGACTCATGCGTGATGCTTTCACATAAAAATTATGATGGCATTCAGGGCAAATGGAGCTTAGTATGGGGATCGGTAGAGGCCACAATCAACCAGCAAAAGCAAAAGCAAAAGCAAAAGCAATGCAAAGACTCACATGCTGTGGCTCTGTTCTTAAGCCTAAGTATATAGCTGGGGGAGCAGGGAGCCGAAGGAGATGTATTAGAAGGCGGTTAGAGTTGTAGGTGGGGCTGTGGCGTTAGAAACATGATTTTTATTTTACGCAACTTAAGTGCGAACAATAAAAACGATTTGAGGCAGATTATTATGGCAACCGGCGACGTCGTCCTTAACATCGTCGTCGTTGTCGTTGTCGTTGTCGTTGTCGTTGTCGTCCTGCGGATCATAATGCAAATTAGTCATGGCCAACGCATATGCAAAAGGCCAAAGACTCAAAGGCATGAATCTCCATCTCTCTCTCTCACTCTCACTCTCTCTGTGTATGTGTGTGTGTGTGGCGAGTGTCCTTGTGTCCTTGTGTGTTATTGCCTTGCGTCTGGCATTCGATGTTGTCCCTTTTAGCCATAGAACTTACTATTTGCCGTGGCATTTGTTTAGATTTATGAGTGTCAGCCGTATTATGACCAACCACTTGACTTCCTGGCACGTGTGTGGCGCTGTGTGTGACATTGTGACACACACACATACAGAGAGAGAGAGAGAGAGAGAGAGAGAATACTCACACTCATAGTATTTATTCATTCGTTCGTTTTCAAGTCATTGTGGGCGTTGCTCGATTGGCCACACGGCGCATACGCAACATCCGTTTTGACTTTCGCCTTGCTGTTGTTTCCAAACATTTATTTTCATTTCTCTTCCTCCACCCCCCCCCCCCCCCCCCTCTTTCTCTCTCTCTCTCTACCTCCCATTCTCTATATATGTTGTTTATTTATTTCTTTGTTTGTTTGCTTGTTTGTTTATGTGCTAGCAAATGCCAGAAAAGCGCAATTAGCGTCAACATTTACTTTTATTCATTCATCTATTCAAAGTGATTCACAAACATATTTCAAATGTTTGACTAATGAGTTTTCTAATTGCAGCTTGTTTAATTATAGTATATATACTATCTATCTACTTACATTGTTTGTACTTTCAACTCTGCATTTTCCTGAATACATATTCAATAATTTTTAAGTGTTTTTTTTTTTATTCTCTTTCTTTTTTTGCCGTTTTTTTTTTTTTTGCTTATTTTTTTATTCCTTTTTTTGTTGCCTAATTCAATTTGCAGCTAACAAACTTGTGCGATGTGTTAATGCGTGTGTGTGTGTGTGTGAGTGTGTGTGTAGTGAGAGTCTTTGAATGCATGACTGTGTTTCTTGAATGTGAATGTAAGTGTGAGTTTTGTGTCTTCCTTTCGCTTTGTTCTTTATGACGCAACTTTGTCGCAGTCGCATCATAATATTCTAGCTCAGTAAGCTTGCATATACTTGTATGTAAGCCACATACACTCACAAATACATTCGCGAATATACTCGCAAATACACTAAGAATCATATTTAAATACATATTCACATATATGTACATAAATACTTTCAAATGCAAACTGACAAATTCATTTATACTCATACTATCATTTATACTTACATATATGTACATATTTACATGCACGATATATAACACACTCATGAATAGACTCACGAATATATTCACATATTGACACTCAAATGCATATACCCACAAATACACCCACGAATACACTCATAAATACAATCACGAAAACACACACGAAATGACTTACAAATACTCTCATGATTATGCTCACGAATACACTCACGAATGCACTCACGAATACACTCACGAATACAATCAAGAAAACACTCAGGAATGCACATACAAATACAATCACGACAACTTATGGCATACTGACGAATACATTCACGAATACACTCATGAATACACTCATGAATACACTCATGAATACACTCACGAATACACTCACCCTTACAAATACTCTCAAGATTACACTCTCGAATACACTCATGAATACACCCACGAATACAATCACGAATGCACTCACGAATACACTCACGAATACAATCAAGAAAACACTCATGAATACACATACAAATACAATCACGACAACTTATGGCATACTGACGAATACATTTACGAATACACTCATGAATAAACTCACGAATACATTCACGAATACACTCATGAATAAACTCACGAATACATTCACGAATACACTCATGAATAAACTCACGAATACACTCATGATTATTCTAAAGAATATACTCACGAATACTCTCATATAGACATTCATGCACACTCACATGTTCAGCTTATTCCCACTGTTATACTACCATCCCCTCCCCCTCCCCATATTATGTCCCTCATCCTAATCATCCCTGTTAGAGCAATTACAAGCGCCCATTGGGGGCCCAAAATCGACAACAAAGGCAAATGATATTAACATATAAATTGCACAAAGTGCTACTGATTTAGTTTTATTTGCTTGACAGACAGACAGACATACAGCCACACACACTCACGCAGATAGAGAGATAGAGAGAGAGAGAGACATATACATTGAATTTAGCTTTTAGCAGTTTGTTTTTACGTCTTTGAGCAAACATTTACGTTTATTATGTCGATTTTCTAGCGCAGAAAAATAACGCTTATGTGCACACACTCAAACACACTACCACACACACACATGAACATACATGCATGCAGTGAGTTGACAAAAGTTTTGATAGCAAGTTTTGGTTAGTTTGTTGTACGCAAGCAGAGCTTCGCTTACAAATCTGACGTCAGTTTGGAAGTTGGGAAAGTTGGGGAAGTCCCTCGATAGTTCCTCAATGGCGGCGGCGTTTTACGCACGCACAAACATAGCAGCATCTTCTACATCACTAGCAGCTAGCTAAGCATCCCTTAACTGTAACCACCCACAATATGCCATACTTCCCACATGCCACCATTGCCCACCACTCACATATTTCTACAGCACATTCTCCATTCTCCATTCTCCATCTCCATCTCCATCTTCATCTGGCAAACTGTCAGTTGAGCAATGACAGCGCCATCTCGTTTTAGCGCACATTTCCGCTCTGTATATTTTTTGCCTAACGCTTATCTATGACCTGCCAACACTACTCCGCTCACCCTCTTGACCGCCACAGTCTCTATACTTATTTAACCTCACTTCCTCGCTTGCTCAGCGCTTGCTTTTTTTCTATGCAGTCTATCTCTTTCTTGCTTTTGTACTGTTGTGCATAATGTGGCGCTTTTAGCTGCTTTCACATACAATTTACTGTCATCTCAATGGCAACAATTTATGCTCTTCTTCTCTCCCTCTCTCTCTCTCTCTCCCTCTCTCTCTCACACTCTCTCTATCTATTTCTTCTATAGCTTCGCTTTTTCCTATTTTATTTTATTTTATGGGCAAAATGTCGCCAGCGGAAATTGATATTTGTGATGGAAAAGTTTGTAAAAGACTTTGGCACACATACGACACACACACACACACACACATATGACATACACATAAACTAAAAGTTCTGCTGCTACAGTGACTGCCGTAAGTATACAACATGAAAAACTAAATAAACATTATTTAAATAGAATTTCAAATAAAATTTAAATGATTTATTTGCAAAATGTTTTTCATTTATTTTCGTAATTTTTTTTTCTATTTGTTTTTTTTTTTTTGTAGTGAAGCTTTACTGTACTTGCACTTGCCAACTGACAGGAACTGAATTTTTAAAAGAGCAAAAATGCATTGCAAAAAAAAGGGTTGAGAGACATTCGGGTGGAGAGACTCGCATTCAAACTCCTTTGGGGGGGCTACAATTCATATGCAGCGTTGACTGAAGTAGGGATAGGAATATACGGGAGGCAGGGGTGTTGTTTGGTAACTTTTGGGAAGTCTTTAGCTCATTGTGCGCATTGTATTCATTTTTAAATGTACGGAAATTGTTAATTTTATGGCCGAATATATCCGCCGCGGGGTAAATCGAATTTGCCAAACAGCAAATGTCGCGATCGCAATGTTGTTGCAGCTGCAATATACAATATGAAGTTATTGGAGATAGAGTGAGTGGAATGCAATGTAGGGTATTGAGGGGTATTGCACTGCTGCCTGTAGCTGTTTCAAAATGGCCGACTTGTGGCCAACTGGCAACTAAATGCACCAATCGCATTATGCCCGTCCAACGTTTTGGCCTTCTCTCAAATTGCCAATTGGCAATTGGCAATTGCAGTTGCCGTCGTCATCGTCGTCGTCGTCGTCGTCTTCCAAGCGATTGATCGATCGTTCGTTGTGTATCGACGCTCCCCTTTTGCCCCATCTCTACAACCCTGCAGCGTTTTGGCCCACGTTTTGCAGACATTTTGCTGTAGACTACTTATAGTAATTTTGTTGCCAGGTTGCTTGGGGTTTCAATGTTCAACGTCGTCGTCGTCGTCGTCATCGTCATCATCGTCCACGTTCACGTCGCGATGTCTAAATAAAATGCATTTTCTTTGCACGTCCTCGTGTCCTGCGGGAGCATAGGCATGAACGAGAGACGTCTAGGGGGTCTAGCGGTATATCTGCTGCAGCATTTGTAGCTCTTTGTCTGCCATATAATTTGCACAAATTGCAATTTAGAGAAATAAAGGAAAAGCACAAACGCTGCAAAACAGATGAAAAAAAAAATAAATAAAAATAAAAATAAAAAACAAAAATGAAAAAAAAAAATTCGAAAAATACAAAAATTATGTTGTATTTTTTTTTTATTTTTTATTATTGTATTCTTTTTTAGTATTTTACGCTACAACTGCAGAGCATATTGATTACGTCAAGCGCTTGGAATTAAAGACATAAAATAATTTAAAATAAAATATAATAAAATAATATAAATTAAAATTAAATAATTGAATAAAAGAAATAAAATAAATAAAATATTAAATATAATAAAAAAAAACGTCAAATAACACAAAAAAAACTAAAGTGAAATAGAATATTTTTATTAAATAAAGCAAAAAAAAAATTAAAATTAAACAAAATAAAATAATAATAAAATACAAAAACAAAAGAAATAAAAATTATTATAAAATGAAAATTATAAATTAAAATAAAATTAATTTAATATAAAATAAAAAAAAATTTTAAAAAAAAAATAAAAAAAAAACAAAAAAATTAATATGACAATAAAAGAAAAATAATAATACAAAATAAATTAAATTAAAATAAATTTTATTTTTATATGAAAATGTTTAATTTAAAAAAAAAATAATAAGCAAATATTTTATAGCGCCTTTTGGCAGTGTATCTAGCCGCAGGAGAGGCCTTTGACAGCCCCTATGAAAGCTGACCTGCTATAAGCCAGATCGTTGCTATTGTTGTTGTCATTGAAGGAGAGAGAGAGAGAGAGAGAGAGAGAGATAGAGAGAGAGAGAGACTTCGTTACTGAGTGGGAAACATAGAAATCACGTTTTAGCCATCAACGACGCAAATGCAACAATTTTGAAAAAATAAAAAAAAAAATAAATAAAAATGAATGGCAAAGAGTTTTTGGAAACACAAGGGGACAGAGAGATAGAGAGAGATAGAGAGAGATAGAAAGAGAGAGAGAGAGGGGAACGGAGTTGACTTGAATGCTGCAATATTTCTTCATTGTATTGATTATCGGTTGTAATGTTGCAAATTAAATGGCTGTGCCACAGTTCGAGCTTCAGCTTCAGCTTCAACATCAACATCAACTTCAGTTTCAACTTCAACTTCAGCCAACAATCAATCAAACAATCAAACGCAACTGGCCATCAATCGTTGAGCTAAAACCGGCCATGATCGGCCGGCCATAGTTTGTTGCTGAAGTTGTTGTCGTTGTTGTTGTTGCTATTGTTGTTGTAGTATTTATTTGCGCAGTCTGTAATTTCGATTTTTCGAGCATTTTTATGAGAAAACTTAGCAAAAATTAAATTGCTCGAACATGTTGAAGAGACTATACAGAGGCATAGAGAGAAGCTTTGCTTGAATTTCAAGTCGTCGTCGTCGTCGTCGTCGTCGTAGTCGTCGATAGTTGGAGAATTGGAATTGGAATTGGTATTGGGATTGGTATCGGCACTCGGCGATTACTGCGATACGACAAGGAATTTATGTGAAAATTAAATGGACCCAAAATTGATGGGGGTCTCTTTTCAATTTGTATGTGTATTGTGCCAATGTGTGTGTGTGTGTGTGTGTCAGTGTGTGTGTGTGTAAGTATGTTTATACTTGATCCTCTATAGCTAGCTGTATAAAACATTGCCAATACAAATGCAACTGACATCGTTTCCAGGCCCAAGAGATTCTCTCATCAGAGTCATTGGAGTCTAAGTAATCGCGGCCAGATTTTGTGCCTGATAAAAATTAATTATGAATAGAGCTGGAAAAAATGTAATTGAAAATGCAAACAGCAAGTGGAAAATCGGGCAAACAGTTGTGGCTAAGACAGAGGCTGACTCTGACGCTGTAACTGAGGCCTTTTGGATGCCACAGCAGCAATTGCAATTGTTGGGTGAAACTCGTTGCGGCAATTAGCAGACTCAGTGGCAGTTGCCAAGTTGCCAAGCTGCTAGCTGCTAGCTGCTAGCTGCTAGCACTAACACGACTATTCGTTGCAACTTGCAATTCACAAACGAGATTTACTTAGTGGAGCATCAAGAAATGCTCATAATGAAGCACTTAAATGAATTTAATTGTGTGAACTAACTCAAAACTTACAAAAAAAAATAAAATGCAGAAAAACAAAAATAAATAAAAATAAAAATAAATAAATAATGTTAAAGAAGAACAAGTAGAAAAATGCAGTAGAAATAGAAAAACATAAAACTATAAACAGACAGATATATGTATGTACATATATACTCAAGCCACCTATAGTCATCGCCCAAGCCCTAGTCCGGCGCCCCGAGCTTGAGCCACAGATCTTAAAGCCATCATAAAAAAAAGGAAGGCGCCATTCAGTTTTGCAAACAATGCAAAGCAAAATGAGTGCAAGCGCAAATGATTAGGCGTTTCAATGACTGTTTTCTATCTCACTCACTCTCTCTCTATCTCTATATCTCTATCTCTTTTATGACTATGATTGTACGCATCAGTATGATTGCGGGTGTATAAGACATAGACAGAGCTCTACTTAGCTGTGGAAATGTTTGCTCTATGTAGTAATATCTAAGATGAGCAGATGCGCAGATGCTTATTATTTTGTTTTGTTTTGTTTTTTTTTTCATACACTTCCGAAGCGTTTATTCGCTTAGTAAAGTAGTTTAGTATATATGTTTATATATATGCATGATCAACCGATTCTAGCATATAAATGCCCATGCATGAAAATTAGCATATAGATTTTCTATTGCTTTGCAGATTCTGTTGATTGAAATTAGACGAATCGATCTTCTATATAGTATAGATATAGTATAGCGCTGTCATAGATACTATAGTTTATTTTTTTTTTGTATATTTCCAATCAAAATTTACAGACTTTCGATTTAGTAAGCACTAATATGTATATTTCTTTGGCACACTTTGATCTTGAAATATATATATATATATACAGGCATGATCAATCGAGAATTGAGTCTTTTTATAATAATATGTTTGCTGCTTAAGTTATGCCCTCGAAAGTTACAAGTTTTGGTATAACTAATAAGTAATACATATCTGCCAAGTATATTGTATAACTAACAACTATAAAATATAGCTGTCATAGGAATAATTATTCGAAATTTGCTTTATTGTATTGAAAACATCCCTGTCTAAATGTATAGAAATTATATTTAGATATGATAAACACATTACTGCCAAATTTGGCAGAAATCGGACTACAGAATCATATATGGTAGCTGTCATAGGAACAATCAGTTTGAAAACTAAAATTCTTTTAAAAATAACGATTTATTTCTGCTTACAAGTGTATAAAATCTTCGCTATGTCAGAAAAAAAATATATTTTTTCTTGTTGTTACTTTGTGTGTGTGTGTGTCTGTGTGTGTTGGTGTCTTGAGAGAAGCGCAATGAATCGGGAAGTGAAACTTAAATATGCTTGTATATAGAGTTTTGTTTATTATATTGTTAATAATTATATATGATTAAATTATGTAAGTCATAAATAGAGCGGGCATAGAGTACATACAGTCAAAATTATATGCCAAAAAATAAGTAAAAAAAAAATAAAATAAATAAAATAAAACTCATAGACAAGATAAACAAGATATCTGTATATAATATCTATATAATATAATATACCAGTATATAACATATTTGAGTGTAGTATTGGCCTTTGATGCATACGGCGTTTTGTAATCGAATCCATTGTAAGTTGAACAGATATATATATATATATACAGTATATATATATAGCTAACTTGCCCAGCCAAGGCATTTAGCTGTAGACACAGTTCGGCATTTGCCAAGCAGTCGATATATGGTAGAGCTCGCATTACGGATTACAGCTGCAGCTACAAAATAAAAATGATTTTTCATAGCCTTGCTGAGGGTATATTAGTTTTGGACAGGAGTTTGCAAAATCCCTTACGAGAATCGACAGTAGTATCCAAATGTACATGTCCGTCTATCCAACTGTCCATCTGTTTCATGAAATGATATTACACATACTCCTTATGATCATAAGCTGTATATAGATCGCAACTGGCCGGATTGTATTACTATAGGAATGATGGCATTAGAAGGATTGACCGAAAATTTGACTATTTCTATATATCTTAAACTATCCGGGTGCAAATTACGGAATTTAAATTAAGCGAATCTCATATCAATTTGGTTCAAATAGGACTAATATATCATACATATAGCTGACATAGGAAATTAAGTTTTTGTATGAAATCTTTTATTTTTTGTGACTGAAATTTAGCAGATTTAAGTTTAAGTTTATACACGTCTCATAAAAATTTAGTGTTAGACGGACAGAAAAATGAGATTTTGTATCAAAAGTTTTCTAAGATTGTAAGGGTATGAAATGTTCGGCACGCCAACGATAACTTTGCTTTCTTCTTTTTTAAGCTATTTATAACTATTTATGCTACAGATATATATACTTAATATACATGTGTATGTGTGTGTGTGTGTATGTATTAGTGGCCACAAATGGTGTAAATTATTATTGCAAGTTTGTTAATAATAAATGTTTAAGCGCTTGATTACATAAAATTACAATTTGTCGCCGATGCTCGAGAGTCAACCACAAAAGTTGCCTCAACCAACAAGCAGCAGTAGCAACAACAACAACAACGAAAACTACAAGTGAGACGTAACTAATAATAATAATAATAAAGATAATGCCCTTACATATATACATATATACATTACGCATACACATAGAAACATATTGAATGGAGTAATGAGCTGCTATCGATTTACAGTGCCAACGATCATTATGCGTACAGTGTTGAGCGTAGAGTGAAGTCAACGTCAATGCGGCATTATTAATAAGCCACAACAACAATTACAACAATGAAACAGCTGTAAAGTGGCAGCAAGAAGAGGCAAGCCAGCAACAGCAGCAGCAGCAGCAGCAGCAGCTTGTTGTAAGTAGCCCGAAACAATTTTGCGGCCTAAACTGCGCCTAGCCCCAAAAGTTGCTCTCTGTCTTACAGCTTTCAGTCTCAGTGTCTGTCTCTGTCTTCCTCTTGCTGCACAGATGATTAATGTAAGGCAATCAGAGCCTTTGACTTTTGCTAAGACTACTGCATGGACGCCTCCACTTCAGCTACAACAGGCAACGCCAACAGGCAACAGCATCAGCTTGAAGTTACTGCTTGATCTTCATGCAGCTACCAGCGAGCTGGGCTCCATTACAAATGAAGCCAGTTGACTTGTTTTGTTTGGCGACTGATGAATGCAGATAAAGACCTGACCTGGCCAGCCCGTGGAATGTCTTTGATGGCAGCGCCTCTGCCACCGTAGGACAAAATGCAACAATAAACCAAACACAGTTGACGAGCTCATGCTCACACTGGCCGCCGTCTCTGTTTCCTCCGCTGCTGCCGCCAATTGTTAATGAAACCAACTTCTCTTTCTCTCTCTTTCTGCCTCTCTCTCTCTTTCTGCCTCTCTCACTCACTCATTCACTCACTCTTGCCAGCTATGAGCTCGAGCTGATGGTGATTGATGGACGCAGAAAACAGACACAGACGAAGATGCGAAGTTGAGGACTCCGACTGAGACAGTGGAACACACTGTGGAACTTGGAACTGATCGCAAATTAAATTGAAATTAAATTAACGGCTGCAATCGTTGAAAATGCTATCAAAGTGTGAAATTAACATTCTGCGCTAATCAGACGGACTTTGGGGGCACGCGTTTGTGCGTTCTGTGCTATACGCTGTTGGAGATCGCACCCAAAAACCAGATGACACACACACACACATATATATCCAGCTGAGCTTAGCTCAATATGCGATATATAGTATGTATATATGTATGCTGAAGCTGAAGAACGGCTGTCGCAATTTGATAAGCATCTCAATTGCCTGTGCAAGTTGCAAGCAGCTCACAGAACAAGAAGTAGATAGAAAAAGAAGAAGAAGAAGAAGTACAAGAGAAAGAAATTCCACACCCCTTTGCGGGCGGATTGGTGTCATCTATCGTCAGTCAGCCAGCTGCAATTTGCCACCCAGTATATGAATAAATATACATATACATATACATATACATATATTCATATTTATATTCATTTACATCTACATATGTACATAACCCTACCCCTAACCCCTAGGCATTACCCCTTACCATGCAAAACCAATATACATTTACCGACGCATTGCACTTTTCATTCTTTTATTTTTTTGTGGTAATTTACATTTGGTTCGCTCTTATCATTGGATTTGTATCTTCATTGTCCATCTGTATATATTATGTATATATATGTGTGTGTGTGTGTGTGTGTGTGTATTTGTGGTGGGATCAAGTGGAGTGGGGTGGAATGGCATAGCATGTTTGCCAAGAGGGTTGGGCTAGTTAGCCACCCTGACAACTAAATAATAATAATAAATAAATATATTCATCGTTTTGCAATTTACAAACTCATTTTCAAAGTGGAAATTCGATTCACTTTTCGGGTATTCGTTTATGTATTTATATTTATGCTGATGTGATGATGCGATGATGAAGGCCATAAACATCATCACTTGCAGATACACAGTGAGAAATTGTTTATACCTGTAATACAATTTATACAAATATACTTTATAATTGAAAATACATTTTGGACAAACTTGTGTATGAAATCATATGCAAACTTTGAATATCGTATAAAATATTATAAAAATTGATAATCGAACTGTATTTGAAAATGAAATCTTATTTTGAAGATCATCTATCATATATGTTTTAAAAAGTGATAATCAAGCTGTTATACAAACTATTATACACTATTTTAAAAGAAATCCTATGCATATTTTGAAGTTCATATAAAATGTTTTTAAATGTGATAATCAGGCTTTTATACAAACTGTTATACAATATTTTCAAATGAAATTCTATGCATATAAAATGTTTTTAAATGTGATAATTAAAAAATAAAAATTATAACAACAAACTGTTATAAAAACTGTTATACAAACACTTATTTTTTATTCAAATTATTTTACTAGTTGTTATACCAAATATTATACATAATCATACACAAACTGTTATACAAGCTGTTAGACAAACTCTTCTAAAAATTCTTGGAAAAATTGTAGTATTAATCAATAAAAAAATTTTATTTTAATAAATTAAATTATTTTTTTTTTTACAAAGTGTTTTAGGAAGCATTATATATTATATTTTATACTATTTTGCAACTTAATAATAACTGTTATACGCAATATTATGCAAAATATTCTACAAACTGTTACAAACATTGTTTTATAAAGTAATATAACAACTGTTATACAAACTATTATTTAAACTAATATAACTGTTATATGAATTCTTTTGCATATTTATTTTGCAAAAATATTAAATATACAAACTGTTTTAATATCATGTAAACTGTTATAAATTGCATTATACAAACTGGTATACAAACTATTCTAAAGACTATTATATAAATTATTATACAAATCATTATATAAACTAATATACAAAGTATTAAGTATCAAAACTATCGACTTTATTTCACATATCTAACTGTTATACTGTTCAAATTCAAGTTACTTAATTCAAGTTCTTTGCTTCATTTACAACTGTTAAGGCTTATGCAATGCAGCCATGCAGAGTGGCCACCCACAGCCCCAAAACGCATCCGAAAGTAATTGTGCATTGGGTTTGAATTGATCATAGAATCAAAGTGTTTTCAGGGTGGTTGCAGTTGATACTTGCGTTTACGCCGGGTTACCTGTTCCGATGGTAACATTTTTCATGGCCAAGTGATGCTATCATGTTTATGCAAACCAACAGTGGCAAAAGCTCTTGCAACATTTGCGGCATTACAGTAGTTGCAAGCAACAGGCAAGAGGCAACAGGCAACAGGCAGTTGAATTGGATGCACAGTAGCCACATTGGTCTAAAAGATTTCGATAACAAGCAGCACGAGCGTTGGCCGCACAGATGAAGATGGAAGATGCCACAAGATGCGGTCAGTGTCAGTGCAACACACTCCATACACTCTACACACATAGAGACCCCAGTAAGAAAGAGAAAAAGAGAGAGAGAGAGAACAACAATCATTAATAACCAACGCATTGATCATTAATTTTTCAACGGCAGCGCAATGCAACACAGCGGCAGTTAGATGCCGTTTCATTAATCCTCCTTCAGGTCGCAACATATGGCTGCAGCATAGCTCCAAGCGAAAAGGCAGGACAAGCAGCAGTACCAGAAACAGAAGCAGAACCTGAAGGAGCTACGAAAGCAGAGTTAAAATCCAGTAGCAAGCGCTAAACAAAATGCAATTGCAGTTGCAGTTAAAGTTTCAACATGAATTCACAATTCACATCCGGAATCCGTTGATGCGCTTAATTATATCATAAATAATTCTACAAAATCTGAAATCGATTATAGCATAAAATACAAGAGCAGTAGAAGAAGTTAAAGTATATCGAGAGAAATTTAAAATAATCAAATCAAAATAAATTTACTGAAAAATGTTGAAGAAATTATAAAAGATTAAAGAAATTATTAAAATTATTGATATATAAAGATAAAGATATATCTAGATATGTATATATCTAAAATTATGCAAATAGGCTCAAGGAAAATATTTTGAGAATAATAAGGAATAATGATAGATAAAGCTAAAGTTAAAGATATATTTATCTAAAACAATTAAAAAGGAAATTTCAAAATCAATCAAGTCGAAAACTTAGATAACTTAGATAAAATTATTAATGAAAGCTGTAGATTAAGATATATATCTACAGAGATATGAAAAATATATTAATGAAATTTTAATTGAAATTTAATTGAAACTTTGAAAATATATTGAAAAACAAAATTTGGAAAAATCTTTAATGAATGAAAAACATTGAAAAAAACAATGAAATATATTTATTTGAAAATATTAATAAAAAAGAAAGATAGATAGATATAAAATACAACAGATTTTGGAATTTTTTTTAAATATAGATTTTAATAAAAATATAAATATGGAAATAAATTTTAAAAAAAATTATTTGTAAATATAGAAATAAATAATTTTGAAAATAATTAAAGATTAAGACAAATACAATAAAAGTTAAAAGATTTATATATCTTCAAAGTTGTTACTATGCAAAAATCTTTCTCTATGCTATGTTATTATTATTGTTGTTGTTCTTATTATTAAATTTGGCTGGCTGTCGGATTGAATATGTGATTGGAAACTTTAAAACTAAATTAAGGTTAGACAATTTGGGCATTTTGTGATTGCATAAATGCATGAGAATTGCGTAGAGTTTACACTGGCGCCTAGATATTCCTTTATGCAAATGAATCAACGAAAGGACACTGACATTCGAAAGCTACAGGCGAATACAGATACAGTTACAGCACCCAACACTGACAGCAATAGAAATAGCAACAGCAACAGCAACAGCGAGAGCGACAGCGACTGTAACGGTGCTGAACATTCAAACTACCAGCCGTGAAAAATCTCGTGTTCAAATATTTTACAACATTTTTTGTGCCTGCCTAAACAGAAGTCTGAAGCTAGGGCAGATGCTCAGCCACTGGCAGAGACAGAGGCAGAGGCAGAGGCTGCGGCTGTCAGGCCTATAAAATCATGCCTCCAGTCTCGACAAATGTATTTCTATGTGTTCTGTATGTGTGTGTGTGTATCCTTTTGGGGCCACAGTCACAAGCCACTAAACTGCGCACTCTGTGCTCTCTATGCTGCTGCTGTTGCTGTTACTGTTTTTCTACTGCCTGTGCCTGGCAAACCATTTGAAAATTTCGTTTAGCAGCATTCGACAACCAAAAATAAAAATACAAAAATAAAGTAAATAAAAAAAAAAAAATTGCAGAAAAAGAAATGTTGAAAAAAAAAATCAAAGCGAAATCGAAACAGGATAAATAAATGTGCACATTTCCGTTTGGCGCGCATATCCTGTCCGTGCTTCCTACCCAGCCAGCCATCCAGCCAGCAAGCAAGCGAACAGCCAGTCAGCCTGTCGGCCAGTCTGTTTCCACAGCCTCCCTCCGCTACATCGCACTGACCCTGTGTCTCTATTTTATATAAAGTATGTATTATTGATCTGCCGCGCATAAAAAGCCCATTTAAAAATGCCCAAAAAAAAGGCAAAACAGACGAAGCGATGCGAATTGAACCCATATACCCCAACTCAATTTCTCCTTACTCTTTCCCACACACACACACACACACACACTCACAAAAAGGACGAAAATTGTGTAGAAAAATTGTCGCGCAACAACAACAACAACAACAAGCTGAAATTGTAAAATTGGCCATTTTAGCTTTTTGGTTACGCTGGGCTTTGCTTGGGTGGCTTGGTGGAAGCTTTGGATTTCGTTTGAATTTTGGGGAGTTTTTTATTTTTGGAGATTGGCGGTTTGGGATTTTCGGGTTGGAGTTCGGTTTGGAATTGGTATTGGTATTGGTATTGGGATTGGCATTTGGTCATGCTCTGGGACCGTTTGGCGGCAGGTTCTGTTCCTGTATAACAGAATTTGCCTGCATTGAAGCAGAACGCAGTCGCTGAGCGGCTTGCAAAAAAAAAAAAAATAAATAAATAAAAAAAAAAATTCAAATAAAAATGAAAAACGAACAAAATAAAAATAACAAATAAAACGACGTTGAAAGTTCAACGAGACGAATAGTTCTACTTGTATGTAAATGCGCTACAAAGAATTACTAGAATGTTGAAGACATACACTGAGTGAATGTAGGGTATATCAGTTTGATAATTAAGCATTAAACGCTATATATGTAGTATATATTGATATTGACATGTGGTACCTTAACATTTATATAAACTGTTATACTGTTATACAAAATGTTATACAATGTGTTAAACAAACTGTTGTACAAACATTGTTATACAGACTATTAAATAAATTATTATACAAAATCTTCTACATGCTGTTATATAAAACTGTTAAGTAATCTTCTATGTTTGCAAACATTCAAGCTGTTATACAAATTAATGTTATACAGATATTTTATATTTATAAAAAATGTTATTATAAACTGTTATACGAAATATTATGCAAACACTAATGTAAAGTGTTATACGAAAATATATAAAAACTGTTATACCCAAATTTTATATTTATACAAATTTTAATATAAATTGTTATACGAAATATTATGCAAACACTAATGTAAAGTGTTATACGAACATATATAAAAACTGTTATACAAATGTTTTTTAAAAACTGTTATACTAATAAATTATACAAACTTTAATACACATTTATTATACAAATATTATTAGAATATTTGATATAAACTATAGAAGAAGCTGTTATACAAACTGTTATACATATTTTTTTTTCAAAAATTACTTACATTAAAATAAAACTTATTAGTAGCATATGCAAAGAATTAAGTTTAAAAATTGTTATACAAATTAATAAATACATACTATATAAAGTAACTGTTATACTGCATAATAATTTTAAGATGCCGCCTTTTGTAGCGCAACTATTCGCGGTTCACGACCCGTTGCACTTTACAAAACCGTTTGCTGATTGCCATTTTCATTTTAATTTCACGTACAATTTTCCCTTTTTCCAACTGTTTGCCAGTTTACCAATTTTTATCTACATTCGTTTATTTTTTTATTTTTCTTTTCTTTTCTTTTTTTTTTTTTTTTGGTCTCATCTCAGTTTTTTCTTTCTTTACTTTTCATTTTATTTTTTACTTTTTGTAATTTTTTTTTTTTATTTTTTGCAACATTCCTTTTTTGCAGCGTTTTAGTCTCTTTTATTCCTCGTCGATTTCCATTAAAATTCAATTGATGTGCCATAGATATAGATAGAGATAGCATCAGTAGCAGTAGCAGTAGCAGTAGCAGCAAGACCATGAGTAGTAGCTGTAGCAGAAGAAGAAGGAGGAGGAAGATGGACTGTGAATGGACCCAGTTTTATCGGATGTGCCAGCCAACTATCTGTCGCAAACTATGTGTATGTGTGCATATGTGTGTGTGTGTGTGTGTGTGTGTGTCTATGTTTGTATTGGCAATGATTTATCGAACATTAGAGTAACATTCAAAATAAAATTTTTGGTTAAGTGCTTGGCAAAGCAGAGCATTTTATCAGCAATTCATGTGGGATTTGTTACGCCTATGGGGTGGGCAAAGCACACATATGTGCCACACGCACACAAACACACAGACATACGCACATACACATGTTGTGGCTATTAAAATGTAAGCAAAGTTTCAATAGAATTGAGTATAGAATGAAACGGAACGAAACGAAACGAAACGAAAAGAAATGCATTGAAAGCTACAACAAAAAAAAAAAAAAAATTAAATTAAATTAAATTATGTTTGTTACGGACATTTCAGATTTCCGCAGAGCATGTGTCAGCATCAAGGGATAAAGGGGAGATAGTAACACACACACACGAGAAAAAGAGAGAGAGAGAGAGAATGAGAGAACTAGCTTTATGTGAAAGAGTTGGTAAATTAAAACAAAAGTCGATGCTGTAAACGGAAGTCATTTTCTAGCCGTATATAATGAAATAATTTTCATATAACATGCGCATACGTGTTCAAGCTACAGATTCAATTTGTATTTGAGTTTGAGTTTGAGTTTAAGTTCGAGTTGAAATTGCTTTCGAAATGATCAAAAAAATGATGGCGCTGTCTATAGTATAGTAAAAACACATACAATTACTCACATGATATAGTCTCATATACAATGTATGCTAGTTGCTGGTATTTAAATTTTGTATCTGAACACAAAAAAAAACAAAAAAAAAACGGGAAGGGGAAGCATTTGCAGCATCTGCATGACAATGGAGCAAATAACACGGCAAAAAGCCAATGAAAGGAATTCAAGTGGCGAAAACTAATTAAAGCGTATAAAAGTGGCGCATTACAACAATACCAATTCCAATCTGTAGCAGCAGCAAGAGCAGCAGCAGCAAACAACCAACCAGCAGAGATACATGCGGAGGCGGAGGCGGAGTTCGGTCTGCTGTCTGCCTGCTGCATGCATAATTTGAATTGAGTTTGAGCGACGAACTCAATTAGATTCATGTGCGCAAAGTTTTTCCTAAGTGATACCGATCTCCATATCTATTCTCCCCTCTCACTCTCTCTCTCTCCTCTCTCTCGTAGTCCCAGTTGCTCGCTCGTTGTCTTTTGTTTAGCGCATTTTCACAAATTAATTGGCAAAGTCGCACAGCTGTAGATACAAATGTCTATCTATCTTTATATATAAAGTATATGAATATATATATATATATATGTATGTATGCATAGACAAGTATCTGTTGCCGTATCTGACGCGTAATTATATTGTAGCGCACAATAGACATTTGTGAAATTGTCACTGTTTAGCATATTTGGTCACGAAACGCTTCAATTTACTTCACGTTACGCTTTTGTTATTGTTTTTAATGCTGCTGCTGCTGCTGCTGTTATTATTATTTGTTTCATTTCTGTTTTTCATTTTTGTTTTTTTTTTTTTTTTTTTGGTATTTTGTTTTTTTTTTATGAGCCATAACAATTTATGCGTTCGGCTCTTTTTGTAAAATGCCGCAGGAACTGATGCGTGCGGCTCTGCAGAATGAAAATTGAAATGAAAATGGAAATGGAAATGGGATTCGGACTCGAACTCGAACTCGAAATGAGATTGAGACCAAGAGCAAGTTTGGCAGTATATGAAAACTGTACTCATTTTGAAGTGAGATAAGAAAGAGAGGGAGAGAGAGAGAGAGCGGGAGAGACAGAGAGAGAGTGAGAGAGTAAAGGAATATTGTAATTATTGAGTTGCGAAACCTTTTTTCTCGTTGTTTACTCTGCCTTTCTATACGTCTCACTCTCTCTCTCTCTTTCTCTCTCTGTCTGTGTTGCCATCTCTCTTTGACAATGCTGTTACGCGTAAATTAGCAAATTAAATTAAGATTTCAACAGATTTCCGCTTTTTGGCCAACATTTTTCAATGGCCACCAAAATGGCCGAAATGGCGCACAAAATAATAATAATAGCTAAACAAGCAGCAAAACCAGAAATTTTTATTTTTTTTATTTTTGTATTTGTAACTTTGTCTGTCTGTCTGTCAGTCTCTCTATTTGTCTGTCTATCTGTCTGTTTGTTTATATGTATCTGTATCTGTATCTGTATTTGATATCTGTATCTGTATCAGTAAGTATTTGCGTGTTAACTTTATGCCAACGTCGACAAAAGCCGCAAATGCTGTATATAATTATGCGCCGCATACGCGTCGTATACGTAATTATTAATTATGCGCACATTTGCGCCACAAATGCTATCCAAATCGAATCAGATTTGAGCCCGTGCTGCCTTGCCTACTCTCTGAGATCTGTGCCACTTACTCCAACTCCAACTCCAACTCTAACTTTAACTCCAACACTCTGACTGACCCAAATCTCAGGCTCTGACGCTTTGCGGGCCAGCTAGCAAATTCGAAGAGTAGAGGAGTCATCATAGCGGTATGCCGGCGGGATTAAGAGGAACGGGTGGAAGGTGAAGCTGATTCAGTTAAGATGAAAGAGACATGCTCATATTCCATTGCAATTAACTGTCGCATGCGATGGCCTTAACTATGCACATAATAACCCAATTTGAGTCTTTGAGATTTGCCAGCAAAAGCAAAGCTGATGTTGCTACTGATGCTAATGTTGATGCTGAAGCTGATGCTGATACTGATGCTGATGCTGATGCTAATGTTAAAACTAAAGCTAGTCACTGTAGCAATAGCTGTAACTGACTTTCGCCCCAAACATACTGTGGGGTAACAGGGGCACAACACACCACACACACACACACAGCCATGGGAAAATCTGTTGCAATTAGCTGCTCGCTTTACAAAAAACTAAACACGCAGCGAAAACAATTTCTAAACGCGCTCAAAACGACTTAATTATGAGTGAGAAATATGCGCGGCAACCGTCGCGAATCTCAACTGTATTTAACTGTCAGTACGTGTGGAGTAGAGTTACTGCTTACCTCTCCACTACCCTCGGCACCCTCGGCACCCACTGCTCCCTTTTCGCTTGCCTAATTGCGCCCACTCAATCAAAGCGGGGCAACTTCATTAGACATTTGCGGTAAAATAAAAAACAGTCTACGAACAGCTACAAACCTACAAACCGAGTTCACACGAGCCTCACAAATAATTAGTAACTGGCAACTGCCTCCAATTGAGAGTGGCAGATACATTGGGGCACGAACACAAGGGGGTCAAGAGATACATAGATACATAGATGCATAGATACTAAGATACTAAGATACATAGATACATAGATGTATAAATACATAGATACATAGATACATAGATACATAGATACATAGATGCATAAATACATAGATACATAGATACAAAGATACATAGATACATAGATGCATAAATACATAGATACATAGATACATAGATACATAGATACATAGATGCATAAATACATAGATACATAGATGCATAGATACATAGATACATAGATGCATAAATACATAGATACATAGATGCATAAATACATAGATACATAGATACATAGATACATAGATACATAGATACAAAGATACTTAGATATGTGCATAGATACATAGATATATAGATACATAGATACTAAGATACTAAGATACTTAGATACATAGATACATAGATACATAGATACATAGATACATAGATACATAGATACATAGATACATAGATACATAGATACATAGATACATAGATACATAGATACATAGATACATAGATACATAGATACATAGATACATAGATACATAGATACATAGATACATAGATACATAGATACATAGATACATAGATACATAGATACATAGATACATAGATACATAGATACATAGATACATAGATACATAGATACATAGATACATAGATACATAGATACATAGATACATAGATACTAAGATACTAAGATACTTAGATACATAGATACATAGATACATAGATACATAGATACATTGGGATATAGATACATAGAAATTATATTATATAAAAATACAAAGATACAAAACTAAATATATAGATACATATATGTAGACATTAATTCAATTCCACAATCTGCCCTCGCACTTGTGGAACTTTTATGGTACGCTGCGCTTTTTTGGTCGCCCTATTGGATTTCATATTTGGATTTAAGATTTTTACCGTTCTCTCTTCTGTATATATTTTTATTTTTTTTTTATTTTTTATTTTTCATTTTATTTTTTTTCGTTTGTTGTGTTTTTGGGTCGAAACCTTAGAAATTTTCATCCAGTACGCCAAGGAAATTAGCAAACAATGTAAATAACAGTTAGTGGCTACTTAAGTGGCTACATGGCTCCCCCATCTTCATCTTCATCCCCCTTCCAATTCTCGGATACCACCACTAGCAGCAGGTCAGGCAGTAGTAGTATGAATTGCCATGTAACAGACCATCCAAACGTCCGACTGTCTATCAGTCCGTTGGACTGAGTTCTAGCTAACCACAGGCATGTCCATGCTCCGTCTTTCTGTCTCTGGCTTCAACATTGGCTTCGTCTTTTTGGCTCTGGCCAAGCAATATATACACACACACACACAGACATACACTTCGTTGCTTGTGGTCAATGCGGCTACCCCTGCTATCACTTCTACCTCTGCTGCTGTCCTAAAGTCTGCCCACGCCTCGGGTCTCCCTCAGGCAACTGACCGACCAAGCGACCGGCCGCTTGTCAACGCGACAACGTCTTGGACTTTGTTAAACCTTAAAATTAGTTTAAGTATTTAGTTACCAATTTAGAGTGTAGATGTACACAGGGCGAGGGGTGCAGAGGATACAGCAGAGCATTCAATTGACAAGTGAAATGCAGATGAAGAGACCAGGCCATGGTATGGCCATACACGGGAAGGGTAGCTCCATATAGAATGGAAAGACTAAGACTAAGACTGAACTGGAACTGGAACTGCGACTACGACTGGGAGTGTGTTGATGTATGTGGTTTGCGGTAAGCAACTGCTGAGCTGAGCTGTAAACTTCGAGTAGAGGGAGTGTGTTCGGCAGTTTGTCAACGGTAAAAGGTATCTGGGGACTTGTTTTAGTACTAAGTACTTAGTGCTGGCCCAACTAAATGATTGACGACGATTGATAGTTGATTGCTTTAACTTTCTTATAGAATATATGTTATATTATCTACATACTACATTTTCATGATATCAATGATGATGTATTGATGTATGAATAATGTACAGTTAAGTAACTCATAATTGACTGATTGAACGATTGATTGATTAACAAATAGAAGATATATGTAGATTTGTTTACAGATAAACGACAATAAATAATTGATAGATTAAACCTTGAACTATGTAAAAGATAGCGTTAACTAGTTTATAATTGATTGATTGATTGATTGATTGATTAATTGATTGACTGATTTAATGATTTTTGGATCTTAATTAAAATCCTAGCACTGTATTGCCAATATTATAAGAAATAAACACTCTTACTACTACAATTCTATCTTCAGCTAGATCATCTCAGTCTCAATCTCAATCAGAGTCTCAATCTTTGCTTAAATAGCAGTAGTACAAAGCGATGGTCAACAGACACAACGAGAATATGTTCATCGATAGACCATCAACATCATTATCATTATTATTATCATCATCATCATTCACGGCTCGACGTGTCGTTCAAAATGTATCTGTATCTCGTGAGCTACAGTAACTTGTAGTTAGTTAAGTTTCATATTTATTGTACTCGTATTATTTTTATACTTTTTTTCTCTCATTTTTTTCACTTTTTTTTTTTTTTTTTTTTTTTGGTATTCGGTATTAAATTGTGCGGTTTTTGTGGTGGTGCCGGACTTAAGTACCACACATTTTTACAACATTTTCCACTTGACAACGTGAAAGAAGAAGAAGCCACAAAAGGCACAAAAACGAAGACAAGGGCCAAGACGAAGACAACTCGATGTCGTAGCCATAGTCGAAGTCGAAGTCGAAGTCTGAGTCTGAGTCTCAGTCGATGTCTGACAATGTCATCGGAGCTGACTGGCAATCATAGTGAACGCTATAAAGCGGCAAACAACTTGGACTATTATGGCCAGTGGTCAAGCATTTAGAGTCTGTTTAAAAGGAGCTAAGACTTGGCTCGGACAACACTCTCAATGCTCAATGCTCGTCGCTTGATGCTCAATACTTGACTCTTGAATTTTTAACTCTCGTCTGTTTAGTTGTTCAGTTGAAATTTCAAACCGTTGGAGCGCAGCTAAACGTGTTGAAAGCCGTACAGCCCGCACTCTTTGATTGATGATTGCAGCTCAGGGCCTCGACTCGGGATGCCTTTCAACTGCGCATTGGCCAAAAAAAAAAAACATATATATATATACAAAAAAATACAATAAAAAAAAGCAACCGAAAAAAAAAAATGAAGCAAAAATTTGCTGCTCAGTCGCAGGTGCTGATGGGGAGCTTGGGGCTGGGCTCGCAGATCATGGCCTCGTGATTAAGCGCCAAATGTATTCAAAAGATTGTAATTAAGGCCACAAAAGCTGCAGATCTGCAACGGCTGATAGCCGCTTGTTAACGGGCTGCCGTCAAATGGGACATATGGGACTGACGACGGACTGTCGGACGGGACGGTTTGTCAGACTCTCAGACTTTAAGACTGACATCTGACTGAATGCATTCCCCTTGACCATAGCTTCTCCCATGCTCTCTCTACATTTTTTTTTCATTCCCTCTCTACACTGCTCCACTTCGTATTCAATCCTCAATCTCCAATTCCTCATTCTTATCCCTCATTGCCTGCTGACTCATGCTGACGCACAATTGACTCTTGAAAATACCTTTTGTCGCATGCAAAACGCCAAAAATTTGTAACGCAACCAAAATCGAAGCACTGTTTGTGTCTGTGTCTGTGTGTGTGTGTGTGTCAGTATCGGTATCTGTATTTGTATCTATACAAGTAATCTAGCTGTAACTGTATCTGTAACTATTCATGTCCGCCTGGGTGGCATCCATAAAGCGTAAAGCTGCCGCCAGTTGCTCCAGTAAAAAAAAAAATGCCCCCACGAGCCAATGCTCTGCTGTAGTCTGACTATAACCGCACTCGCATATGCTTTGTAATATTTAGCCCTGCTCATATCCAGAAATTTTCCAAATGTATAAAATCACTTTCAAGTATTTTCAATAGAGTTTAATTCGGTTTAAAGTTATAGAACTTGACATAGAAATGTATCTATGGCTTACAATATATACCAGGGATAGAGAGTAGAGAGTATATAAGCTTCGACTGTTTTGTGACTTAGTTCTTTATTTCCTGAATATATTTTGGTTTATTTTCTCATTTTATGTATTCATTTGGCGGCGTTTGGCTTTTGTAGTCCAAAAGTTAACGTTTCTGTTTTGTGGTTCATAATTTATGCAAAATCATTGGCCGATCGATCAATGGCCGTCGCCCGCCGTGTTCGCGTCCGCTTTGCCAAAAGTCTACCCCCACCAATTAAAAAAAAAAGCCAAAACTGTAGCCGAAACGAAAGAAAATACAAAAAAAAAAATAAATAAATAAAAATAAATAAAAAAAAAAAAACGAAAAGTAAAATGTAAAATTGAAAATCGCATGGAGAGAGAGTGAGTGAGAGATGCCGCACAGGTGCGAGCAGGAAACGAGCCGAAACTGCGACGCATTTAATTGGATTATGAGCCAAATCCTGTCACAGCACACACAACTATTCCAATGACGCACCCACACGACACTGCACGGCACGGCACGACTCTGGCCGCTCTGGCCACAGGCCGCAGGCCTCAAACACGGCTCGGCCTGCAACTAATTGCAATCGAATTAGTCAAGGAGCTCAGCAACTTTTCCCGGCTCAGTGAAAATACACATAGAAAGCAGCTCATGGCCCAGGTCCACAAAAAAAAAAAACCACAAAATAACGTTAGCTCTCTCTCTCTCTCTCTCTCTCATTCTCTATGCTCTGCAATCTTTTTCTCTCTCTTTCATTTCAGTTTATACTCTACTCGCTATTCGTCTTTGTCTTTTTTTTCCATTTCCGGCTGGCGTCAGGGTGGCGCCTGCGCACAGCATTTAAAAGTGGGCGTGCCTGATGACTTAAAAGGTTTTTAAATGGGCGCCCTGGTCGGGCTACTGGCCTGCGTTCAGTTCAGTTTGGTTTTTTGTTTTCTTTTTTTTGTATTTTGGGTTTTGGGCACTTTGACTTTGCTCTTGCCGACAGCGACGCCTCAAGCATCTCATCGTAGCGATCATGTTTGCATTCCCAGTTTCAATTTCCAGACCCAGTCCCTATCCCTATCCCCGGTATCTTTCCTGTTAGGTTCATTGATCCATTTTCATTTCTCTTGATGTTGTCGGGTGACCTTTACTGTTGTAGCAACAATTACGTGTTCGGTCCGAGTCCGAGTCCAAGTCCGAATCCGGCTGCCTAATGTGTTAAACGTTTTCCAAGACTATCCAATTAAGAGATTGAAGTTGAACAACAAAACAACCAATGTAATCTCAATGGAATCGTAAATGTCAACTGAAATTGGTAACGGCTTGTAATCGATTCCTGTGTATAACCAAAAAAAATTAGGAAGTCTTAATTTTGTAAATTACGGAAGTTTCCTCAAATATTTCAAAATAATTATAAAATACTTTTATTTAGAAATTTTTAACATTTACTAAAATTATCGTAATACTAATAGAACTTTAACACTTTTGACCCCATTTCGCAGCTCATTTTGATAACTTTAATGATAATTTTTACATGATGCTTGAATTTTTTGTTTTTCATATTTTTTTTTTTCGGGCCTTTCATTATCCATCGTTTTCTTTTTCTCTGAGCATCGAGCACTTTTGGGACTGAAATATTTAAATGAGCTTTTAAAAATTGTTAGCTACTGTTTGACGCACTCGACAAACAGAAGAAATAAAAAATGTATGAAGAGAAAAAAAATATATATATATATGAATCGTAAAAAAAAAATAAATATATATATATATATATTGAAACAGCAACAAACGTTGCGTTATTGCCTGCGGGTTGACGCGTTACGAGGTGAGGCAAGGCGACGCGGCAAGACTTGATTTTCTATACAAAATTATAAAAATTGCTATTATTAATGATTATAAACGTTTTTTGTACACTTTACTGGAAATTGACAAGCGCTTATTAACGATCTTATAATAGCGACTGATCGACCGATCAACTGATCGAGCGGCACCATTGTCCTATCTGGCAACTGCCACTGCCACTGCCCATGTGTCTCTCTCTCTCACTCACTCTCTCTCTCTGTAGCTTATACATTTGGCGTTGTCGTGACTGACTGTCGGCAAAAATATCGATTGGTAGATTTATTTATGCTCTCGCCTATGCTATGCTACTACTACAACTCTTACTCTTATGTATAATGCCTACTATATACATATATCCAAATCAGAGGCCGACGAGTCGCGCGTGAGTTTGAACTTTTTGAAATGCCAGAAGCTAGAAATACAATAAAACTCAAATCATAGACAATAGAAAACGCTGAAATATTTGCTCAAGACAGGAAGCCTCTTTACATAATTAATCAGTTTATAAATACGCATAGCTAAAGATGAACTAAAAAGAGATAGATAGAGAGTTAAAGATATCGATAGGCATAGCGAAAAGTCATTCGCCTCAATATATAAATATATATATGTAAAACAATTATCGATCGATATTGATATACAAGTATATAAATATATTTGTATATTAATATAATAACTTTATATTATATGAGATTTATAATTTCTTTATAATTGAATATAACATATATTGCAAATGTTACCCTAACCTTATAACTTGTACATACAATAATATATCATAATATTATATAGTAGAGCATAATAACTAAATGGTCCGTTTGCCATAGTGTCATATAAATGGCACAGTATCTGCCCAGATAGTTAGAGCGCAGTCAGTAATCTATCGACGCACTGACGCATTGCGACAATTTGTTGAGCCTAAAGTGCTTATTTAGCAAATAGTGTATAGGACCATTAAGATTGTCAAGAGTATTGGAGGGAGAGAGAATTCTCCACATCAACAAGTTAAATTGCAACAAGTCGTAAGTCGTAAGTCGTAAGTCGAACGTCGAATGTTAAGAGTAGAAATTCTCAAGTCGTAAGTCTCGAAAGTCATCGTGCATCCCACTAAATTGTGCACTTTGTGTATCAAAATTGTGCATTGCGTGCAGGCAGACTGTTGAAGAATATATATATAAATATATAATATGTTATAAATATGAGGGGAATGCCAATGAAATGAGTGCGTAACTAAACGCATTTATTCAATGCACCACCACAATGTCGGCCCCTATACCCGACACCCTGAGCTAACTCTTCACCTATTTGTACTATTCCCACCGTTGATCAGGGTGTGCGTGAGCTTCAAAGCTGTCGTAGATTTCATTTTATTTTTTTATATTTAATTTTTTATTGCTTTTTTTTTTTTTTGATTTCAACTCACATTTGTTACTGCGCTCATACTACATGCATTTAGACATTTGTCATTTTTAGCAAATTGCCCGTTTCCGTTCGTAAACTCTCAACTCTCAACAAATGGGGGAGAAATATATATATACTATATATCTATAGATATATCTATATATATATATATATCATGCGATAGAAACTTCATTAGAGATATACGCAGAGAAAAACTGCGCAGGAAAGTAGCAAGAGCAAGCAAAAAAGGGCAAAGGGAACGCAAAAATAAAACATACCACAAAATTCATTGGAAAAATGTTTAAAACATTTTTTTTTTATTTCTACTTTTTAGTTTTTTTTTTCTGTACCTTTTATTATTATAAATGGGCAATTTATGAGCACAGTGAAGCGTTAAGGTCCACCTAAAGTAAGAGAGCATATTGCAATCAAGAGTCGAAGTTGGATTCGGAATCGAAGCTAAAATCAAGTATTTTATTTTTTATTTTTTTTTTCCTCTTTTTTTGCTTTATTTTTCTTCTTGAATGAAATGAATGAAAGGGCTACATTTTGATTTAGACGAAACAGAGTATGCATTATAAATTATATAGTACAGATCAAATGATCTGAACATATTGACATGGTTTACTCAACCAATATATAATATGTACCATTCATATAATATCGACATACTACTATCATATATAGTACATACTATGTATATGTAGCAATATCTTAAGTTTCGTTTTTTTCACATTACATGATCAACAAAATCAAATTGCAATTTATATATGCAAAAAAAAAAACATGATTATATATATATATATATAGTAGCAGCATATATGTATGTATGTATGTATATGTAGAGTTATAATATCGTGTATATTATCGAAATTCAATGCTGATAATTTAGATAGAAAATCTCTTTGCAATTTGTGTCGATTCGTGCGGAAAACACATTCGCTCACTTATCGATCGATAAGTGATCTATTAGCACAAGTAGTTTCACACATTCCAGCTACCATTTAAGCTAATGAACTACCAACTACCTACAACTACTGGCAACTTGAAACGCGGCTGGCTAGCAAATCTTATAGCAACTCATCAACTACAACATTAACATCATCATTATCATTATCATTATCATCATCATCAACTGTGCCGCAGTTCTACGTTCTTTTTGGATTTATGACAATAACAACAACAATAACAATAAGACGTATGAAAGCATTGATCTGCTCTTGATCTCAACAGCAGGGTAGCCGCAGCTGATCATCATCATCATCATCATCATGATCGTAGAAATCCATGAGGTGAGTTCATGGCATATTTCATAACCAAAGCGAACCGATTGGCCATTGTGCATATGACAGGCCATCTCTGGGTCTATCCAAAGACCAAGCCAAAGCATTGCCTCGTCATCATTGTCATCATCATGTTTATGATGATCGTGATGATCATTGGAGATGTTACAAACGCCCTCGTCATTGTCGGTAGCAACTACCGGCTGACGCTTTGTTGCCTCTCTGGAGATGTATTGCTGCTGCTGCTGCTGCTGTTACTGTTGCTGTTGCTGATGCTGATGATGCTGATGCTGGGGCCGTTGAGGTCGTCGTCAGGCGGTAGGCGCACAATTTTCGCGCCTGATCAAAAGGTAGCGATCATTCTGGATCGACAGAGACTGAAGGTGATGGTGATGGTGATGATTTCAGAGGGAAGCTAAGTTCAAGCAGGCAGGCAGGCAGGCAGGCAGGAGGAGAGTTGGTCATCGACTGCGTCGATTATGAACAAAAATAAACAAAATCGATCGGCGCAGATCAAAGCGCTGATCAAGCTTAACTTTAAATTGTTGTTGTTGTTTATCTTCTACTTGTGCTTGTTGTTGTTTTAGGATAGACTAGAAGCGGGTGGCTGGCTAGCGGCTAGCGGTGGGAAGAGAAGGGAGAACAGTGAGGGGGCGTGTCATGATGAGATAAATGCACAGTTTGCCGCATTTTAATTTCCTTCTCTTCGAGCTCTTCGAATTCTGTTTGTTTTCTAGCGATAAAACAAAATTAAACATATACGAGACAGAGACAAGAGAGAGAAAGGCAGTGAGAGTAAGATAGAGAGAGACGCGGAAGCCAAATGAAATCCCGAAAACGAAATATCTGAAGTGGGCTGGAACCACTTAACACAAATTACGCAGCAAAATGTCGAAACGAATTGAAACGTTGAAAACGATCAATGAAAAACTTCAAACGATCTGTGGATCGATCTATTCGTATTGCCCGAATTCCCGGTTCCCAGTTACCAGTTACCAGTTACCAGTTACCATTTCGATTGGGCTAACACCAATTCATTCATGGAAAAATCGAAGCAACAGCAACGGCAAGCAACATCATGAATGAAATGGCAAAATGACGTGCGAGAGTCTAAAGAGATACACGAGTAATAAAATCAACAACAATCGAAATCAAACGTATCTTTCAATCTGAACAATATATTCTAATGACAAGCGCCTCGACAACTTTACAATTTCTTTATTCTCTTTTTCTCTATCTCTCTCTCTCTCTCTCAATATATATATATATATATATATATATATATATATATTTATATATAGTATTTTTGAAGCCCTTGTATAAGATTAACGCATTGCGATCGATATGGACACGTTTATGTGTCTCTTTATAATTATAACACCTCGTTAGTTATTCTTTGTTGAAGTATTTAGACTCTCACACAATACACACTCACACTCACACACACACACACACACACACACACACACAACGGAAACAGTCTTTGCTTCAGAAAGATCATTGATTGATCACATCACTTGTTGAACATACACGTAGATCGCAAGATCAGCATAGATCACAGCATATTTCTTACTTAGAGCATGCAAGATATTTCGTTGATCGTTGATGCAAGATAAAGAAGATCTTCATATTATTTTATTGAAAAGACTTTTACTGATCGATTATGTGAATTTCTGTTACGTTAATATTCTTCAATATCTCTGTCTAGTATAAACATATATAATAGATATTAGAATAATTACAGACTGTTAATGATGTTCATGCTTATTGTTTATATATACATATTCTTCTTCTTCTCATCATTATCATTATCATTATCATTATCATTATTATTATTATTATTATTATTATTTTTTTTTTTTTGCATTTACTTATTTTGATCGATCGATCGATTGTTCCAACATTTGATCTTGTACATTAATACGATCGTTGTTGGATTCCCTCATGCATATGCAGATGAGAGTTTTGTTTGCTGTTGGCAGCAACCGATAACCTTCCGCATCTTCTCATCATGACAAAGTAATTAGCCAAAGCCATCAGTTGGAATCTCATTCAAATTCTTCCCATTTCCATATCCATATCCATTTCCATCTTCATCTTCATCTGCATTTTCATTTCATGAGTCTCATTCCAACTATTCCGAAAACCAGTAGCCAATATTTAACTAAGCGAAATGGCTCTTTGAGGCGTTTTCTTCCATCTTCCATCTTCGATCTTCGATCTTTGTTCTTTATTCTTTATATTCTTTTTTTTTAGTTAATTGAGCGAACGACGTTGTAGCATAGAGAAAATATGCCAACGGCGTGAGAGGCATAAGGCACGCAGATCAGTTGTGAAACACAGCTTAGTTTCGATCGGATCAGTTTGAATAGCATCGCAGTGGATCGCATCGGCATCAGCATCAGCATCGCATGGCATGGCATGGTATCGCATTGGGTTGAGGGCTCATTTACAGTAGCAACCATTTTTCAACAATTTTGCATAAATTTTAAAGAAAGACGTTTTCACAACCAATAATCAAGCGCTGAGCTACGTTGATTGCCATACAACAGCAACTGTAGTAGCCAGATTAACTCTAAAAAGAAATAAGAGAGACAGAGAGATAGAGACAGAGAAAGAGAAAGAAAGAGAGAGATGAGTTGAGTTGAAAAGCGATTTCAAGAAAAAAGATTTAATGAAGTTTAGCACGATCATTCCGCTAAGAGAGATGATGTTGAAAGTTGAACGTTGAACGTTGAACGTTGAGATCTCTAATTGGATGCATTGAACGCAGATCCTTTTGTATGGCCTTAAAACCGAATAAGCTAAAGCTACAAAAAGAACCCGACAGAGAGACGGACCAAAAAAGAGCAAAAAGAACGAAAGAGCGAAAGAGAGATAGAGAGAGAGAGAGAGAGAGAAGTAAAGATTAGAGTGGGTGTGTTCAGCCCCCACAGATAAATGATCAAAAACTGTGGAATAATGAGATAAACGCGAAAAATTAACGATCGAAATGCTTGTTCGGCACGGTTTTGTTTTCGTATTTCTCTTCGTTTTTTTGATTTTTTTTTATTTTTGGATTTTTGAGCTGCTGCTGTTGTTGTTGCTTCTTTTGGCTTTTGAACGTTTTTAATCCAATCACGCAGCTGCATTTACTTGCAGCAACAACAGCAGTAGCAGCAGCATCAGCAGCAGCAGCAGCAGCAGTAGCAATAACAAAGAGCATGTTGTTAGCCTAATTATATGCCGATCGTCGATTGTTGTTCTTCTTGTTGTTGTTGTTACTGTTGCAGTTATTTTGCATATTTTGCAATTGTTATTGTAATTGGCCATCATGGCTGCCTCAACACATATGTGTCTCTCTCTCTCTGTCTCTCTCTTTCTCTCTCTTTCTCTCTCCCATAGTATCATTGTGTTGGCCCTAATAATGGCCCTTGTAGCATAGCATACCATATTGACCAACTCCTCTCGTAAACGTTAACGTTTTAAAGCTTTTCATAAGCCCCGTTTTTATCATTTGCCATTTTTGCCATTTGCCATTTTTGCCGTTTTGCTTCTATGGCCTTTTAATGATCTCTTCGGCCAGCAATAAGTACAAATTTTGCACCAGCAATTTGAAAAGCCAGATGCGTATATCTTTGCCATACAACAGACAACTGATCATCACACATCGTTGTTGCAGAACAAAAAAAAAAAAAAAAAAAAACTTCCGACAAAGCTTAACGGTCGCTCAACGACAATTGTTTCTTGCTGTGTGTCTGTGTGTGTGTGTGTGTGTGTGTGTGTGTGTGTGTGTGTGTGTGTGTGTTGAGTTCCCTACAATGAATGAACCACGTTTCGGCAGTTTTATCATTTCCGGCTTAAATGATTTCAAAAAGTGCTGAAAATGGCTGTAATTATGTTCTGGCGTATGAAATCTGTCATCAGCGATCGACACTACGCTTAAGATCGCAAATTGAAGATCAATGAACGTTGATCTTTAATCTCACAACTCGCATATTATACTACTTCTTGCAGATTGAAGAGCATAATGCCAGAGGCGAGTATTAAAAAAACTATTGGTAGTAAAAATAGAAGATCATTAGACGTTAAGATCACATTAATTGCGTAAATGAAGAGTGATCGACACACTTAATAGTCAGTGCCAGTCAGCTACTGGATTTTTTTTTTTTTTTTTGTATAAATTCCTTATGGTGATGTACCATATTCTGAGTAACTGTGCAAATTATGCATATGGTGCAAGATTATACAAAATTTTACAAAGAGAGATAAAGAGAAAGAGAGAGAGAGTGCGATCATTAGTTCTATAGATATATGAACGAAACTTTTCATAGTAACTCAGCTATATGTAACTTGGAATGAGAAGCATCGGGAGCACTGTGTCATATAGTTGTCATAGAAATGATCGGATCACTATATCATATAGCTGTCATTGGAACGTCATTGGAATCAGTTGAAAATTTTAATTTAATTTAAAGACTTATTTGTTTCTTAAGCTACATGGTTGTACTTTTTAAAATTGAAGCTTAATAATAACTAACATATGTTTGTTAAATTTAACTTAAATCGAGTAACTAGATCATATAGCTGCCATAGGAACGATCGGTTGAAAATTGAGAATTAGTATGAAAAACATTTTTGTTTCTTGAGCTAAATTGTTGAAATTTATAGAGTTTAAGTTTTGTAGTGTCTGACACATATCTGCCAAGTTTTATTTAAATCGTATAACTAGATCATATAGTTATCATAGAAACGATCAGTTGACTAATTGAAAATTAAAGTCTTTGTATGAATAACATTTCATTAAGGCAAGGGTATAAAATTTTCGGTATTCCGATGATAATTTTATTTAATGATTCTTTCATTTTTTTTTTATTATTATTATTTTCTTTTCTTTTTAATTTCGCTGTTGTTAGTGTTGAATTAATCAAATGAATTTGTTAATTTGCAATCATTTGAATTTAAACAATTTCAATTCTTGCATAGGAATGAGAATGTATAATTTATACATGTACACATGTACATACACATGTACATACATATGTCATGTTATTACTGTTGTTGTTTTTTTTTTTTATTATTGCTGTTGTTGTTGTTGTTATTGTGGTATTTTTTTTTATACATATAGTTTTTTATTTTGTATTCATATTTATTCATTTATTTTTTTTTTCTCTCAACTTGCGCACACTTAAAAATGAATTTAAATAAATTTTACGCTTGGTTAAATCAAACAGACAGCGACAGGCGAAAGCAAGAGAAAGACAGTGAGTAAGAGCAGGAGAGAATGAGAGAATAAGAGCGAGATCGAAAGCTGCAGAGGGACAATTATAATAATAATCATTTACATTTGACATTGGCTGACTGAGTGGCAGCAACAGCAGCAGCGGCAGAGGCAGCGACAACGACTGCTGCTTGATAATTTATCATTTGATTTGTTGTTGTCTGCTCGTGGCTCGTGAGAACAATTAGCGAGTAAGCGAGACAAAGATAGAGAGAGAGCAGACTAATGATATCAAAAGGATGCTGAATGAGCTGAAATGTCGAGCATAAAGGATGCAGCCGAAGGCAATACTCAACTAAATGATGCAAATGTCCTTGCGCTCAGACATTTGCATAAAAAACGCATAAAATCGCAATTGCAATTGACTTTGACTTTGAGTTTCAGTTTGAGTTTGGCTAATTGAGCGCTCAACTGGAAGTTTCAGCTACACATTATCTCATTTCTCATTGCTCACTTCTCATTTCTCATTTCTCATTTGCACGTTTCAGCGATTCTTCGTTTCTTGGATTGCCCAAAAAAAAAAAAAAAAACAAAAAAAAAAGTTGTTCAAGCTTTAACTTTACTTTTGATTCCACACGCGCGCCATTTGTTGGCAATTAATTGAAACAACAACAACAGCAGCGACAGCAACAGCAACAACAACAACAGCAGCAACAACAACAGCAGCGACAGCAACAGCAACAACAACAATTGACAATTGTTGCATTAGTGTTAATTTATGTGCGGCCAATTGTTATTTCTCTCTCCCTCTCACACTCTCCCTCTATCGCTCTCCCTCTCTCTCTCTCTCTCTCTCTCTCTCTGTCGCTCACTCGCTTTCTTTATGCGCTGTGTAGCTGTCTCTATCTAAATAATTGCGTCTCGAGTGTCTCATTAAAACTGTTTTTTCCCCTCTCTCACTCTCTTGCTCTCTCTCCCTTCTTCTTTTTTTTTTTGGTTGTTGCTGTTGCTGCTTTTGTCTATTATTGCGTCTAAACTTTTATCGCTTTTTTGGCATCTAAGCCAACAAGCAGCAAGCAGCAAGCAGCGAACTGTGAGCTGTAAGCTGTGAGCAGAGAACAGCTGCCATTGGAACTATAACTGGAACTGGAACAATGCGACGCTGTGGCGTCAACGCCAGACTCGGACTTCGAGTAGCATAATTATAACTATAATTATAATTATATCAAATTTTGAAACCATTTAAAACGCATTAAACGCGCCGCACAACCAAACAAAATCCAACGAAATAAAAAAAAATACAAACGAAAAATTTGAAACAACGAAACTAGTCACAGATCTGAAATCTGAGGTTTTCTTAGGTTTCAGATCTCCATGATCTTTGCCTCTGCCTCTTCCGCTCACAACGACGATTATGCCAGTGTCTTCGATCTTCAGTCACCCCGCACACAGTCTCAAGGAGAAAGACCAAAAAGCTGAGCAAGAATAATTACGTGAAATTGTTGCTGCTTTGTCTTCAATTATTTATAAGCTAGTTTATTAAAGAGCTAGAGCGAGAGAGAGAGAGAGAGAGAGAGAGATACACAATATGAAAATGATAATGAAAATGAAAAGTGACCGAAAATTGTTGAGGGCCATTCATAAAGTGCTCTTAATGGAGGCAATCATTAAGGAAATACTCGCTGAGATTTATAAAGATAAATGTTAAATTGTATTGCGAGGCAAAAGGAGCTCAATAACTCAAAACTCTAGGTATATATATACATGTATATATCATGTGATAATTTGATTCTTATTATATATATCATATAATACAATGAAAAAGTTTTTTTTCTTTTTTCATTGCTTTTTTTTCTCTTTTTTTTTAGATTTTTGATAAGTTATCAATTATATTTATGTTATATTTATAGTATATGTTATTATACAATCAGTTCGTCAAGTGATCAAGGAACTCTATAACTTAGCCTGCCAGAATTTCATGCTAATTATCATTTTTTTTTTTCCTCGAAAGGATCTTCAAGTGATAAACGAGCTTTCCTAACCTTCCAGAATTTCATATCTTAAATCAATTATAATATTATTATAATATATAATATTAATATAATAACAATCTTCAGCGATGATCAAATATTAGAATTGTAGTGAAAGTGCAAGACAACATATAATTTAAGCTGAACAAATTTGATGCTAACTATGTAGTATAAAGTGTTTATTGACACTTCTGATAGCTGAAATCAAATTATATATATTTAACATTATAATGTCAGATCAGATCGCCAGAAATGATCAACATTTAAAATATTTGACGGTATGAAAAAAATTTTAAAACAGAAAAATTATTAATTAATATAAAAGAAGTTTTGGAGATTTCCGATATCTTATGTCTATTATATATTTATTATTATTGTATAATCAAATATTGAAAGATTATGATCTAGTTGTAGAATTCTAGTACAAGTACAAGCAGCTCAATTATTCAATGTTTTTTATATAATATTACTTAGGAGATTTTTGGGATTTGTAATAATATTCATAATTTTGAACAGATCTTCGGTGATGAACATATTAAGAATGTTAACTGAACAATATAATTATATTTTATTCAATTTATATATAAAATATATATATATATATGTATATACATATAACAATGAGTATAGAACCTCTCGAAATATACACATTCATGTTCATGTACGATCTTTCAAATTGGATAATTGAATGACTCAAGAAATGAACACTCGGAATATTATAATGACAATTTTCAGTAACGATCTCTGTGTGTGTGTTGAAATAATTGTGTTAAAAGTGCTGACAGACTCAACAACACGAGAATCAGTGACAGTAACAATCAGAGGAAGAGGAAGTGACACAGAATGAGTAAGAGAAAGGTAGAGAGAGAGAGAGAGAGAGAGAGAGACGGAGGAGTAGGAGGAATAGGAGAAGTAAGATGAATGTGCGGAGGGAAGTGCTATTTATGATGATTATGATGATCATGGATGAACATGATCACAATGTGTGATGATGATGATGATGATGACGATCACAATGATGATGATGATGATGATGATGATAATAATGACAGCACTTTGTTGACAAAACAGTCAAAAACAGTTAAATGCATTTTAGTTTATATTTTAACAGTTGGTTAAGTTTTGTTTAGTGATTTAAATAATTGCACGACGCGTCGTTTGCGGCAATAGCGAACAGCGGCAATGGCATTGTCAGCATTGTTGACTGCAGTAACAGCAACATCAACGCTTGCCACATGACACACAAAGTGTTCAGCGACAAAGAAATGAGAATTAAAATTGTAGCCAGAGTCATTTTTGGTACGTGGAAATTAAAATGGAAAGGGAAATGGGAATGGGAATGGAAATGGGAATGAGAATGGGAGGAGAGGGAAATGAAAATGGAAATGGAAGTCGAAACAAAAACAGAAACAAGGCAAAAATAAAAAATAAAATTTAAAAAAAAAAAAGTAAAGAAAAGGAACTGCAATTCGCGCGACAGGAACAATTAAACGAGCGTCGAAGCGCAACGTTTAACTTACTCACCCTACGCTTCAAAAATTGCCACAACGCGGTAACTACCCCGTCTCTTCACTCTCTCTCTCTCTCTCTCTCTCTTTCTCTCTCATACTCTCTTTGTATTCGTTCTATATGTAAATATGCTGACGTCGCTGTGGAATTGTCTCATTTATCAGTCGCGCAGGCGCAGGCGCAGCTCAAGAGAATTTCTCGCACTCGCTAAAACAGAATTTAAATATTTTAATCGCATTGTTTAACAGCGTACAGTAAACAACAAGCACAACAATAACAACAGCAACAAAAACAACAACAACAACAGCTTAAAGATATCAAAATTAATTTATTTCACACCGAATTTCAAATGCTCTGCATGCATATTATATCAGTTTTTATCTTGTTGTCCAAGATAAATGTTACATATTTACCAAAAGAGCACACAAAAATTTTCCACAGACATTCAACTCTGTCTCTGTCTTGCATACCCTGTAAATAAATGTATTCAGTTTCAGCCGTGTGCTGACTGAGCTTGCGTCAGTTTATTTTTATTTTTATTTTTATTTTTATTTTTATTTTATTTTATGTTTTTTGCCAAATCCCCCGAAAATGGCTTGCATTTTTCCACAGACAAGCAGCATTTTTTTGTTTCTGTTTCTTGTGGTGGTGGTGCTGCTGCTTGAACTTGTGTATTGTGTGTTTTTTGGACCTGTTCCGTCGTGCCGCAAAACTGGACGCCCGATAAGCATCGCTTCCGGTCTATGGAGTGTTGTGTCTCGTCTACTTCTGCTGCTGTTGCTGTTGCTGCTGCTGCTTCGTTGTCTCATTGTCTGATTGTCGGGTGGTGCTATGTGGTGGTGCTAGTGCGGCTGCTGCTACTGCTGCTAGGTGCTGTGGTTAGTGGTGTGTATCAAATGGGGTCTGTGGCACCTCGCACCGCCCCTGGCAAACACTAGGCACATAAAAAATGCGTCTATCTTTGCTTTTGTTTTGTTTTGTTCTGTTTTTAGAGATAGAAAAACGCGATACTAATTTTTGGTACCTACATTTAATTTTTTACTATTTTTTGTGTTGTATGTCTATGTATGTGTGTATGTGTGTGTGTGTGTATGTGTGTGTGTCGTGCATTTTAAATGGAAATCTGTAAATTTGTTTTTATTGTCATTATAATTTTGTTGCTGTTGTTGTTGCTGTTGTTATGTTATGTTATGTTGAGCTGGTTCTACTTGGCTGATAGCGTTTAGCACCTGACATTTTTAGTGGCAATTATAACAGCGAGCGGCGAACGAAGTCAACGAACCTCTCGATCTACTCTCTCTTTCTCTCTCTCTCTATCTCTTTCTCTCTGTGTGCTGAAGGGAAACAAGCAGAGACAGTGTAGTATGGACTGGGGGGAGGTGGCAGCAGGCAGAAGGGGGGGACGCGGAAAGTTAGTTAGATAGATCGTCAGTTAGTCAGTCAGCGTTAACGGTTCTTCAGTGTTTCATTAGAAGGCCATTAAATAAATGCAGAGTTTAAACTATCGCATACTTAGCTAAACTCATGCAGAGTCTCAGTCTAAGTCAGTCAGCTTAGTTAGTTAGTTAGTTAGTTAGTTAGTCAGTCAGTCAGTCACTTACTTAGTTTTGTTCGCAAGTACAACTTTGGCCACAAAAAAAAAAAAAAACGATACGAAACGAAACGAAACGTCATGTTGCATGTTGTCATGAGTCATAAAGCAGAGTTGCATGTGCAGCACTAGCCAGTCTCAGACCACTCTGCAACAACAAAAACAGCAACAAACAACGTTTTTCTTTCTTTTATTGAAAGTCGCAAAGAGCTCAGCTTAAAATTAAATTAGAAAATAAAAATGCAAACAGTAAACAAAACAACAAAAATAAAACCAACAAAAATATGAAAAGGAAGTGCAACATTTTTGTGGCAGCAAAAATGTAACATATCGACCAAGGAGTGCTCTATCTAACTTGACTTGAATCTCAAGGGGAGGCCCGTCTTGGGCGGCTCCAAATTCATATTGTATTTTATTTTAAATTTTTTATAATTTAATTAAAGCTTCTGGACTCAAATTAATAAAAAAATAACAATATTTTTAAATATTTATTATAATTAAAAAAAAATTAATAAGAATTAAAAATTAAATTAATTTAAAATTATAAAATTAATAAAATTAATAAAATTAATAAAATTAATAAAATTAATAAAATTAATAAAATTAATAAAATTAATAAAATTAATAAAATTAATAAAATTAATAAAATTAATAAAATTAATAAAATTAATAAAATTAATAAAATTAATAAAATTAATAAAATTAATAAAATTAATAAAATTAATAAAATTAATAAAATTAATAAAATTAATAAAATTAATAAAAAAAAAAATTATAAAAATTAATAAAAATTAATAAGAATTACTAAAATTAATGAAAATAATAATATTAATAAAATAATAAAATTAAATACATAAAAATCAATTAAATTCATCAAATTAATAAAATTTAATTGAATTCCCCACATCTTGACAGTCTCCAAAGTATTACGTATACCCTACACTGTGGCGTAGTCTAAGTGCAACGTTTGCGAGCTTCAATGCGGTGCACTTCCCTTTTACATGATTATTCCCAGAGCGCTAGTTGTAGCCACGGTAAAGTTGCTCGACTCCCAACTCCCAACTCCCGACACCCGGCACCCGTCAGTCGGCAACTGTTAGCTGTTAGCTGGTATCTGGTTCCTTGTATAGCTGGGCCTGGGTGGCTTTCATTACGTTTTGTGCAGCGTTTTTTACTACATACTATGATTACGTTTACGATTACATAAGAATATAATATCGCAATTAATCGCATTTAACACAAAAATGTTCGGACCGTTCAAGGCAGAGCCAAACTTTGCGTGTTGTTGTTATTGTTGCTGTTGCTTGCTATTGCTGCTTGCATTTTGATGTTGATTGTTGCAGTTACTGCTGTTGTTGTTGTTGCTGGGGCAATCTAGGCACGACATACAACAATTAAAAAACTTTTTTAATAATCGCACCGTTTTTTCTTGAATTTAATTTGATGGCTTGTTGGGTTTTTTTTTGTTTTGTTTTTTTGTATTTTTTTGCCAACTTCAATTGGCATGCGATTTCATATATACATATTGTATGTATAAGTCTCTACATTCTCTTGAATCTGCTACACGCCCTTCAATTACAACGGTTCACACAGCTACATTCTATATGGCTAACAGTACTTTATCGGAAATTTACTAAATTTGATCTTAACAATCGACCGATTTTCTCATTCTCTCTTCTCATCTTCCACAGTCACCATCTTCCTCAGTCTCGCTCAGTCTTCCTCAACACCTATCAGACTTTTTCTGCCTTCCTCAGTATTTCTCAGCCCCAATAAGTCTTTCTCAATCGTCCGCAATTTTCCTTCATCTTTTCCTCAAACTTCCTCAATCTCCTTAGTCTCACTCAGCACCCATCAGTCCTTCTCAGTTCTCCACAATATTCCTTAATCTCAGTCTTCCTCAATGTCCAACAGTCTTCATCAGTTTCTACCAGCCCCAATGAGTCTTTCTCAATCTTCCTTCACAGTCCTTCGCAGTCTCCTTCCATCTCTTCAGTCTTTCTCAGTCTGCCTGAGCCCCAATCAGTCTTTCTCAGTTTTCCTCAATGTCCAACCGTTTCCCTTAGTACCACTGTCTTCCTAATTCTGCCATAGTCATCCAGAATTCCAATGCTCACAGTATCATCTTTGTACGATCATAGTTCCTTAATTAGACATAGAAATTAACGGTATTTAATCAGCCTTGTTTTTATATTTTATTGATTTTAACGATCGCCCACGCAAGCCACAGTTGACATTGTTAAAAAAAAATCACTCTACATAACAAGTTCGCTATCTACCTCACGTCACCTGATCTATTCAAAGATCTGAAGCTGTCGGACGGTAGTCTCAAAATACACTAAGTTACCTATTGCAACACCACCAGGCAAGAATAAGCATCTGCAGTAACTTTGGTTGCTTAAAATTATCTAATTGCCGCCGATTCGCACTTGAAGTAAATTACTTTCGGACTAAACTTGCACAAATTTATTAATTGGCAAGGAAGGATCGTCATTCCACAGAACAATAGAGTGGAGAGCGAAAGCTTTTTCGTCAAGATAGTCTTCGCCGGGAAAGCTGGAAACACGCGTGAGCTGGGCTCTCGGCCACCTTTATTTATTTGTATGTGTAGTGTATTCAAAATTTATTAATAATGTTATAAAATATTGAAAAAAAAAATTATCCATTGTTTTGAAAGTTTTGGAATGATTTGGTAAAATTTTTCCTATAAACTTTGAATTTTTTTTTTGGAAAGAATGATCAAATCTTTAGCTTGATTTTGATTTTCTTACACTCTAATCTATTCTCTTGGATAAACATATTTACATACATCTATAGCAATACTATATAGACAAATATATGTATGTTGAAATTATCGTTGGCTTTCTATCGTCTATCGTCTTTTTAGGCAATCCACAAAGCGCGCTGCTCTACGTTTATTATTAAGCCGAAATTGTATTTTATTTGGTGTTTAGATTAAAAGATTTATGACTACAAATTATGGTACTTTACAGGGCGATAACATTTCCGTTCGACTCAACGCGCTAGCTCCGCCTCAGCCTCAACCTCAGCATCAGCCTCAGTTTCAGCCACAACTCTTAACACTGAAAAAAATAGCCGAAAACTACTTAAACTCAACTTAATTTCTTGGCCACAGACAAACGAAGAAAAAAAAAAAAAAAAAAACGAAAATGAGACCGGCAATAAAAAATTAACAATTAATCTTGAATAAAAAATCTAACGGCCACAAAACCATCGACATAACTAGGGAACAGCTCTTCCTTCAATCTACAGTCTTTAGTTTATAGTCTCTCTCTCGCTCTCTCGCTCTCTCTCACTCACTCTCTCAATCTCTCTTTAAGGCCAATTGAGTGCCCATTATTAACGCCGAAGCGAACGAGTCATAAAACTGAGAAATTTATTCTCACACCCAATTTGAGTTTGCAGCTAGATAAGAGTAGAGGCCAAGTATTTGATGAGCTACCTATGATCTCTCCCTCTTTTTCTCTCTCTATTGCTCTTACTCTCAAAATGGCTCATTAACGCGTCGTGGAGGCCGCTGCAAAACACACACCTTAATTTGTCATTAATTTGCATATGGAGGAGAGTTTCAAGACGAAGATCAAGACAAAGATCAAGGCGAAGACGCAAACGATGAGCTGGTATCCACCCCCACGAACGTATAGAGAAAAAGTAAATGAGAGAGAGAGTGAGAGAGAGAGCCGCAGTTTCGCCCCTCAACAAACTAAAAAACAAAACAAAAAACAAAAATATGTTAAGATTAGATTAAATGCAATGTTCGTCGGACCTTTCGGGGTTGGTGTGAACATAACTCTTAAACCAAATTATAATAAATCATTCACAAATTCCACTTTTCACCTACTATTCATAGCACTTGAAAACCCCAAGCCAAGCGTCTTTAACCAAGCCAAGCGACCAACTCAACCACCGAGCACAGGCCCAAGCCCAAGCCCAAACCCAAGCAAACCACTCAAATTTGAATAATGTGGTAATAATAGACGCGCTTCAGTTGATGTAATAAGCAGTAGTAGTAGTCGTTGTAGTAATCGTAGTAGTAGTAGTGATAAACAGCTATGTAGTTGGGTTTCTGGGTTTCGGTATTTTGGTTTTTTTCGGTTTTTTAACTATTTGTTTTTTTTTTTCGATTTTCTTCGCTTTTTATATCCTATAGTATAGAAGCTACAGTTAAACAGGTAGCATAACAATTTATTGTATTTAGTTATCATTTAGTTAAATTAATATATATGTACTAATACTAGAGCTATAAACTTGATATTTATTATATAATTTAATTACAATATTTAATTATTTTAATTGCAATTTAGTAATATTTCATTTTATTTGTATTACTTCAATAACAAAGAAATAAAAAAAAAAAAAAAAAACACTATAAAACAATTGCAGCATGTGCATTATCTAAAGTATCTAGGGTATCTATACAGTGTTCCCAGCTATGTTTGTACCTCTGGGCTATATAGTATTCCCACTTGTTAAAATTCTAAAACACACTTGTTCTTCACTCTCGACCCTATAAATTAGTTTTTTAGCAAGAGCATTTAACGTCTAACGAACCGTTGTAGTCTTGTTTTTGATTTCTTTTTCTTTTAATTCTCTGTTTTTTTTTTTTTTTTTATTTTTGTTGTTTTGTTTTCTACATTTCTTTTCCTTATGGGCATATTTGAATTTTCTTATACTTAATATTTGCTCGCTGTTCATTTTTTCCGCATCAGCAAACTTTAAGCCGCCTTCCCGCTCATCACAATACGTTGAGGAACCAAGACAATTAATCACAAAGCCAAATTATAAAGACACACACGCAGAGATAGCGAGAGACATTCAGGCTCGCACATTCATTTAATATGCATATGAACATTTGTTCTTAGATAAATAGATGGTTTAACATATAATCAGAGATCACAACTCATAATTATATACTATACTTGTATTATCTCATATTATATATCTATCAAGATCTATGCATAATTCAAGCATCTATTTAAAAAAAAACAAAACTTGCCATAAATTGCATTATTATGTCAATGTGTAGGCTTATGTTTAGGGCGGCTTATGTTTGGGGGATATACATATACATACATATGTATGTTTAATAGGAATAATAGATCACTTTTAGCAATTTCATTATCATTAACATTTTCCGAATTCTTGTTATTCATTAGAATTATTAATATTCATTTGCATTATCTTTCTTACTATTAATTTTATTTTGATTTTTTATTATAGTTTTAGCTACAGTTTTTTTTTTCATGTTTTTCTTTATTTTGTTTTCCTATTAGAACAACATAAGTATTTGCATTATTGTTTTCATTAGTACATGCATTAGTATTTGGATATGAATTTTCGTATAACTATTCGTTCAAAATTTATTAGAATATGCACTAGAATTTTCATGGGAACATCCATTATAAATTTCATGAAATTTCTATATTTTTATTATTATTTTTTCATTAGAACATATATTAGATTTTTTATTAAAATATTCATTCAACTTTTCATTAAAAAATGCATTAGAAATTTCATCAATATATTCATTTGATTTTTTGTTACAATATTATTAGAAATTGTATTAGAACACACATTAGATATTTTATTAATTATGTATATTATTTTTATATATATTTTTTTAATTTTCATTGGAAAGTGCATTAGAATTTTCAGTACAAGATTCATTTAAATTTTCATTAGAAAATGCATTAGAAATTTCATTAAAATATTATTCTTATTTTTTTTTAATTTTCATTGAAAGATGCATTAGAAATTTCAATAAATATTTTCATTAGAATATTCATTGGAAATTTCATTAGAAATTTCGTAGAAATATCATTGAAATATTTAGTAGAATTTTCATTAGAAGATGCATTAGAAATTTTAATAAAAATGTATTCACATTTTCATTAGAATATTCATTAAAAATTTCATTGAAATATTTAGTCGAATTTTCAATAGAAGATGCATTAGAAATTTCAATAAATATTTATTCTATTTTTCATTAGAAATTTCATTGAAATTTCATTTCTATTGAAATTTTCATTAGAATATGAATGATAAAAAAATATTATTATTTATAATATAATTATATAATATTTGGTATTATTATCAATATGATTATCATTATCAATATCATTTGCATTCAACATCAACATCATTTACATCATTATCATTTGCATCATTATTATTATAATTTTTATACATCCATATGTAAAAATAGAGAGAGAGAGAAAAAATGCATTGAGAATACCTTGACCTAAAATAATTATCACATTTATGATTAATTGCTCAACTAATAGACCGTTGGATAAATAAACTAATGTTGATTAATCGCCAAATGATCTGTAAACTTGGCTGGCATGCAATTTTTGCACCTGCAACTGCGACTGCAATAGCGACGGCAACGGCAACGGCGACAGCGACTGCAACTGCAACGACGATTGCGGCTCGCCGATCAAATTAGCAAGACGTGAAAATGACGATGGGGCGGCTCAGTGATCTGACTACACGCTTTTCCAGGCGCTGCGCGCATGCGCGAAACGACAACAGCGACAACGTCAGCAGCGCAGCCAACAGACGACAGCAACAGCAACAGTAACAACAACGAAGACGTTGATGATGATGATGATGATGATGATGATGATGATGATGACGACGACGACGACGTTGGCAACTTCCGCTGTAGACTGAAAATTTATGCAGTTTTAAGTAAATTTGTTAAATGCGCGCTTTAATGCTTCGTTAACGCTTCGTAAATTTTTCACAAAAACAACAGAGCGCAGAAATAGTAGTAGAAGAAGAAGAAACACAGTAACAAAAAAAAAAATACAACAACAACAAGAAAAGGAAAAACTGAGTCAAGTCTTTTAACAAGAGCAACGCTACGCGACGCGACGCGATGTGACGCGACGCGACTTGGATCGCAAACGAAAGCTGAAGCTGTTGCTGTAGCTGGGGCGCAAATTCGCTAGAAGCGAACAGAGAACAGAGCAAAACGATGAACGGCAAATAGTAAACAGCAAGCAGCAAGTGGCAAGCAGCAAGTGGTAAGCGGCAAGTGGCAAGTGGCTAAAGGGGTAAATAGCGAACAGCGCATAAAAGTCAACCACCTGTAATGAACTGACGCCACCGCAATTTAATTCAGTCCGCACCACACACACACACACACACACACATACACAGACAGGCAACACATACACTTGCAACTGAGCCGCACAAACAGTTTTAGGTTTTAGGTTTTTTTTTTTTTTGTTGCTAGTCGAGTCAAACTTGGCTTGGACTTGGCTCCGACAAGCAGGCGTTGGTCAGCAAAGGGAACCGCTGCCTGCCTGCTGTCTGTTCCCTGTTGCCTGTTGCCTGTTGCCTGCTGCTTGATTCTCAGTTGGCAGTTTGCAGTGGTGCAAAACTGTATGCAACGCTAATGAGCGGACGGACGAGAGCGCAAGAGAGTTTTGCAGGTTTCCCTTGCTTGCAATGTTTGCTGCCTTCTGCCTGCGCTCTTAATTAGTCATAGTCACACTTATATATATATATATATATATCGTATATATGCGATATATAAGCTGTGTCAGTAGACATACGGCCTTGCTACAGTTTGCTGCTACTGCTACTGTTGTTGTTGTTGTTGTTGTTGCTTCTTCTACATTTTGCTGCTTTTGTTGTGGTTGCAAATTTCCTTTGAAATTTAATCTATTGTAACTAATTAAGCTGCGAGCGCTGCGGCCCAAGGAAAACGCTTAATTTGCTGTTAATTTTGCTGCTTGCGGCTTTGGCATCAATCGACGCTGCTCTAACTTCTATGTTGCTCTATGTAAATGCAACATTAATGTTGCCGTTGATGTTGTTGTTTCTGTTGTTGTTGGCCGCAATTGTTTCTAAATTGTTTGCATAACATTTTACACCAGTTTACTTGCAGTCAGGCTGAGGCTCAGGCTCAGGCTTAGCTTGCCAAAGCTCATCTATGAGATACTTTTGCTGCACACAATTTATAATTACGAGATGTTGCTGCTGTTGTTGCTGTTGCTGTTGCTACTGTTGTTGCTGTTGTTGTTTGTGGCTTAGCATAATGCGCAGCCAACTGTACTCTTTGCTGTCTTTTGCATATATATTTTTTTTAATCTAACATTTATAACATACTACATTCTCTTATTCTTATTCTCTTCTCTTTCTGCTTATACTTTGTGCTGCATTCGTAAACGTTTTATTCGATGCCTGCTTTAACTTTCAATTGCTGCTTTATATCTTGTAATTTTTTCCCCTTTTCTAAGCATATTCGTAAACGTTTTACTGACTGTCACTGTTGCCCGATAATTACTTTTAACATTGTCTGATTTTGCTAGTTGCAATTTTTAATATATTTTGCTTTTCAATCGTCCATTTTTCTCATTAAATGTAAATTTGTAAACGTTTTTCTGGCTGCTTGTCAATTGAAACTTGCAGATCTCTCGCTCTATCTCTCTCTCTACCTCTTTCCCTTTAACTCTATGTCTGTCCCTAAATTTCTTTCTGTCTTTCATATTTTTTGCCTCTATCTCTCTCTCCCTCTCTCTCTCTCTCTCTCTCTCTCACGCTCTATACTTCTATTGTCTTATTCTTAACCGTCTACAACTCTTCATCTTTTTATCTTTATCTATTGCTTAAAACGTTGCATACTTTACGCCGTGCTACATTTCATCGAATCACATTGCCTCGCGTCACATTGCCACAAATCGTTGCGCATCAATGCAGCCAATTTAAATGAACCAATCGATTTTATCTGTGGCCATAATTGAGCTCTGGCATTAACACCATAACACATTTTGCGCCTTCATACTGCATAAAGTCGCATCTCACTTTGGCCAAGCGTCTCACTTCAAGATCATTCACAGTTTGTGCTGAAACAACATTTAATCTGTCTGATTGTAATTTGCTGTGTGCATCCGCAATCCGAATGTGTATCTGTATCTGTTGCTATATCTGTTGCTGTAGCTGTAACTGAATCTTGCAAATACATACGTCTGCATCTTCAAATGGCAAATTTTTTAGGCTCGCTGTCAATATTCGTTAAGCCATTTCATATGTCGTTTGTATGCTAAAGTGTCAAACCTGACAACAGTCGCGACTTTTGCTTAATGATCTCACTCTCTCTCTCTCTCTCTCTCTTTCTCTTTTCTTCTTCAATGCGTAAATCGTACTCCTCCCTCTCTGTCTCTGCTACTCAGCACTCTGCAAATATTTGATAAATTTTTTGCTAATTATACCCTGTTATCATGGAAATTGAGTTTGCCCGACTCTTCATCTTTTCAACTTTTGTCTTAACACAAAGCATTTGCTCATTTAATTTGTATGCAAATATTTATTATTTTTTTCTCTCAGTGTATTGATTGTATTGCATGCGCAATAAGTGTATAAATCATAAATGCAAAATCAACTTGACGGGTTTTCTCCTTTGCAATTATCAGTATTATGTTTTCGATAAAGTTCGGTTCGGTTCGGTTTGGTTCGGTTTCATTTCGTTTCGGTATGATTTGGCTTTTGGCTTTAAGCCAAAGTCAACCCGATCACCTACCCACACGACACACCTCACGCCTCCCCAACTGCCGCCCATCAAGCAGTCAAAATCCAAAGCGTCTTAATAAACTTGTTGGCACCAACAGCAGCAGCAGCAGCAGCAGCAACAGCATAAAAACTGAAGAAAAAAAAAAAACACTGAAATTATAAATCGTTTCTGACATTTCAATTGACAGACACCAATGAGCGAGTTAATTTTCCAGCCAGCAGCCAAGAGCAGTCGCAGCCAAAAAGAAACAAACAGTTAAGCATTGAGTGTGACAGTGCCTGCAAAAAGTATACACTGTATACACTTCAACTGCCTATAACACATCTCCTCCTCTTCCTACTCCTCCCCCTATTCACACATCTCTACAGGCCTACCCACCCCTTGGCTACTGTGTTAGCTGTCGCTCAAAGTGGCGATCAACGTGATCTGTACAGTGATCGCAGCGGAGTAGAGCAGAGCGCAGAGCGCAGAGCGCAGAGTGTAGAGAGCAGAGAGCAGATTGAAGTCAACAAATCCAAAATGTGATTAATTTCGTGCATATTAGAAATCATTTTTCAATTACCAACGTATTTTTCTTCCTCTTCCCCTTCAATTGCTACTCGATCGTTGCCTCGATCGTTGTCTAGATGTATGTATGTCTTGGTCTACGTCTTGATCTTCTATGTCTCGTCTTGGTTTTTCATTTGCTTGAAATGCGTCAATCGTGGAGGCAAAATCCGGAGGCAAAACTCCAACGTATGGCGGGCTACTTATTTGCCGGCTTACTTATGGCCTGTTATGATTTCTGACAACTTATCAAATCGAACGACAGAAAATCAAAAGTGATATCAATAAAGAGATCAACGAGCCGTCGTGTAAAACTGTTAAGAGAAAGCAAAAAAAAAAAAAAACAAAATAAATAGAAAATGAAAAAAACAAAAAAATAAAAACCTTAAATACTCTAATATAATATAAGAAAGAAAAAGAAAACCAGACAGACAGACAGACATACAGAGAGAGAGAGAGAAAGGTATATACACAAATCAAACTGATGAATGAATGTGTAAGAAATTGTGGAATAGGCAAAAGGCAAAAAGGCAACTACTGACAAACGAGCAAACGGACAAACTGACGATCTGACAAACTGACGATCATTTGCCGACTTCGGATCTCGATCTCGATCTCGATGCCGATCTCGATATTTACGGTCAAGCAGACAGTCAGGCAGCAGTTAGCTCTGCTCTGCTCTCTCTTTCTCTCTTTCTCTCACTCTCCCTTGCTGCCTTTTTGCTCACCTTAAGACTCAACTGGCAACGCAACGCATCGCGATCTTTAAGCTGCTTAGGGGATTAGTGTTTTGAGACATTTGACACGTTAACGTTGCATACAGACACACACACACACACATGTATAGCGACATGTAGCAACTGTGGCAACTGCCCCACTAAATACCAGAAAGGAAGTGCGTTGCGCCGCTTAAGAAATGTATCCAATGAATGCGCACAAAACTCAAGTAGCTACAGTGGAACCTCATGCCAGCAGACATTCTAAATAATTAGAAGGAACGAACGAATATTTCGTGAAGAGGCACGTCGCCTTTTTTTTTTGTGGCAGGTACTTCAATTGTGAATACAATGAATATAAGCCTAGGATCAATAAATTTGTTACTTTTATTAATACACGAATGAACATGAATCATATTCATTTCAATGTGAATAACACTCGTATTAGTTGAAATGAATCATTACATATAAATTTATGATTTATGAATAAATATGAATCATATTCATTTCAATTTGAATAACATTTATATTAATGTAAATGAATCTATAGATCTAATGAATAGATGAATGTATATGAATCATATTCAAATCAATGTGAATAACACTCATAAAAGCTAAAATGATTCATTACTCATGAACAATTTTAATTTCATTCATCACAATGTGAATAACACTTATATTAGCTCATGAATAGATGAATAAATATGAATCATATTCATGACAATGTGAATAACATTCATATTAGTTAAAATGAAACATTAGTTCTAAATATATGAGCTATGAATAGATCAATGAATATGAATCATATTCATTTTAATATGAATAACACTCATAAAGATAAAATCAATCATTAGATATGAATTGCAGTCTGATGAATATATGAATAATTTTGAATAATATGAATCACAATTTGAATAACATTCATATTTGTTAATATGAATTATTTGCTATCAATTTAGATCGGACGAATATATGCATGAATGTAAATATGAATACAGATGAATATTAATAAATACAAGCAATACCAAAGTGAATACAAGTGAATACAAATGAAAACAAGTGAATACAAATGAATACAAATGAATACAAGTGAATACAAGTGAATACCAATGAATACAAGTGAATACAAATGAATACAAATGAATACAAATGAATAAAAATGAATACAAGTGAATACAATATGAATACAAATGAATACAAATGAATACAAATGAATACAAATGAATACAAGTGAATACAATATGAATACAAATGAAACCAAGTAAATACAAGTGAATACAAGTGAATACAAATGAATACAAATGAATACAAGTGAATACAAGTGAATACAAATGAATACAAGTGAATACTAGTGAATAGAAACGAATACAAGTGAATACAATATGAATACAAATGAAAACAAGTAAATAAAAGTGAATACAAGTGAATACAAATGAATACAAACAATTCAAATAAATATTCTTAATAACAAATGTGAATACAAGTGAATACACCCGTGTATACCCGATTATTTTTTAATAAACTTACAGTTATCGAAACAATACATTCATTATTCACAACTGGACCATTTTTCTTACTTTAAATTGTATAAATGTATTCATAAATTTTACATTTGCAACACTTGAATAAACAGTGATTATTCGCATTTTATTCGCACAAATTATTTCATAACAAATTATATTCATATTATAGGCAAAAGCGAAAACGTTTGAAATTTAATATGAAATTTATTCAAAATCAACGGAGAACAAAAAAAAAAGAAAATTAAAATTAAAATGAGAAAATGTGAAAATGAATAAAATGAATAGATATGAATATGAAAGCATTAATTGGTTATGACTGGTAAACTGTTTAGTTAATTCAGTTGTTTTAAAGCTGAAACTCAGTCAGTCAGTGCATTCATTCATTCATTCTTTCAGTTAGTCAGTTATTCATTAATTCATTTATTCATTCATTCACTAACTCACTCACAGTGGGAACTTATTCACACTCATTTAACATGCATGCAACATTCCCATCGATCTTTTCTAAGCGACAACAAAAAGCAAATTTTCCCGTTCTCTATATATCGCTCTATCTTTCTCACACTCTCTTTATCTCTCTCTCTCTCTCTTTCTCTTTCTCTTTCTCTTTCTCGATCTTATAGCTTTGTTTCTCTATCTTAACTCTACTTACCTTTAGCCTGCCACTGCTTATGGCTTCTGGCCCCCCTTCCCCTTGCTATGCCCCCTACCACTGCTCTTGCCACTGCTGGAAACGTTTAAGACACCTTTTTGGTTACGCGCCAATGCGCAGCAATGCAGCTAAAAGCCGCGACACACTGCAGCCGGCAAAGACAGCAGCAGCAACAGCAGCAGCAGCAGCAGCGACAACGGCAACGGCAATGGAATTGAAATTGAAATTGGGATCAACAGTTGCCTCTGCTGTTGCTGTTGCTGCTTTGTCGCTGCTGCGAGTCCAAACTGCAATTTCTTATCTTAATCTTGGCAAATTTAATTTAAACTCAATACGCAATTTACGCAAAAAGCATTTTAGATAAAAGGACACAAAAGTGTGCAGTGAGCGCCTGCTGCCTGAAGACGCAAACGCAGGCGCAGGCGCAGAAGCAGCTTCAATGACGATGACGATGACGATGATGATGACGATGCCAATGTCGAAGACAGAGAACCGCAGTCAGAAGCGGCTTATACAGTCGATGCCGCCACTGTTTTAGTTACCATTGTTGCTGTTGTTGTTGTTGCTGTTGTTGTTGTTGTTGTTGTTATTGCTGTTGTTGCGCATGCGCAGCGCATGAAAGTTGACAAATGCCAAAATGCAAGCGGATTGTGTGTGACACTTTGTTTGAGTGGTCCTCACCGTCGAAACGTTGACTGCGACGCAGCCAGGCCATAACTTGCAACATGGCTATCGGGCATTGTGTATGCTGTAGCATAATACTGCTCTTGCAACTTGCCACTCGTGAGCATGCCTGTAGCCTGTAGCCGTGGCGCGACTTAGCGCGCTTGATTCTTAACTTTGCATTTGAGCTGAGCGCGTGATGTGTCACGAAATCGTTAAATAAAATACAAAAATATTTATGCAGAATTTTAAAATTTATTAAAATATATATATATATACATATATATATATATATACATATATATATATATATATATATATATATATATATTATAATTTAATAAAGTTATTTTATTTTATAAAATTGAATTTTTTAATTCAAATATTTAAATATGAATCGATTTTTGCAACTATGAAATTTTTTTTAAATATTTTAATTTATTCATTATATACAAATTATTTTTTTATTCTTATAAAATATTTAAATATTTATTTATTTTATTTTTTATCATTTTCAAAAATATTTTAAATTTTAAATGAAAAGTTTACAATTTTTTAATATTTCTGAAATATATAAATTTATATTTATTATATTTTTTAATATTTAAAATTTATTTATTATATACAAACTATTTATTTATTCTTACAAAATATTTAGAATATTTATTTATTTAACTTTTTAACACTTTTAAAAATATTTTAAGAAATTTTTAAATTTTAAATTCATATTTATTTATATATTTTAATATTTAAAATTGTGAAGTATTAAAAAATATTACAAAAAAAATAATTTATATTCGATATTAATTTGTTGAGAATTTGTCCGTTTAAAAATTGTTGCAACATGCGCATCTCTAGTGTGCGTTGCAACTTCACATTCGAGATGCATTCAATCGTTCAAAGCGTTTTGCGCTAAAACTCACGTGACGAGTGCAATGCGAAGAGTAGTAGAAGAAGCAGAGCAAGAAGATCTGTTGCAAGGATGTTGGAGGAGTGAAGTGCAACGACTGTGAAACGGATGGTGAATGTGCTGCCTCTGTTTATACCCTGCATAAATATGACAAAGGGTATATAAGCTTTAAAGGCATGTGGCATAGGTGTAAAAGTGATAAAGAGAAAGAAGAAGCTGAAGACAACTTGACACACGTTGAACGGACATGTGAAGATGCTGATAGAATTGCCGGGTATACTGATAGCCGTGTATACATGTTAGTGAGTTCCATTTGTACAGCTTACTCTCTTTTCAGTTTTTATACTCGGTGCCCTTTGGGAACCAAGAGTATATTGGGTTAGTGACAAGAGCAAATGTATGTAACACCCATAAGGAGGCGTGGCCGACCCCATAAAGTATATATATTCTGACTCAGGATCAACAGCCGAGTCAATTGGAGCATGTCCGTCTGTCCGTCTGTACGTCCGTATGAACACACAGATCTCGGAGACTATAAGAGATAGAGACTTAATTTTTTTTGCATAGTGTTTGTAGTGTTTGCAGGCAGATCAAGTTTATTTTGCATTTTTGCCACGCCCCCCTCCGCCTCCACAAATCGATGAAAACCATTTTGAACACACCACTTCACCCACACCCAGTCAAGCTACAGCACTGAATTTTGGTACAAAGTTAGAATATGTTTATCTGGACGTTGTGTACAAATTTGGTACAGATCGGATAATAAACATGGAAGTTATTCACATTTCAAATTTCAAAAGTTGAGAGGCGTACGCTTGCTTGCTGTTCTCACCCCAAACGACGGCAACATTTTTTCACACTTGTGAAGAGCGTGGCTCAGTGGTTAGAGGGTTGAACTCGCGTGCATGAGGTCCGCGGTTCGATTCCGAGACGATTTTTTTTTTAATTTTTTTTTTTTAAATTTTTTTTTTTATATTAACTTAAAATTGGCGAGTGCGCAGCACGAGCAAAATAAATATATAATATAACTTTGGGCACCGAGTATTATATAGTCGAGCACACTCGACTATAACTTTCTTACTTGTTTTTTTTTTGTGTTTTTTTTTGCTTTATCAGATTTCTTAAGTGCAAAGCGAACTTGTTGGCTTTTTGTCATCTGGATTGTTTGAGCCTCAAGTTAAATGTGACACTCGCTTTTGATTTTGATTGGATTTGGCAAAGTGAACGCGTTTCGTATTCGTGGGAAACTCAAACTCAAATTGCCAATTGCAAATGCGATTATGTAGAACAACTAATGAGTTATGAATAAATGATACGAGGATTTATCTCTCTCTCTCTCTCTCTCTCGCTCTCTATCTGTCTGTTGTCACACTGAGAACTCTAAGGATAATTATAATAATTTTAGTTTTTTTTTAACTATAGCGCGAATTATAGATATAGTGAGAACGAGCGATAGAGCGAGATAGCTAAAAAAAAAGAGTGAGAGAAATGAATAGAGTCATAAGAAGTTATGTTTGAAAATTGAAAAATCATGTTAAGCAGCAAGATCAAAGCGCACTGTCAAAATATACATGCAAGTATATAAAAAATACAAGCACACACACACGCATACACATTTTTATTTTCATTGCTGATTGAGACAAATGAAACGTTCCTTAAACTGGCTAAAACAACAACAACAACAACAACAATAAACATTGGCCACACGCCGCTTCAAATAGTTTTTTTTTTGCCTTGTCTGAAGCCTTGTCAAAATGCATAAAAATTCAAATCAGAATCAGCCGCAAAGAACAACAACAATAACAAGAACATCAAACATCAAAGCGCAACAAACTTCAACTTCAACTTCAACTCCAACTCCAATTTGAAACTCTCCAATCTTCAATCTTTAGCTTCATTTTCATTGGGATTGGCTTTTGGCTTTAAGATTTCAGTTTCTCGGGGGTTTTTTTTTTTTTTTGGTTTTTGGGTTTTCAGTTTTCAGTTTCTTGGTTTCGGTTTCAGTTTCAGTTTCGGTTTCTGAGTCAAATTTTCAGGCTATATTTCGGGGTCGCTTTCGGGGTCGTTGTTGTTTTTTTTTTTCTCTCGTTTTATTATTTTTTTTTTTAAATGTTTTGGTCTTGCTTCTTGAAAAGTGTCGACGATCACATTGATTCATTCGTTGGTGTTGGCCCAAAACTGTTCAGATTTAATGCTTATTTGGCCAAAGTCAAAACAGATCTTGTTGCTCAGCTCAACAGTTGGCAAAAGAATTGCCAGTGTCAGTGCCCCACTACACCATCACTTTGCCGCTTTGCCACCTTATCTTGCCGCCTTACCGCCTTGCCGCTGTCTCGTGCTGCGTCGTAATCATGACATAAAAAAGCGCAACAAAACCGATTTTCAATTCAATTTCATTGCGCGCAGCAATTTAATTAAAGTTGTCTCTTATTTTTTTTTTATTATTATGTTTTTTTTTTATTATTATTATTTCTGTTGCGTCTTCTGCTTCTTCTTCGCTTTTAATATGCGTTAACTGAGAGTACATAGATTTTGTCATGCACTGTATTGCAACATGTTTCTAACATCTCAGTGGAAAAAATATTAATTATTTAAAAAAAATGTTAATTAAAATTAAAAAAAAAATAATGAAAATTATTTTATATTATTTTGAATTTGCTAAAATTATTTTATTATTATTTTAATTTTTTTTTTTTAATTTATTTATGTCTTAAAATATTTTAAATTTTTATCTTTATATCACTAACTATTTTGATTTTTTTTTTAAATTGGTTTTTAGTTTTTTTCAGTTATTTCAATTTATTTTTAATTTTTTTTTAAATAATTTTTTCTTTTTGAAATTATTTTTGAATTTTTTTCATTTATTTTCATTTATTTTAAATTGTTTTAATTTTTATTTTTTAAATTATTTTTTAAATAATTTTTTAAATTTTTAAAGATTGTATAAAAATGTTTTTTAATTTTTTATTATTTATTTTAATATTATTTCAATTTTTTCACTTTTCATTGATTTATTTTAATTTATTTTAAATTGTTTTAATATTTGTTTTTAATTATTTTTTAAATTATTTTAAATTATTTATTAAATTTTTAAAGATTTTTTAAAAATCTTTTTTAATTATTTTTAATTATTTTAATACATTTTTAACGATTTTCAATTATTTTAAATATTTTAAGAATTTATTAAATATTTTTTAAAATTTTTTTAATTTATTGTAACTTGTTTTTAAATCGTTTAAAAAATCTTGTACTTGCATTTCAATGCATTACATTGATTAAATTGTCATTTGTTTAGCAAAGCGTATATAAGCTTCGGCATTTACCAATTTGTTATGATTATTGCTGCTGCTGCTGTTGTTGTTGTTGTTATTGCTGTTGTTTATTTCATTTGCTGATCTCAAGCCCCAAATGCATGCAAATTGTTTTGTAGCTCTGAGTGTGTATGTCTATGTGTTTATGTGTGTGTGTGTGTGTGTGTGTGTAGAGCTGTGAGCGCGGTGTGCTAAAAGTCATTAAATTGGACATGCGATTAACATTATTTCACTCTAAATGACATTAAATGCAGCGAAGTTGCAATAGATTAGCCTAAATGTGTGTGTTTATATAAGAGTGTGTATGTGTATGCCTGTGTGTGTGTGTGTATATATATATATAAGTATTGGCTTAAGTCAAACTGTGCCAGCTAAAGATTGTTGCTGCTGTTGCTGTTATTGCTGTTGCATATATACAAATGTATTTCATATATGTGCGGCATGTGACGCATGTTGCAGTTTCCCCCTGACCTTGAGCTGTCATTCCAGCAAAGTTTGCATCTCTCTCTCTTTCTCTCTCTCTGCCTTTCACTGTCTCCTTCTCTAAGTCTCTTTACTTTCTCACACTGTGCAGCTCTGCAACAATTTGCAATTCGATTTGTTTATGTTGTTGTTACTGTTGCAAATTATGCTGCGCATTACGTTGAACAATGCGACAGCTTCCCACTAAATCAGCTACGATATATATATATATGTATATGTTTATCTGGCAGATCGTATGTATATATAATAAATACAGCAGTATATTTAACTTTATCTTGCGCTGCAATTAAAACTAACGTAGGCGTAATATGTATCGCTCTCTCTCTCTCTCTCTCTCTCTCTCTCTTACTCTGCCGCATACACATTCTCCACGCGTCTGTCACTGTGTCTGTCGCTGAGAATTGTGTTGTGTTGCAGCTGTTGCAGCTGTCGGCGACGGGTAATTGGCGGCAACGGGCAGCGTTAAACAAAAGGAAATGTTTAAACAAATTATTTCGAATTAAACCGCAAGTATTTATTAATGTTTTGCGCTCGGCCAAGCATGGCGCTTGCAATGCGTTTTCTCATTTTAGTTTTTTTTTTTTTTATTATTATTATTTTTATTATTGTTGTTACTTTTTTTTTTAATTTTTTTTTTTTTTTTTTGCGACTTGTTTCAGTTTTGCCAGCTTAAACAACTTTTCAAAGTTTTTTCCCACTTTTCACATTTTGCCATAAACACAAATATTTCTCTATGTCTGTCTCTGTCTGTCTGTCTGTCTGTGTGTTTGTTTTTTTTTTTTGTTATTGTGTTTTTGTTGTTGTTGTCCTTCCTTTTGGCGGTACAAAGCGGCGTATGCGTAATTTGTAAATGCTGCTCCCGTGCCACACTGACTGCAAAAACGTTTCAATTTCGCTTGCAACACGGAAGTGCACTTCAATGTTTTTCTTTCTTTCTTTCTTTCTTTCGTTCATACATTTTTTCCAGTTTTTGGCCACAAAACATACATAAAAAAGAAAAAGAAAAACTATTGCTCTCTCTCTCTCTCTCACTCGCACTCGACAGCAAAGCGTTTCGTGTGGCATGCAACATGGCCAGTAGAGCAATTAAAGCCATGCAGCGCGTGCGATTATGTAATGCTCGCGAATCGCGGATTTACACAAATATTTGATATATATATATATATGTATATCGACTTATATCTATATAACTTGCTGTATTCCGTATGAGAAATCTGAGCTGAGCTCGAACACACGAAACACGATTATGACTAAGACTAAGACTAAAACTAAAACTAAATACTAAACTATTTAAGTATTTAATTGCAATTAATTAATTAATTATGTGATCATGCAATAATAATAATAATAATAATAATGCTACTATAACTTATGACTATGACTATGTGAGTAAGTCTTGGCGTATGTCGATGAGTCTCGATGTGAGTGTGAATATAGTTGTATAAGTATTTCAAAGTTTAGTAGTCAACTGTTCCGCTATATGCGGGTTGCAATGTTTTGAAGATCATCGAAAAGAGAGAGACAGAGAGAGAGAGAGAGAGAGGAAGAGAGGAAAGAGCTAAGAAGCATAAGAAAAGACTGAAGATACTTAAGAGAAACAGAGATCCTTGCCAGAAAGAGAGAAAGATCCTTTCCGGACAGAGAGAGAGAGAGCGAGTTGCTTGAGAAATGAGGGTACGATAGTCAATGGCTAAAAAGATCGGCAGATAAATAGATAATATAATATATCGATCGACTTATAGAAAATAAATAAGGGACAAGATCTGAGTGTCGAGTGCCGAGAAGCAGGATATGAGATATGAGAGAAGAACGAATTGATAGAAAAGATGCAATAGCTGAGATATAGACAGATCGATAAATCAATTAATAGATGAATCGATCAATGGATCGATAGAGAAATGTCTCGGATGATCGGTAGAAATATCGATCGCAAATAGAGACGAAAAACAAAAGAGCAAAACTCCATGTGGCGAGTGACCAATAAGAAGCGAACAGAACAGGAAAAAGCAAAATTCGATAGATAGATTAATCGATAACTCGATAGATAGATAAATTAACTGATAGAAAAAAAAATATTTAAACGAAGAATCGAATACACCGAGAGATGAAAAGTTGAGAGAGAAGAAACAAGGGACAGAGAGAAATATCAATAACGGGATATATTTAAGGATCGATAGATCGATCAACTAATGAGAAGAAGATGAGAATAAAGACCCACAACAAGACAGCTATGAGACGAAAGAGAAGAAGCTATCTAGTAAAAGAGAAGAAACGTAACGATATTGAAAAGTAAGAAGTATCGATCAATCGCTCAATATAACGATAAACAGATAGATCAATAAAGTTTTAAGTAATTTACGCTAATTATACAGATTATAAGTATATAATATATACAACACTGAAATTAAGCTGCAAAACTATGTTAATTATTTATATTAAATATACATATATGTATATATCTATCTCTATCTATCTATCTATCTCCCTGTGTCTGTCTCTGTCGCTGATGTTGACCTACTATTCAAACTGCTGACATTAACAATAAATACATTATAATATATATCTCAACAATTATTTAACAGATTTTGTAACAACACAGTCGAAAAAAAAAAAGATGACAGCGAATATAAACTGTGAAGAAGATGACAAAAGAGAAGAGAGGATGGAGGATGGAGGATGGAGGATGGAGAAGAGACGAATAATATGAGTTGATGATGAAGTGGCAGGTCAGCGGGGGCAATAAGCGCATCTAAAGAGCCAACAGATATTATTGTCTCTATATATAGAAAAACACACATACACACAGCCACACTTATACACACACACACACACACACACACACACACACAAACACACTATATATGTACATCTTGTATAGAGATACGATATAAAGGGGTCTGTGTAACTGTCATAATTAAAGTAATTTGGTAGAAAATTTTTAGCCAATTAACCAAAAAGACGCAGAAAATGTAAGGCGAGAGTGGAAAAAAAGTAACAGACAAGAGACAAGACAGACAGACAGAGAGACATATAAATACAGACAGAGGGACAGTGGGACGAATAGACAACAAATGCTACTTAGTTTAATACTTTAAAAAGCCATAATAATAGCAACAACAACAACAACAACAGCAACGAAAACAAACTAGACAAACGATGATGCCAGCAAAAAAAAAAAAAAATCCAGAAACGAGTAAAAAATAAAACCAAAAACGTGCCCCGAAAAAAAAAAAAAATAAAAATAAATAAAAAAATAAAAAATAAACAACAAATAAAATTTATTTGACAAAATCGAATCGAAAAATCGTTGCGCATTTTTACGCATTTTAGTTTCGCCCATTTGTGGGACGTTCAGCAGGTAACAGTTTCAAGCTGGGCGTGGCACATGCTAAAAAAAATATTTTTGTCGTCAATTTTGTATTTTTTGTATTTTTTTCTTTTATTATTATTTTAAAAATCGTTTCTTAAATGTTCTTTATATGTCTGCAAAATAATCGAGACATTGCGGCGACTTTTATTATTGATTGTCCTATCTGTCTCCCTCTCTCTCCCTCTCTCTCTCTCTCACACGCACACATCTTTTACTTTGTATACTTTTACTTCTTCATCTTTATCTTCATCAGTTATTTCTTATTTATTTATTTATTTTTTTTGGTTCTTTTTTTTTTTGCGCTGCCGATTCGATTTCTTCTCATTCTTCATTCGCTTCACGGTGACCGCAAAAGTTTTGACGCTTAATCAGCAAAATCAGTAAAGCGTTAATAATGCCACGCCCTTTTGTCTGACGTTCCTCGCAACACACTCGAAATGCCCAAGAGTTTCTAGTCAAATGTCACAAGAGATTTGTCAAAATGTGCAAATCGAAAGTGTAAACCGATGAAACAGATCAAAGCATGATATATATGTATATACTTACTTCTGGGGGTTGCTCAACACACACACACACACACACACATACACTCACACTCAAATACACACGTATATACAATGTAATTCAAACTCTTCAGACTCTTAACGCAGGCAAAAACAAATTATAAAGAAACTCAAAGAAAAATCTGAGAATTTCTAAAAAATTTCTTTGCATATGCAAAACAATCTTACGATAAGATTTATTAGCCAAACTCTATGAAATATTTCTTAATCGTCATTTTATATATTTTCCGAATTTCTGTAACGAAATTGCAAATGTAAAAAAATAAAAATTTTTGCAAATTGGAATTTGTCGAATATTTTTATTACTTGAATTTTCATTATAATGTAAAATTATACAAAATTCTAAGAATTAAAGGAAATTTCTATCCTAATATTTAAAAATTATTTCTATACTTTTTAACATATATATATATATATATATATATATATAATATTTATAACGAAATATAAAGCGTTTCACATATAAAAATTTCTATAATCGAAATTGACCGAATATTTTTAGTACTTCCATTGAAATGTAAAATTATACAAAAATCTTAGAATCAGAGAAATATCTAAATATTATATATAAAAAATATTTCTATACCGTAAATCAAATATTAGAAATACTTCAAATATTTTGAAAATTTAAAAAAAAACTAAAAAAAATGAAGTAATTTCTCTTAATATTTCTTACAAAATATACAAAAATATAAAAATATTCTAGAATCGAAATTTATCAAATAATTTTATATTTTATAATTTAAAATATTTTCATAAGTTTTGCATTTTTCAATTTATCGAATAATTTGATTGCTTCAAAAGCTTAAAAAATCTCAAAAATAAAGAACAAATCTGTAAGAAAAAAAATTTCAAATATTACATGAAAAAATATTCTAACATTAAAATTGTTGAAATCTTGCTTTGTTTAATTTTGATTTCTGATTGAAATGAAACAAGTTTGTAAATTTGTTTTTCTTATCGATACAGTTGATGTTATTCATTCAAGTATTCAAGTATTCACGCATTCACGCACTCATTCATTTGATTTCATTCAGTTTAATTCAAACTTCAAACAAAACGAGCCACAAAATGCAATCTCATTGTTTTTGTTATTGTTGTTGACCCACAGTTTTGTCACACAGCTGACCTAGGAATGGATCCGGCAAATGGTTTTTTTTTCTTTACATTTTGACTACTGTTGTATTGCCACTCCCCCCTTTTGTGTCCAAGCCCCAGCTACAATAGATACTCTCTATTAAAGATCAGATCAGAGCAACGCTGAGCGTCGCGTCACTCAAATTACAAATACATATTACAAACGCTGCCAACAGAAGCAGAGGCAACAGCAGCAGAGAAGCAGCAGCAAAGCAGCACAAGCAGCAGCAGCGAAGAGACAGACTTACCATAAAAATCAGACCAGACCAGACAAAGAGATACAAACAAGAAGAAGAAGAAGAAACTCACCACGGCATGAGTTTGCTGTGGGCTGCTGTTAGCTTTTACAGCATATTGAAAGAAAGAGGGGGAAGGGCAAAGAAAGAGCAAAAACCAGTTGGCAGGCAAATCGAAAGACAACAACTCTGCGCACGCATGTCACTTAACCCGGCACCGAAAGCTGCTGCAATTGTCAAGTAGAGCAGAGAAGTAGGAGGGCTGCGGTAAGGTGATGTGAGGTGAGGTGAGTACTGCTATTGCTGGCTGCTGCTGCTGGGGGCTGGCAGTCATATCCTTGGGTGGTGCTGACTGTTGGCCTGCTGCCTCTTTTGCTGCCTTACTGCTTGCTGCTTGCGGTGGTTGATGACGCCTCGACGCATCGCATCGCAACGCAACGCAACGCGACGCGTTGTCTTTGTCTGCTAAGCTGCCTCGTTTAAACTCCGCCTTTTATTTTCTAATTGATTTAAAGTGTGTTAACTTCCGCTGTCGATAATTTTGGTCCAGCCAAAGCGACAGCAGAGCTCTGTCAACGTAACGTAACGCAGAGCAGCGCTAGCTCGCTCATTCGTTCGTTCGGTTCATTCGTTTCGTTCGTTCATTCACGTTCGGCCGCCACGTTCGCTACGCTTTGCATTGCTTTGCTTTTGCTTTGTTTTTGCTTTTGCTTCGCTCTCTCACTCTCTTGCGCTCTTTTGGCATTTGTGTCGTTTCTGTCGCGTGACAGACGAGCCGTCTCGCTCTGGCGCACGCATCAATCGCTAGCTGAACTTTCGCACCAATAAGCAACGGCGACAGCGACGACGACGTTGACGTTGACGACTGCCAAAAAACAAAAAAAAAAAATAAAAAGCCGAAACGAAACAACAACAACAACAACAAGAATAACAAGAAAAGCAACAACGAAGCATTTGGCTGCCTTTTTACAGAAAATTGTTAATTAATCTTTATGGCGCCCGTACTGCCCAAACTACTGCTCTCCCCATCCCCCACGTGCCCCCTCTCCCATATACAAAGCTGTCGTTGACGGCATTCGTTCGTTTGTTAGCTTCTCTCTCTCTCTCTCTTTCTGTCTCACTCTCTGTGTATCTATGCATGTATGTCTCTGTGTCTGCTTCGTTCTGCGTGGGTGTGCAAAGGAATTCGTTTGCTTGCTGCCTCTCTCTCACCCCTCCGCCCTCTTGCTAACGCAAGGCGCAGTGGGTGGTTTGGGCTGTTTTTGCCATTACAATTTTGACACCTCATGCGTCTAGGCGTTGTTGTTGTTGTCGTCATTGCCGTCGCTATTGCAATTGCTATTGCTGTCGCAGTCGCTGTTGCTTGTGCTATTGCTGTTGTTGACGTTAACGTTGGCGTTGACGTTGGCGTCGCTGTTACTGTTGCTATTGCTATTGCTATTGCTGTCTGCTACGTTTGCAGGATGTTAAGTAAAAAGCATTTTAAAAGTTATTTTATGGCATTTAATGCAGTTTTGGATACAGAAAAACTGTGCGTTTAGATACTTTGACTTGAAGTTTTGTGTAGACACATATATATATAGAGAGAGAGAGAGAGAGAGAGAGACAGAGCGAAAAAGTGAGAGAGACTAACTGAGTGCGTAGTCTGTTTCTTTCTGGCATTTGGCACTTTGCTTGTGCGCTACTATATGCTGATGCTGTATGTGTGTGTGTTTGTGTGTGTGTGTGTGAAAATGGCGTACGTAACGGAAACGCTTTTATGCAATTAGATGAGTGTACGTGGCAAGGATAAGTGGCATGAATGGGCGGAGGCAACAAACGTGCAACTGATTTTATTTACTTTATACTTTTCTCTCTCTCTCTCTCTCTCTCCCTATCTCTGTCTCTTGCTAGTGCTGCTGCTGTTGCTGATGTGAACTAAAGAATTGCAGCAGCAGCTAATTGCAAGCTATGCGATAGTTTATATGAACAGTTATATTAACAGTTATACAGATATAACATATATAATAATAATAATATTAATAATATGATATATCTATTTTTGACAGATATTTATATATTTGTTCAACAATTAATTGTTTGTCGAAATTGTCAGTTGATGGAATTGTTTGCGATCTGTTGCTGTTAGTTGATGCAACTTTGTTGCCTAACAAATATGTGCATGTACGTGCATGTCATGTTTCATGTTTCATGTGTCATGTGTGCAAGTTAAAAAACAACAACAATTAGAATAAAATAAAATCGATAAGTAAAACTAACATACATGTTAGTATGACCACTATGACCATAAAACATTACTTACAAAATCAACAAACAAGCGACGATGTCCATGCGATGGCCATGCAAAATGACCCATTACCATTAATTAGTTGCGTTTAAAATGGCAACAGCAACAACAACAACAAGAACAACAAGAACAATAACGTCAACGTCAAGCTAATGAAATGGCCCGCAGTCGATAAAACGATAAATAAACAAACAACAGTAACAACAATAACAACAACGACAATAACAATAACGATGAGAACAACAACAATGTTGCTGCTGCGGCAGTGACAATTTAAGTGCAATTAATTTTTTCATTTTTTTTTATATTTTTTTTTTTTTTTTGTATTATTATTCTGTATTTATTTATTAATTTTTTTTATTTTTTTTTTTTATTTTTTATTTTGCCTGTTTTGCAACATGCAACAAAACTGGGCGCACAGCGGGTGTGGCAGACATACTCATACTCATTTGTTCTTGTTGTTCTTATTGTTGTTGTAGTTTGTTGCCAAATTGTTTGTTGATTTTGCGACCAGTTGCAGTTCTAGGCTGCTCAACGAGCTACACGAAGCGACCACAACACAGACATGGAAAGAGTAGAAAGAAGAGCTTGGAACTTGGAGCTTGGGACTTGGGGTGCATGGTACGAGGTATGAGGAACAGAGTACAAGGGGTAGAAAAGCCGAATAAATATTATGACGCTATTATTAAATATAATTTGCTGTCACGCCATGCCGCACACGTAATGTTGATTATATTTTAATTAAATTTTATACTTTAATGCTTTAATCATTTTATTTTCACATTCACAATCGCATTCATATTCATATTCACATTCATATTCACATTATTTGCGAGTTCTTAACGTAAATCTTAATTTCACAAAAGATACAAATATATATATATTCAGATATATACCTTATAATTCTTCATTAAGTTTTAATTCTTCCAAATTTATATTAATTTTTTTCTTGCAAGCATTTTATTTTTTCGTAATATTATGACAATTTTATAAATTGTTTTCAATTTTTTTTATTTTATTTATTTATTTATTTTTTTTTTAGAGGAATGAAAAATTTTAGCAGTACAAAAATTTTGCTATTCATTATTTTTTTAATTTGTGTTTGTTTAATTTTATTAAAATCGTTTGTCATTTAATAATATTTATTTAGTATTATAGATATATATATGAATTTTCAAGTGAAATTTCAGCAAAAGTTCAACATTTGACAGGCAACCTACATAATATGCATATTATACCCGCTAGCCATGAGTGACAGAGGAAGATTAACTTGAAAGCCAATAGAAAATGTATATAACATGCATAAGAAAGGTTAACTTCCTTTAAGTATATACAGTTGCGAAAAAAATAATAGCACCACTACCACACATTTCCTTCTTGATAAAAAAAAAATGTTTACTGTTAACATTTTTTAAATTTTAAATTTTTTTTAGATAGTTTAGTATCTACACTAAATAAAAATAGCTTAATTGTTTTTTAAATTGTTGTTAATATATTTTTTTTTAATATTTGAACAAAAAAGGTCGTAAATGACGCGAAAAAAATAATAGCACCACTTTTAGTTTCTTTATGATATCCTTCAAATCCTGCCACATTGTTCAATTCATGCTTAACAGTAACATGGAAAATCGATTGAACAATATTTGGGTGTCCTGCCGAACGTATAAACGTCTGGATCTCAGATATTATTGCAGCTAAAGTCTTAAAATTTGTTGCAAAGTGTTTGTATTACTTGCAGGCAGCGCAAGTATATTTTGGAATTTTTCCACGCCTGCCAGCGCCTACAGAAATCAAGCATAGCCATATAAAAATGTGCACTACAAGCACAATTTGAAAAGTAAAAAGTCAAAATTTAAGAATACTTATAATGTGGCTTGCTGTAAGCTATCTGTAAAAATAGTATGGTGATCGGATATGTAATATGAAAGTTATGCAACATTTAAACACAAGAATATCGGATATCTCTTAACATTTCCTTCATAAGCATTTAATTTGTCGTTGATCGTTGATTTGTTATAGTTTTAATAATAACCGCATATGGTGCGAGGGTTGTTTAATACGTTTACATAGTCTCTTCACGACAATCATATGCAGCCCATGCATAACTGTTAGTCAAACACTTCACATAATAATTGGAAACGGAAATATGTTGGTCAATAACAATATTCAGTTGGTCTTAGTCGCCTGAAGTGGCCTAGAAAAAAAAAAAATATACAGAAATCGACAACAGAAAAAAAAATAATAAGAAAATAAGTGAAATGTTGAAATGAAACCTAAAAAGAAAAAAAAAAACGTAAAACCTAAAACCTAAAACCGAAAACCCAAAAAGCAAACAAAAGTCGAGTTGAGGGTCGAGGCGTCAGGCGCGCTGTTACATGTAACTGTAATTAAACGAGTCAGCGATACATGATTTTAACGCCTGTCGCGTAGCCACACAAACGACGACGACGACGACAGGACAAACAGGACGAAACACCTGAAAAAAAAAAATAATAAAATAGAATAACAACTGCAACAAGAACAACAAGAATAGAAAAGTAAATAGAGCAACAACAACATGTCGAGAAGACGAAGGAGAAGAAGAAGAAGACGAAAATAACGCTTCGAAAACAACAGTAACAGGTTCACATTACCGCGTAGCGCTAAGCGGCTTTTAAGGACTCGCTACCAGCACTAACAGCAGGAGCAGTAGAAGGAGCACGACCAGAGGACTAGGACCAAGCATAGAGCGCACAAAGAACAACGGACACTGGACTGCGGATAACAGACAGCGGACTGTGGACTGTGGACTGTGGACACGTTTGCTGTGTTTATCTAGTGCGCGCAAGGACAATGACGCCACAGAAAAATGCTACGTGCATTTACAACATATGCAACACTCTCTGTCTCGCTCTCGCACTGTGTGTGTGTGTGTGTGTGTGTCTAGTTGTGTCATGTCCTGGCCAGTTTTGTTTTCATTGCGACGTACATAAGTGACCAATTTTATGTGTCATTAAAATTGGACGCGGCTAGGACACCCGCTCGCTAAAGCAGACGCAGCCGCAGCCGCCACCGCCACCTTTGCTGCTGCTGCTGTTGTTGCCTTTTGCGGCTGCACATAATTAAATTACACCTGTCCCTAAGCCCCGCTTGTTCATTATCCATTGTCATATATGTGCGTTGTGCTCCGTCTCTCTTCTCACTCTCTCTCTCTCTCCTCTTGCTACAGTTCTTGCTTCTATATCCTTTGGTCCTTTTGTACTTTTTTTTTGTTGGCCACACAGTGGCATCGCTTAAAAGTTCATTAACGCGCCTGCGCGCCAGTTACAATCGAATCAACGAAAAGCGTTTACCGGAAATGCCAAAGGTCTATCTCCCTCTCCCACTCTCTCTCCTTCTCTCTTATACTACATAATGTCTGGGGATCAGTAGTCAAAGCTGATAATAATTAGCTAGAGCAACAACAAAATAAACAGCAACAGAAACCAGAGCAACTATAAACAGTAGCTGCAACACAGTAGTCGTTGCATGCCCCTTTTATTTATAATTTCTGTGGCGCCCCCCCATAGCGTACGTTATTTTCATTGATGAAACATGAAAATGAATAAAAAAAAAAAAAAACGAGTTAAAGTGAAACTCAAATGCGCTACACAAACTCATCGCCTGCCGCGACTCTGGTATTACAAGAAACATACTGAAAGAGAGAAAGAGATAGAAATAGAGAAAGAAATACATATATTCAGATAATACCAAAAGTTATAGCTTAAAACTTATGGTTTATATGACAGAAACTAAATTAGCATTAACTGCAAATTATGCCATAAAAAACATACTAGAAAATACCAAATTATATACCAGAAATGCATTCAATATTTTCAACATATAAAATACAAAATACAAAATAAGCTTAAAGCAACATACAAAATATGAAATTTTTTTTTGATCACTGAAAAAAATTGAAACTAAAATCAAAGTTTGAATATTATGTAAAAAAAAAGCTAATAATTCACTGGGAAAAGAAAATAATAAGAAGTTTGAAAATTTAATTTAATTTAATAATTTATAAAATTAAAATTAAAAATTGTAATTTTTTCCAACGTAAATTTCAAGCAAAAATCTAATAAATTATCCCATAAAAAATATTAGAAAATCCAAGAAAATATGCTAAAATTGAAACTTACAGCTTATAATTGTAAAGCAACTTTTCAAATATTAAAATTGAAATATTCCATTAAAAATGAGGAACAAAAAAAATTGTTGTAGGAACCTTTAACCAAAATTATCCCAAGTTACCAAAGGAAATTCAATAGTGTTGGAGATCAAGTGTTTTTTTTTTCTTTTTGGTTACGCTTTAAATTGTTACAGTATATCGGATATATGATATCATATATCATATATGGAGCTATGCAGAGCTTGATCCGCTTCAATTCGAATTCGATTTCGATTTGATTTCAACTGCTGTCAGTTGAACTCTTCCTGCTCTTCACTACCCCTTCGCGACCTGTTGCCAAGATCTGGCACGTCGTTGGAGTTAGACTTTCAATTTAAAACCAATCTTGAAACGTAGACCTAAACGCCGATCATTAAAGGATCATTAGTGCTCATAATCTGATTATAATGCGCTCAGTTTTACTCTGTTTTAGTCGTTGTTGTTGCTCTGCTCATTGTTTTTTTTTTCTCTTGTATTTTGTATTTTGTTTTCATTTAGTTTAGTTTTCGTTTTATTAACAACTTTTACCTGATTTTTTTTCGGTTTTCGGATGCGCTGCCAAAAACATATATGTATATAATTTTTTTTGTATTATTTGTTGTTGTTGTTGTTATGAGTTGGACGCCAATTAATGAAGCACATCCCGTTGAGCAGTTGGATCGCGTGTCAGCGACAAATCTTCAAGCTTCAACGGGACAGACAGAGAATTGACCCCAACGTTGGCTACGTTTTTGGGAACGGTTATGGGTAAAGTTATAGCTATGGATAGCTATGGGAATGAATATATATATATAAATTCATATATTTATATATATATATATATATATATTTCGGGCTTAACACAGACTTTTGACGTTGAATGTTGATATTTGATGTTATAGTTGATGTTGAAGTTGATGTGGATGTTGAATTTTTGAATTGTTGGATTGTTGATGCTGTTGTTGAAGTATTTCAGTTTTTTGGGGTTGAGTTAATGTGCCGGAAATAGAATTATGAATACGTTGGCGTGCGTAATTTATGCCGTTGAAAATGGCTCAGTTAATTGGTTGACGGTTTGGTGGTTGGAGGTTGCCAGTTGTCGGTTTGAAGCCCCGAGGCTTTTAGATTTATCTATGGCCTAGCACTAAATAAAACCAGGCAATTCACAAAGACTGTAAATGTGTCTCTCTCTCTCTGTGTGTGTGTGTGTGTGTGTGATGTGTACTGTGTGAATCCTGTGTGTATGCCAAACTGCATACTTGCAACATGCTGCATGCCAGAGAAACAGGCGTTATAATTTACACTTGAGCTAAAATATTGATACTCGAAAAGCAATTTAGATAAGAAGCGATGCGACGTCCAAGACTGCAACGGACATTGAGCCTCAGACTGAGACACAGGCACAGACAGCAAGACAGAGACAGACAGATCTCAAGTGAGAGAGACAGAGAGACTTAAGACATGGCAACAGACAGACTGTAGAAAATCCGCTTCACACCTACAGAGCCTAAGCAAGCCTATATTATGCATCCCAAAAGGTGTGAAAGGTATCTCTATCTCTATCTCTCTCTCTCTCTCTCTCTCTCTCTCTATCTTAGTGTGTCTCTGTGTGTTTATGTTTTGCCTGGCTCTAAGTGCGTGGCAGGACGCACAGGCAGCTGTCACTGAGCTAAGTCTGCGCAAAAATAAAAAAAAAAAAACACACGCATGAAAACAAAAAAAAAAACAAAAACAGGAACAACAACAACAACAGCAAGCGAAGCGTCATCTTAGCCTTGTTAGAGAAATTCAAGTGCTACCAGCTGTCAACAATTGGTAAGCTGGCGTCATTGCCAGGCACGCCTCCCCCCTCATCGCCACACCTCGCCTTAGAATTGTGCTAGCCATAATGAGTGCGATAAGATCAAAAGGCTAGACATGATTTGTCAGAGGCAAAACGCAAAACTCAAAACGCATAATGCATACGTCGGTCAAAGGGCAGCAACTGCAGCAGAAATGAGCAGCAGAAGCAGCAGCAACAACGTCAAGTGCTGCAGTTCTCACACCCGACAAAAAAAATAAATAAAAGGAAGTCTGTGACGCTAGCAAAGAAGTAAAGCGTATAATTAACGTTCATTTATTTTCAAATTAACATTCGATTAATGTGGAAACGGGAGCAGCAGGAGGCAATGTTCTAGTATAAGATCTAAAGCAATGATGTGCCGGTATCTGGTATCTGGTAACTGGTAACTGGGAAGCGGCAACGGGAACGAGAAGGAGAACGGAAAGCGGGAAGAGAGAGAGAGAGAGGGGAGTGAACATTGATCATTAGCAAGTGTTGCCCTAGACGTTGCTTGTAATTTGCAGCCGTCTGTCTCATTTTACGCCGTTTTTAGCTTCATGATCATGATGATGATGATGATGATGATGATGATGATATTGAAATGATGATGATCCTTAATAATTCAAATAAGCGATACAAGACAATGTTATCGATAACGATAATAATAGCATTCAATGCTTTGGGAAACTTTGCGCTAATGAAGAAAACTAAATTATGCTAGGATTTATTTAACATAATACAAAATATCGATATCAATAACGATAACATCAACGGTGACGATTATTTATTTAAATATTTTCAATATTAATAACAATTCGACATTTTTTACAACATTTAAAAACTAATCGATAATAAAAATATCGATATCGATAATGCGATTACGATTACGATTACGATTACTATAACTGTAACAATCAAATTATTAAATAATTTGCACTGCTTGAGAGACAAGTAATTTTATATATAAATTTTAAAAGTATATCGATAATAATATCGATTCCGATAATGATAAGCGGAAGACGCTTTGGAAAACTTTGTATTAATCGAGCTACTTAAATGAGTCTATAAATCATTTTTAATTTTTTTTTTTTAACTTATCGATTATCACTTGTAATGTATTTAATAAAACGCCTATCGATAATTGATCATTATTGATATTCAAATATTTTCATAATCAAAATTTAAATTCATGCTCCAGAAACTAACCAAATATATTTAAATTTATCTAAGCCAAAAAAGATCCTGTCATGCCTCCCCAAGCAACCTTATGCAGACACAAAGCTGCTTTCAACTCTGACTAGCGAATAGTTGCGAGTAATTTGAGTGCCACTTGAGTGAAACTTTTAAAAAGCAAACTCTCTTTCACTTTGTTTCTCTTTTTCTCACTGATTGTCTACTTCTCCGCTTTTAGCATGCGACTGACTAATGACAAAGTTGTTGTGTGTCCTGTGAACAAAGCAAAAGCAAATTTCCTACTATAAAAAAAAGGAATAAGAAAAAAAGAAATGAAACTTGACCGTGCTTAAAAACAAAGTTGCGATTGTTGCAGGCAACATTAAATTGTTGTTGTTGTTGTTGTTGTTGTTGTTGTTGTTGTTGTTGTTGCTGTTGCTGCTGCTGTTATTATTTTTATTGTTGTTGTGCATTTCACGGACGGCAAAAAGTGGCGCCAAAGAAAGCACAGCAAAAGGAACTGAAGTAGTAGAAAAAGCAAAAATACACAAAAAAAAAAGAGAAAAAATGCAAAATGTTTTTAATGTGAACACTTTTAACACTAATGGTGCCGGAATATTTAATTTGCCTAACGACAAACGCGAGAGGGACAAACACGAGAGCGGCGCTGGCTGAGTGACTGCTGGCTAAGAGGCAGAGGCAGAGGCAGGGGCAGGGTAGTGAATGGAGTGCTGTGTGGGCGTGAGGCATAGGGAGCGTAGATTTGTTGGTCGTTTTGTTGTAAAGTATCTGAAAGCACATTAAGAGCAGCAGCAGCAACAGCAGCAGCAACAGCAGCAGCAGCAGCGGCAGGTGGCTGAAGGATGAAGTAATGCTGAACGGGCACAGAGCCAACCACCAGCAGCTGTTTTAAAATTGCTGCACAGCATACCGCAAAACATGTCAAATGTGACGAAAATAAAAAAAAAAATAACCACCCAAAACTTGCCGTAAGGCAAGGCGTGAGAAGAGCAGCATCCCGTTATCCTGTTGTCTGTTTGCAGTTGTCATTTTTGTTTGCGCTTTTGAACTGAAGATGATGTTAGCTTAAAAATCTGATAATTTTTGTCAGCGATGAAAGCAACAGAGCAATAGCAGAGACAGAGACAACTGAGCGCAGAGTATAATATTATAACTACCCAACGGCAGTGCAAAACCAAAGCCAAAGCCAACACGCATAACAGCAACAGGCAACAGCTACAAGCAGTAGCAGGAGCAATGAGTGCAAAAGGAACAGTAGCAGGAGTTGGAATTGTAGATGGAGGTGGAGATGGAGATGGATGCGGGTGAAGGAAATGAAATGTAGAATGAGGGTTGCGTACGCTTCAGTTTATTTTTCAGCAAACAGAACATTTTTTGCTGCTCGTGTTGTTGTTGTTGTTGTTGTTGTCGCGTTGGTGTTGCAAGTTAAAATTGTTTTAATGTCGGGGCAAATTTATGCAAATTGCGCTCTTTTTGCATATTTAAAAAGCGAATACACGAGCACTTTGCCAAAGTAATTTGTTACATAATGGAATGGGAGCGTAAGCGAGAGGGAGACAACACCATCGTGTATGTGTGAAAGAGAGGGAGAGAGAGAGAGAGAGAGAGTGTGAGGGAGAATGTTACAACAGCAGCAGCATCAGGATCCAGGCAACAAGCTCAGAGATGCTGCCATCTCGACCAGAGTCAAAAGAGCGAATGAGAAAGCAAATCAAAGGAGAAGAAGAGAGAGAGAGAGAGAAAGAGAAAGGGCAATGAGAATATTAGTGTGAGCAGGAGAAAGTGCCTGAAGAGCGCAAAGCGCCAAGCGCCATGTTGGAAAAGTTTAATTTGCCATAAGTGCGCGCCATTTTGCAGCGTTTTCTCAACTTTTTAATGGAACCTACAAAAAGCTGTCAACATACAACAACAACAACAATTGGAATGAGAATGAGAAAGAGAACAGCACCAAAAAAAAATGATGATATATAAACAGTTGAAAATGTATTTGACTTTTAGATACTACTTAAACATTACATTGAATAAAGATTCTTGTTTAACTTCCCAGTAACAAAAGATATTACAAATTTCTATGATATACTTAATACTAAATTTTGATTTTCTTCGAGTCTACCATTTGCAAGATTTGATTAAGATCTGGTATGACTTCAGTCGATAGGATTATATATATTATATTCAAGAATAATTCTAGTTTAGCTTCCTAATGTCAAAAGATATTAGAAATTTCGAATATTTCACTTCAACTTTACATTTATAGGATGCTATATACTAAATCCTTTAAGTGCTTGGTGTTAACTGATCAAATAAATTAGAAATCAAAAATTGTTTTGACTTTAGTTAATAGGATTCTATATACTCTAGGATTCGTAATACTCTAGTAATATCAGTCGACAGGGTATAGTACAAGCAAAGAAGGAGGCAGAAAAAGAAAAAAAAAGAAAATGGCCTGCTTTAGGGTTTGGGAGACTGAGTGTTAACAGTGGGCGAATTACTGTTAGTGGTAGGGGAACTGGAGTCTGGGGCATGGGCAATGAGAGTTGGGCGATGGGAGGTAGATTTTGGTCATGACACAAAATTATGCAAATGCCTTTTGGCTGTTAAAATATGTTAATGTGGTGCGCTGAGGCTCACTCCATGTACTCCCTGCTCTCCATCTCTGAGTCTCACATCGGCTGCTAGTGCTACTGCTATTGCTCTTTCTGCACTTTTGCAGTACAATTCTCATCATTTGTCATTTCTCGTTTGCCGTTTGTCGCATTTCTCTGTTTTTTTTTGGTTTTGTTTGATGCTTTTAACAAATTTCAAAATAAATGAGACATAGAGACAAAAAGAGAGAGAGAGAGAGAAACCTAGAGAAAGACAGACAGAGACTTGCCACATGTGCTGCACATTGCAAATAGAAATTTGTTGGTTGCAACCGATTTTGAAATGAAAATTAACAAAAAAAAAAAGGATTGGAAAATATTTTTCAAACTTTTATAAGAATATATAAAAAAAAAAAAAAATTAAATAAAAATTATAAAAAAAAATAAATTTATTTTTTCACATATTTTTTTTTTTCTGTGGAGAGATGATCAAATATTTAATTACAATTTTCAGCGTATTATTTTCATATTAATTTTAATTAAAATCAGCTACACATTTACCCCAACGCCTCTACCTCTCTCGTGCTCGGTTGCAGCAATATAATTTAACAAGACTTCAAGCGCTGACCAGTCAAAATTCAACTTTCCAAAACTCCTACACAGAGAGGTGCAGAGATTGAGCTGATAGATAGACAGATAGATGCTTGGATGGTTGGATAGATGGATGGATGGATGGATGGTCGGTTGGTTTGTTGGTTTGTTGCTTCGTTGGTTGGTTGGTTGGTTGGATATGGGGAACGATAGCAAGAGCAATAAATTGCCACGCCCCAGAGACAACAACAGCAAAATGTGATAAAAAACAAAGCAGAAAAAAAATAATAATAAAAAAAAAAAAAAACAAAAAACATAAATAAATAAACAAAACCCAAAGACAATAATAAAGTGTGTAAGCTGCAAAGAGTAAGTGAGAGACAAAGAGAAGAGAGAGAGAGAGAGAGAGAGGTAATGGCATAGGGAAATGGGAAGCGTGAAGTGGGAAGTGGGAAGGGGTAGCGAAACTCAATGTCAGAATTAAAAGCAACGGGCAACAAAACTTGTCAACCTCTAACGATAATTGAGTCATAAACTTTATCTAATGACAATTTATGCCATTGAAAACAAAACAGAAAATAAATATATACAAGTATATATAAAAAAAAAAAGCGACACCGGAAAGATCTGAGATACTTAGTATATGTGAATAGATGGAAAGCGAAGGGAGAGGCATATATATATAATATGTATCTATAGTATGTGCTCGACTCTCGGAGTCAATGCATAAATTGTATTCTTGCGGTTTTAAATCATAACTTTATAACAATAATATAACAATAATGATGATAATCATAATCATAATCATAATGAACGTAATAATGATCTAAAATAGTGTCTCATTAGCAATGGGAGCATTACAATGACAACAACAACAACAGCAATAACAACAACTCACAATAGTTGCCGTTACATGAACAGTAGAAATTGCTATCAAATCTTCAAAACCTTTAGTCCCACTTGGTCCCCCTTAGGTTCCCCTACCAGCTGTCGCCAATACGACCAATCGTCATAATTTGTATGCGCCAATTACAGAAACCACAGTGCACTTGGAAATCAGTCTCAAAAAAACTAAAGTTATAACTTCTCGCTGACCAAAGTACACTGAGAAAAATGTTATAGACTTTGAAAAATAAAAGAACTTTCAATTACAAAAAAAATAAATTTGTTATACAAATTTCATACAAAATTATAGTCGGCGTATAAGTTCAATTAACTTATCTTAATTTTTAACCTATATACTATATCGATATTCCTATATTGACAATATAATATCGTTTATATCGTCCAATTTGACTGAAGCTTAGCAATAATGCGCGAGTTCTTACAAAATATTAATCTTGTAAATTCGAAGCAGAAATTTTAATAAACATCAGTTTTGCATTCGGAAACTTAATTTTCCATCGATCATACGTATGGTAGCTATAGGATATTGTGGTCCACTATGTTTTCACTTATATACAGTGTTGGACAGTGTCAAACATTTGCGTTAAAAGTCACAGAAAATCGACTCTAATGTTGTTGCTAATCATGAATATATATATCATATATTGAATATATATACTTATATGACTTTGCTTTGTACAAAATTAAAAAAAAAAAAATATTTCGAATATGATATTTTTTTCTTTGCTACTTAAAATAAGCCGTTCAAATTTTTGTTCAGTGCATAGTTTGCTCTCTTGGCCGCTTACCAAGCGTAAATTTCACCAACAGCAAACAAAACCTACACTAATTAACTTAAATTTCAATTAAAATGTCTTTTGTTATGTGATTTTTATGTGGTCGGGTCGGCCATTAGTTCATAGCGTGGCGAACCGGAAACTTTTGTCACCCAAAAAATGCTAATGAATGCGCGCACGTCCGTTCCCCCTAGCAGTGCTCTCAGCTCTCAGCTCTCAGCTCACAGCTCACAGCTCTCAACTCTTAATTCCCTATACATTCATCCAACCAACCATCCAACCATCCATCCACAAATTTTACAAATGTCAACATTACACTATTTTCAGCTAGTATTATAGTATCTGGCTAACTATCTATATATATATATATATATATATATATACAAACATTGAGAGTGCTCGTTATATTTATTTCATTTGATATATCATTTCATTTGGTCTGCGGTTTCTCGTGTTTATTTGTTAATTTTTTGGTTTTTTACCTTTGTGTTTTTTGGTTTTTTTTTTCACTATTTTATGAAAATTTCTTCATTAACGCATAAATTAGATTTAATTACATTTTAGTTGGCTTTATTAAAAATCAACTGGCTCAACGACAACTAGTAAAATGGCTAACACAGCGGATATGCAACATATATTGTACTATAATATTGTTTGTTATGTTGTGAAAAAAAAAATATATGTTTTTGGAAATAAATATGAATATCATGACCAAAATGTGTTTAGCTAGTTCATTAGCTAAGTAGTTAGTAGTGTTATTAACAATACTAAAAATGTTGAAAAAAATAAAAAAAAATTTCAGTCAGTTTGATACCCGGAATACGATTTGCAGAATATTAAAAGTTGCATAATTTGCATGTTTAGGATGCGATCGGCATTAAATTTTTCCGACTAGTATTTTACATTAGTCTAAATTATAAATAATACCAAAAAAAAAACATCTAGCTATACAGAATCTAGCTGACAAGGGTCTGTCAAAATAAATACTTTTGCAAATAATTGGAAGCCCTAAGTCTCTTAACAGTTCCTCAAATCACAAAGTCATAATATGCTCTGTTTGCCAAGTATTGTTGCCGGGTATATAAATACTATATAGAGAGTATATTAAGTACATTAAAAATGCATCTAGCTGCAATTACGAGGCAAGCACGTAAATGCCATTGACCATTGAGCATTGTGTATAGTATTATATATAAAATATGTCTAAGTGTCTGGCATTGTTGTACATACAATTGTACCACTGTACACCACAGCAGTCTGTGGTACAATCTATGCTATGCTGTCATGGAGTTAAGTTCAGTTGTAAAGCTGCTAATGGAATGTAATTATGTTTGTGGCCATTTTGATGTACTACTTACTGTTACTACTACTGGCAATCTCTATTGTGCTGTGCTATGCATCAACAATAACAACAACAACAAGTACAAGTACAAGTGAAGCAATTGCTTAAGACAAATGAGGCTTTAACAAGTTGTGAATTATACTGAGAAATTATTATTTGTTTGTAATGCGCGTCGTACAAGTGCTTTAAACTAAAGTTCTTAAATTTAACAGTCGACAATCGACAGACGACAGACAACAGATGACAGTGGATGACAGTCATTGCGTAATGTAGTTTTCAAGGCACCTGTGACAAGCCTTTCGTGACAGCATTTGCCGGGGTACTGCACAAACTGTTCCATCACTTCATTAATCACATACCATTAGCTTCGTCAGGCCAATCGATTGTCAAATGCTCTCATAGTCACACACACTCACAGTGTATTTGTGAGAGAGAAAGAGAGAGAGAGAGAGCAAGAGAAACAATTATATTTATTTATTTTTATCGTCACTTATTTATCTTAATTACTTTTTTCTCTCCATTGAGTTATGTATAGCTGTTGCTTGCTGGGCACGTCCTTACCAAGCTGCGCTTGTAACAGCCCCTACCCCTCTCTCTCTCTCTCTCTCTCTCTCTCTGTCGCAGTCTCTTAGTCTCTCTGTCGCCCCCGCTTACCACGACTACATGCTTTGGTACAATTCAATTTAGTTTGTCGGACAGCTGGAAAACGACAAATGACAATCGACAATCGACAATAAACAAGAATCTTGTAAATATAAAAATGCACGACCTGGCAATACCCTTTCACATGTATGTATATTATTTAGCCAAGCATCTCTATGATCAATTTATAGCATATTTAGCTAATTTACTAATAACTTCAATTATATTATTTAAATCTTGAAATAACAAGCATAATAACAAAATTCTATATATAGAAAATACACAAAGATTTCTTTGGGAATTTTATGTATATGTATAGCTACATATATGCTCATTTATGGCTTTTAATTTTACAGGGTATCAAAAACAAAGCCAAAACAATTCAATCAACTGTAGCTCACTTGAAAATCTCAATGTTGTTGTTGTGGCCGTGTTATCGCCTATTGATATCCTTTTTTAATGATATCGAGCTGAACCAAACCTTTTTCAAGCGTTTCAACAATTAGAGAAGCCTTCGGCACAAAATACAAATACAACAAAAACATAAACAGTACAAAAAAAAAAAAAAAAAAATTAAGCGATTGACTGACTGTTAGCCTCATCGTCGCGTCATTGTCGCGCCGTGTCGCGTCACATTGCCGTTGCCTTTGCCGTTGCCGTTGCCTTTGCCGTTGCCTTCGTATCGTATCAATTTACTTTTGGGGCGGTGACGTTGGTAATGGAGAACGGTAACGAGCTATCGCCAGTATGGGGAGATTCAGTTGAAGGTGGAAGAAATAAAAAAAAAAAAAGAGTTGGGGATACGGTACACGGGGTTGTGCAGGCAGCACAAATATGTCATCAAAATGTGAACAAGATGAAAAGAAAAACGAAAATAAAAACTTAATAAAAATAAAAAAAAAGCAAAAGCAAAAAAAAAAAATGGTGTCGTTTTGATGCACCGCAAAACAAAATAATTCATCAATCATGCACACTTGACCGGACTGGAGAGCATACCGTACTATACCGTACGTACCGGACTGTACTGAACCGCAGCATATCCGTTCGACTCAACCAATAACAACAACAACAACACCACTGTGGGTCGTATAGTTGTATAAAAAATTGTATATCAATATTTTGTCAATTTTTAATTTGAATTATTTAAAAAAAAAGATGTAAAAAAAATAATTTTTAATAATTTATATAATAAATTAAAAATTTGTGACAATATTCCAATATTTTTTGCGGGATGTCATATAAATTTTATATTTAGTTCCATCAAAATTTAATTATTTGTATTAAATTATAAATTAAATTATATTATAAAAGATTTTTAAAACTATTTGAAATATTTATTAATAATATTAAATTAAATATTTTTATAATAATATATATGTATATATAATTAATGGTAAATATAAATGTATTAAAAAATACACAAAATATTAATATATTCATATATAATTTTGTTTACATTTATTTTGAATTTTGAATTTAATTTCTAAGTATTTTTTTATTTTTATTTTTATTTTATTTAAATTCAATTTAAAATATGCTTAGATTTTTCAAAATATATTTCTATATTATATTCATATACATAAATTTTGTGTATATTTATATTTATATTTATTGTATATATAATAATTTATGTGCAATTAAAAATTGTATTTGTCCCATTGTACAATTGAATTAGCGCTTATCGATAGCTGTTAAGCTTACCTTAAGCTAAGCTACAAACAAACATATATATTATTTCAACTGTAGCTATTTCTAAGTAGTTCTCTCTCTCTCTCTCTTTCTCTCTCTTGGTTTGGTCATGTTGCCGCATCCTTTAACCAAATTGATGATCGACTGTGTGACAAATGATCATCAATCACACATTGCGTGGGTCGAGGTCGTCGACGAATGTTGAAGGTTTGAAGTGCTTGAAGTTATTCATTTGCTGCTGCATTGAATGTTGAACGTTAAATGTTAAATGTAGAATGTAGAATATTTCGAATTAAAATTGTGTTTCATGTTATCCTATGTATAAATGCCACGCCCATATGTGGCATGCAACGTGTGTCATGCAAGTTGCAACTTGTAACGTGCAACGTCTATTGATAACTTTCGCACGCTTAACGATTGAATAGTTTTAAGCAATTCAAGCCGCATTACCAAGTTACCAAGTTACCAAAGTGGCCGATTGGCCAAAGTGAATGGCCAAGACTCAGACAGACACAGACTGTGCTGTGCGAATGCGTGTGGCAAGTAGCCAAGTGCATGGTATGATAGTATGTATAGTATAAGTGAATGTTTTCGTATTTTAATGCAAATTGGCAAACGTTCAAAATGTAATCAATGCGTTGATGATGCGTATGTGTAACAATATACCCAACAAAGTGAGTGAAAGAGTGTGTAACAGAGAAAGAGAGAGAGATAGAGAGAGAAAGAGAGAGAGAAGGCCTTTTTGACCAAGTTAAGTGCTCATTAATGCGTAACACAGAGATTGGCTTCAAGTGCCATGCATCGAGTGCCTTTAATTGTTATTAAATTACCAAACGATCGAAGCTCAAAGCCGAAGTGCCAAGTGCGTTCACATGACTCCAATGTGAATGTCTATACGAATATGAATATGTATATGAATCACAGATTGAATACTCACATAACACTTAGCGTTGTTTTTATTTACAGGGTATACAACATCATCGTGTTGGACCACACTCATAGCATTCGTTATAGTACTATGAATTTTTGCTATAAATATTATTTAGCGCCCTATTGTTGTTTTGGCTTTCGTTATAAAATGCGATGATTTTGCATATTACATTTAGCGAAATCTAATGGTAACGGGGATGGGAATAGGGGAAAGGGAAGTGGAAGTTGATGGAAAAAAAAGGGGCAAAGAGTTTTGAATAAGGAATAGGCTATGTGAAGGCATAAAGAAATGCTTAACTAGCGAGAGGCGGCCATAAAGTTCATTCAACTGTTTAACACTGTAGTGAAATATGCCTCAGGCACGGATTGAGCGACGCGACGCGACGCGACGTTGCAGGGTCATAATCATAATCGTTAGTCATAGTTGGCATCGGAATCAGTCTCAGCGATATAGTCTCTATCTGAGTCTAGGTCGGGGTCGGAGTCGGGGTCGAAGCAGCACAGTAGCGCTGCTATGAATGAAACAAACGTCAACGCATGAAACAAACAAAACACAGGCAGGAAAAAAAAAAAACCGAAATACTCAAAATTCAAAATCCAAATTATTGACACTTGAGGTGAGACGAATACAGAAGCCACAGCCCGCGGGCAGGGTAATATAGTAGTATGAGAGAGTATTCAGAGAGACACAGAGAGAGAGAGAGAGAGAGAGAGAGAGAGAGAGAGTACTTAACATTGTTTGGCATATATTTTAGTGCAATGAAGGAATCAAACTCTTTTTTTTTGTGCCCAAGCTACCGAAAATTGTTCGTTAATGAAACTTAATTGATTCCATTCATTAATCATTAAGCGTCGCCCATAGATGAGTGCTCTGTGAAGTTAAACAGAGCGCGCAAATGAGACAGATAGAGAGAGAAAGAGGAGGATGAGTTTCCTCGTCGTGTGCGTGTTGAACACTTCCGCTCTCAGCTCCCCAAAACAAAAAAAAAGGGTTACTCGAGATGACGCAGCTTACGTATTATACATATATGAATTTCCATAATATTATATATATATTTTTTATACATATATATATTTTTATACTCTGTATATAGTTATAGTCTAACTTTCACTTAAGTCACACATACATACAAAGATGTACGATGCACATACATATTATATATAACTGGGGATACTCAAATTACACGCAGGCCGATCGTAAACTAAACATTGCCATATATCATCTTCCTAAATAGTGAACATTATTTATGCCATAAACAAAAGTATCCAATGCTAACTTTCTTAAACAGCACTACAAATACTCTTTAATGGCAAATAGAGTAGACTATATAGCTTTGGATGTTAACTATGTAAAGGTATAGTTATATTTATGCGATAGTTTTGGCAACAGATCAGTCACAATGAATTAGGGATAATCTGTTGTAGATAGTTATAGAACTTCTTGAATAATTATAGATCGTTATTGAGGTTTATAGATAGTTACATCATTATAATTATTGGATATAATTTACAGATCTTTATATAGCTATTTATAGTTACAATGGGTTGTCACCCGATGCTACGGTCAACTTTGGACTTCGAACTGCTGTTAATTGCAAGTCCTTCACTTATAGATAGACTATATACATATAGATCCTTCAATATAAATTGTTCAATATAAATCTTTAGAGCAATTTATAGACAGTCCTTGATGGTTTTGTGTTTCAATAGTATTAAGCTTAAATATCGCTTGATTTCTTTTACTTAAACGAGAACTCCCATGTTGCATGCCACATGCTGTATGTCTTTGGCCGCATGCCGCTTGCCAAAGTTAAAAAATGGAACTCAATAATTTTGATTTAAAATGTGCGCAGGCGCAGCTCAAAGTGAACCGCAACAACAACAACATTAAAATCAATAACAAAAACTAAAATCGAAAGAAGTGAAAAAAAAACACAAGATGTAGAAAAAGAAGAAGAAGCAGAGACTGCACACGGCATATGGGCAAATGTGACAAATTTATGAGACGGCGATCCCAGAAATCACTTGGACTTGGTGTTGTGACAATGAAATCTTCTTTCTTTTTGTTTTTTTTTTTCTTTTTTTTTTGGGATCTATTGAATAACCCGCACAACTGCCATAAACAGCGAGAGAGAGAGAGATAGAAAGACAAAGTGAAGGAGTTGCATAAACAGCAGATCGAAGTCCAAAGTTGACCATAGGAGACGCTGTGGCAACAACAACAACAACAACAACGTGAAGAGCAAGAATAATTTTCAGCTTTGCTTGTTGTCTCCAATATTGGGAGACACCAAAGCTGAAGTTCCAAGCTGTGACTGAGCGGCCCTTTGTTGAAGTGTGTTTTGTGTTTTGGGTGTTAAATTTATGTTTGGCTTTTAGCTAAATTCAAATTCTATCGCTCAATTATGTTGAGATAAAAGGAAATTGCTGCGACATTAACACTTTCTTAATCTGATGTTCTGAATTTATGTGCGGCCGTGGAATTTCGAGGCGGCGTCTCCAACAGTCAGACAAAGATGGTCAACTGATTGAGAAAGAGAGAGAGTGAGAGAGAGAGAGAGATAGAGCTATTTGCGGCATTTGCCACATTAATGCCACGCGCAGCAGTGAGCGGTACAACAGATCTTAAAGGGTTTCAAAATCAACCAGAAACAAAAACAAAACACAAACTGAACAAGAACGAGATCGAGAACGAGAACGAGAACCAGAAACCGAAACTGAAACCGAAACTGAAACTTAAACTAAAACTCAAACTGAGACTGAGACTCCAACTTAAACTGAAGTTTCGAGCTCGAGCCTGAAACGAGCCCAAAAACCGTGCGCTGTTTATTTTAAAATTTATTACCAAAATTATCGACTAAACGATGCAAGCAAAAACAATCGATAAAAGTGAATTCTTTTAGCCATGGGCCAAGGAGGATGAGGATGAGCGCAGAGACCCGAACGATGTGACGATGCGACGTTTTCAAACTCAAACAGTGTAAGACCCAAAGAAATAAAGTAACGCAAAGGGACAGGGGGACTATGGAACAGCGTGCAGGGTGCAGGCGGGGGAACTGGGAAACGAGGATTGCGACTGGGACTGGTCAATGTGTTGTGGCCAGTTTAAAAGCCATTGCATTAAACGTCAAGAAAAACCTTTTAATTTGCTTGTAACAAAAATTTGTTATCTCCTAAACTGTGCCATAAAAAACGAGAACGCAAACGAGGGCAGCGGCACCGCACAGAGCAAAGACCGAAGACCGAACACTAAGTAAGAGTCAAAGCCCGAAACCCGAAGATCAGCTCGTAACCCTGTCTCATACTCCATACTCCTCTTACTCTTCACTCTCAAGATCTTCTCCTCTCTCTCTCTCTCTCTTTCTCTCTCTTTCTCGCTTTGCATAAGCGTAGCCCTAGTAATTTTTAGCCGTGTATCCATTTTAATATATCACAGTGAATGGTTCAAGCTATTGAGGATTGAAAAGAATTGTGCAGGAGAATTGAGAATTGAGTGTTGAGGGAATAGAGTAGATAGAGATAAAGGGAAGAGAGAGCATGGAGAGAGTAAAATACATATCGAAATGTATTGAAAATCAAAGTGTATGTGTATGAAACTAAATGCAAGTCGACATTCAGTCTGGGCATGTCTTTAAAAACAGTCTCCCTTCGATACTCAGTTGCTGTCGCTGTGGCTGCCGCTGTCGCTGTCGCAGTGTCAGTGTCAGTCTTCTGATTCTTGATGCTCTGCTTTCTGCTTGATTCTTTTGCTTGGCTCTTAAAAGGTGTTGATGTTTAAGTTTAACATTGTTTCTCGTTATCGTTATAGTTTAGTGGCAGCAACAACAAAAGCGGCCCAAATTAAAAACAACAACAACACTTTGAATCTCCAAGGAAAACCCGAAATCCAAAAAAAAAAAAAAACACAACAACAACAATAACAATAACAAGTTGAGCCTGGCTAATTGATGCAACTTTTATGGTGGGGAAACCAAAAAAAAAGAGCTGCAAGAGTCAAGAGTGTAAGCGACTGAGAAAGAGTGAAAAAGAGAGAAAGAAAGAGAGAGAGAGAGAGAGAGAGATAGAGAAAGAGAAAGAGACGAGTGTTAAAATTGTAGCTGGAGTTAGTATTTTTAGCTCACGTTTACAACTCGTCGATAAGCATCGCAGCACTTGAGATAACAGCATTGCCAACAACAATTCTCTCTGTACATGTGTACATGTGTACATGTGTGTGTGTGTAGATGTGTGTGTGTGTGTGTTTGTATGTTGTTGGCATCTTGTGGAGTATTTGGAACACTCGCGTACAACTTTTACATTATGCACTTTGAATACATCTTGTGCGATAAGCTCTCTTAGCTCTTGTTGCTCTTGTTACCACACACACACACACACACACACACACACACACATAAAGACAATGCATGATCCTCCTAACCTCCCTTGGCATATTTTGCTGTTTGGTTGGTTCTTGTCTCCGCTAAAATATATACATCACACAGCGCAGCTGATAGTCGCAAGGCGCTTTAATGAATGACCAGTTCAAGCTCCAAGACGTCGCACTCCATCTACAGTGTCTTTCTTTCACTAAGTTCCTCAGAGTTTCAGCGGCTCAGGGGCTCAGTGCCTGTACCGTAGGTAGGTGTGCTAATTGATGTGCCATCTCGTGGCCAGACCCTGACGCACGTTGCACGTTGTCTGTCCGCGGACAAGTGGACAAGCGGACAGTGGACAGTGAACGTTGGCGCGTGGGCTTATCGCACCCAAAGTTGGGGCGTCATAAAGTTGCACGTTGTCAACGTTCCCTTCAAGCCTTCTTTTTACACACACACACACACACACATACATATACAATACACACACAGGGACAGATACAGAGAGCTGGACTAATGCGTCAATCTGTGGGGCAACTATTTGATTTATGTGCTCTAAAAGCGCTTCAAATCAAACTCGGAATGCAGAGCAGCAATACAAAAAAAAAAAACAAAAACAGGAGACCGGAACAGCGCATGCTGGCATAGCAAAACTATCGTTTGTGCTATCGATATATTTATAAAAATATTTTATGCGAAACAAAAAATATAATTTCAATAATTTTTTTACTTAACTTTCCAGCATTGTGCATCGATAGTGAATATCAACTATCGTTAAGTATTTAACTCTTTTAGTATGTATAATTATTGACAATTGAACGATAACTTAACATGCAGAGCAGAGCATAAATCAGAAGATCGTTAGAGTCTAAGCTGCAAGGCGAAACTCTTCTTAGTACTATCAATATAATGTGAAAGCCGCAGAGCATAGTATAGATTATACTATCGATAAAAACAAACTCTGTGGGAAACACTTTGAGGTAACACCTTTAGGGACAGTCAAATTTTTATAGAGTAATTTAAGCATTATTCGGGAGTAAGTTGTTCGACGATTATATGCGTCTACTATCGCAAACTTTTTTAACTCTTTATTAAGCTTAAAATATCGATAACACTCCTTGATTATTTTTCTCTATCGTTATCACTATCTCTATCTATCTATCTATCTATCTATCTATCTATCTATCTATCTCTCTCTCTCTCTCTGTCACACACACACACACACACACTTAAATGCTCTTCGTATCTCCTTCTAGCTTTTTGAAATTTTATTAAATTCTTCGCTTTTTAGCCTAGAAACAAATTCTCAGATATTTCACATATATGTACATATATATATATATATATATATATGTATATATATATATAGATATATATGTATATAAAGCTAAACATTAAAAGTCATTTTAATAGCTTCATAAGATATGCTTTAAAATTCGAACTGGAAAGATATATATGCATATATACATATGTATGTACATATATACAAATATTTGTAGTAAAGAAACCAGAAATTCAGCATCATCAGAATTATGAAAAAAAGCTGAAAAAGAAAAAAGCAAAAACACTTGAAATATAAATTGCAAAAATATCGTTCAAAAATGAAAAAGAAAAAAAAAATTTTTTTGTGAATTGATGTAAAACATGATATAAAAACTACAAAAATATTGCACAGACTGACTGTCTGTTTATTTCTTCAGTCTCTCAGTCTCTCAGTCTGTCTGTCTGTCTGTCTCTCAGTCTGTTCGATTATCTAGCTATCCATTTATCTATACTTATGTCAGTCTCGATTTGGTTACCATACAAAAGACCACTTAAAATCGATGGCAATACCAAATGCCACATTGTAAACACACTTATTAACTAAGCAAAGAACGAGAAAGAGAGAGAGGGAGAGTAAGCGAGAGAGAGAGAGATAAAAAGAATCGAACATAGTGAGGTCTAAAATGAAAAACTAGATAAATGTTGTACAAATTGTTAACTGCTTTTTTATGTTAATCGTCGCATATGTTTAGACAAACAACAAGCGAAGAACCAAACAGAGATAGACAGACACGAAGATAGTGAGAGAGAGAGAGAGAGAGGAGGAGCGAGCTAAAAGAAAAGAAACAAATGACAAAATCAAAGCGCACGACAAATGTTATTTCGAAAAACGTTTGAAAAGTGGCCAAAAGGCAAATGGCCAACAAAAAAAAAAAAACAAAGACGAACACAAAAAAAAAAAAAAAAAAATATAAAAACAACGAGCAGGTGAATTTTAATTATCAAAAAGAAAAAAAATTTAATTTATGAAAATTTTTTAAAGTCATGTTTCGATACGATTCGACTCGATTCTATTTCCCTTTACGAATTCGCATTCAACCTCTGCAAAAAATATATATAAAAAAAAAAAAACTGAGTCAATATATTTGTAGCTGTCGCCAATGTTTGACTGTGTCTCAAGTCGCTGCCTCTGTGGCTCAGATTGTGACTGCGACTGAGGCTGCGACTGAGGTTGTGGCTGCGACTGTATCTGTATCTGAGCTTGAGTCTGGCAAATGGCTTGCTAAGTGGTTTTAACACTTTTATAGCGTTAAGTTTTTAATTTTATTCGCTAATAAATAATTTAAGTCAATTCTCGAAGCAGAGCTCGCAATATATACATATATATATATATGTGTGTGTGTGTGTGTGTGTTCATTAAATTTTGTGCCCTCCACGTTTTGTTTTCAAGTTGAATTCAATTTAATTCGATTTGATTTCAGTTTACAGACAAACATAGCTAAAGCTTTAGCTATATATATATATGATCGTATGTTATAGAGAAGTCTGTTCATTCTTACCTTGTTGTTGCCTCACATTTCATTCATTCAGTAAAACACACACACACACACACACATACAGTTACAGTGACACGAGTGTTAATCGAATACGAGTTGGACTCAACAAATTTGACGACAGTTTTTTGTCAGCGCATCGCATTTGTTGTTTTGTTTAAAATGACATTTAAGTAATTATCTAATTAAGTTAACATTTTGCTTAAAGATAAGTGCTAAATTATTTATTTACCAATTTCAATATAAACTCACACACACACACACACATACACACAATAAGAGAGAAAGAGAGAAGGAGATACAGACAAAGAGTTTTATTCATATACTTGCATATATTTCTTTTGTCGTCTTTTGTGTTTTATAGCATTTCGTATTGATTCTTTTCGCCCAAAACGTGGGCTTTTATAATTGGGTCACTTGGCGCATAATGTATTGTGAGCACTGTGTAGGGTATTCATAAATATATTTATATATATACATCGATATAGGATAAACATATATTTATATTTACATATTTATTTTAGCTACAAATTTTAATCAAATGCAAAACTATTGCAAATATTTTCGCAATATTTTGAAAACTATTGAAATAATATTTTTATTTTAATTGTTTATATTCCTTAAATTTAAAATTTTATTCTTTGCATTTATATATAAATATTTTATCTAATTTATTTATTTTACTTTTTTAATATTTTTTATTTTTTTTTAATATTTGCATTTGCCCTTTAAACATTTTTTTTTTATATTTATAATTTTATTAATATTTAATATTAATATTTATTTAATAATTCTGAATGTATTTATTTTAAAATATTTAACTAATTTTAAACCAATCTAATTAAATATTTTTTTATTACCTTATATTTTTTATTTTTTTAATCAAATTTTTAAAAAATATATAATATATAATATAATATAAAAATATATAAAAATTTTTAAAAAAAATTTTATATAAATAATTTATTATTATTATTACTATTTATTATTATTAAATTTTGTTTTCTAAATAATTTTACTGGCTTTATTAAATTAAAATGTTTTTTGTTCTAATTTTGTTTTTTTTTTAAGTATTTTTTCTAGTTAAATTTTAATTTTTTTCTTGGAACTTGACTATTAATTTAATTTGTTTCTTTGATGCTGCTGTAGTGTATTTAAATATCGATGTTGCCGATCGCTGTGTTTTATGCTCGGTCGATTTTTTTTATGTGTTTTTGATTTTGTTTTACACTTATTTTTATTTTATGAATTTTTATGGAATTTTGTTAATGCGCCACCTAAAATATATTTCTTGTCGATTATCTTTTTGTGTGTTGCGTTTTATCTAATTTATATTGTGATCTCAATGTTGCCAATGCCTTTTGTTCCTTATTTTTTTTTCTTCTCATTTTTATTTTTATTTTATTTATTTATTTATATTTATTTTTTTTTTTGTTTCTTCAAATTTTTTTTTGGTTTTGTTTGTCGTATTATGATTATTGATTTGTTTGATAGTTTTACTATGCTCCGATTAAACTGCAAACGAGCTAAAGATCGGAAAAAGAGACAGTGAAAGACAAATTGAGAAAGAGAGCATGGAAGTGAGATAGAGAGTGTAAAGGATTGTGATCGAGAAATTGTTTGAGAGTCTTTATATGCTACTTATTGCACTCAATATCTTTGTCGCTTTGTCTCTCTCTCTCTCTCTCTTTCTCTCTCTGGATTTTTCTGCTTGTTTATCTTTCTCGCTTTTCATTTCTTTTCTTCTACTTATTTATTTCTCTATTTCAGTTTTTTCTTCTTCTTTCTCTTAATTTATTTCTCTTTCTCTCTCTTCTTCTCGCTCTTCATCAGTCTCTCCTTTCTCGCACTCCCTCCTAATATCTCTTTACCTCATACTGTATCATTATATTTTTCATAAATCTCTCTCTTTCCCTCTATTCATTTCACTCTCTCTCTCTCTCTCTGCCTTTTTGTATCTATCGGTATCTCAATATTCCCATCTCTCTTTCTCACTTCTCTCTCTATCGTACTGCCCCTCTTCATATCACACTCTTTCTCTCTCTTCTTCTCTTCCCTCTCTCTCTCTGTTTGAAAACAATTTTTCTCAAAAAAAAAAAAATAAATAAATAAATAAAATAAAAAATCAAGCTAATTTTTATCAAGGACTTGTAATCAAATAGGTCTCAAGGATTCAAGTGCATGCAACAATTGCCGCATTTCGTTGGTAATTCGAGACGCTTACAAAGTTTCCAGTTCTTGGCATTAACAAAAACAACAACAACAGGAACAACAACAACAACAAGAATAAGAACAACAACTGCAGCAGCTTCAGCTTCAACTTCAGTTTGGCTGCTGCCACAATTGCTTCTTTCTCTTTCTCATTCTCTGTGTCTCTCTCCCCTGCTGGTAGAACAGGTCGCGCAGTGGGAATTCTTTTGCAACAATTCAACGTTGCAAATGAAATGTACATCAAAATAATAATCAAAAGTAATTTGCAACAACAACAACAACAACAACAAGCAGCAGCAGCAGAAGCAGAAAGTTGGATAAGGAGAAGGACGCACAACACATAATGACAACAGGCGGCACTTGAAGTTGGCATTAGAGTCGAGTCGAAAAGCATAAACAGATTCATGCCTATTCATATGCACGCACACACACACATTTATATTCGTAATGCTATTCATATTCACAATCAGACTCAGACTCACATTCAGATTGTGGCATTCGTCCTTGCTGCCAAGTGCTGACAAGGGGAGGGCGGTCCGGGCGTTGGATTTGAACGGACGAACGGGCCAGGATTGACACTTTGGTCACATAGCGTATGCTACACGACGACGGGGTGCTCCCCGTGTAGCACCCTGCTCCTGCTGCTGCTGCTGCTGTTGCTGCTGCTACTGTTGCTGCTTCCACTTGGTTTACCGCGCACATCAACACCCTCAGCTAATTGATGACAAATTATTATGAGCTCAACGCACACCCAAAGCCAATTTTGATGAATGGAAATTGAAATACAAATGAAAATGAAAATTGAAATGGAAATGGAAATAGAAAATAGGAAATGGAAAATAGAAAATAGGAAATGGAAAATGGAAAATAGAAGACAATTGTATTTAGAGAATATAAAAATGGGCATGTGGTGATCATTGAGTACTATGAGCAGCGGGTGCTGGGGAAACCAACTGACGTTTTTTTTTTTGGCTGACAACTGTCAAATTAGCAAAAGGCACAAAAATTGCAGCGGTAAAGGCAAAGCGCAAAGCGAGCAACCAAATACAAAAGAAATTAAGGCCAAAAGAGAAGAGAACAAAAAAAAAAAAAATAAAAATAAAATTACATTTAACATACACTCAATGTGTGAGAGTCGACAGAGTGTGTGTGTGTGTGTGACAGAGAGAGAGAGAGAGAGAAAGGGAGATAGAAGGCAGCACGAGCCAAGGACGCAGCAATGCTGCGATGGTGTTTCTATTCAAATTGCAAGCAACTTGTATCCGAGGGCTGCCACAAGCACTTGCAAAGCTTGTAATTTGCGTAGTATGGCAAACAACTATTGTGGCAACCCTCGTGCGTTTCGCAAGGACATGGCGTGTCACAGTGACGCTGCGTGCCAGTTGAGTTTGCTGCAACGCCTGCTGTTGCCTTTTTTCTTTTTTTTTTTTTTTTTTTTTTTTTTGGCCGTGGCACAATTGAAAATTGGCTCAATTCTGAATTTCGAGACGCAAGCAAAGTCAACGTCGACTTCGCAGTCAACGTCGCCGTCGTCGTCGCAGTCGTTGGGTAATTGGATACCAATGTGCAACTGTTTGCTTTTTGCTTTTTTTTCTTTTTTTCTTTTTGTCCATTGTTTGGCTATTAACGTGTGTCTCATGCCACATGCCACATGCCTCAGTGCGCTGCATGCAATGTGTGTGTGTGTGTGTGTGTGTGTGTGTGTGTGTGCTGGGCTGAAAGTGCCGCTGGCTCCTCGCTTGCACAGCTTGCGGTCCATTTAGCGTTGCACAGCGTTCTAGCTGCTGTACCTAATCCTGCGACTGCTGCTGCTGCTGTTGCTGCTGTTCGTCTTCCTCTTTCTTTGGGCATGCCGTAGGCGCTATTTAGTCACACATCAGTTGCTGCCACGGGGTGTGTCTGCCACGTGCGGCACAAACAAAAGGCTTGACTTTAACGCCATCGACAAAATGTAAAAACTTTACTTAACGGCACTTGGCCCCCTAACCCACCGATAACCAACCCCCCTACCCCATCCTCTCCCATCACCAACTGTCTGTCCCACCGCCAAAGGCCAAAAAATAAAAAAAAGCTTTCGACTTGCGCTGAGAATCTTTTGACATTGGCGTGTGCCGCGTTCAAAACACACAAAAAAAAAAAAACAAAACATAACATAAAAAAAAGAGGCAGCAGAGTGACTGCCACATGCAACATGCTGCATGTCGCGGTCGCTGATTGCGTTGCACAGTTAGAATTGATTGAAAATTGGTAAACCGCAAATGCAATTGCGTAGCGAATTGCAAATCGAAGCTCAAGCCGAAGCTGTAGTTGAACCCAAAAAAAAAAACACAAAAAAAAAAACAAAAAATCTTTCAACTGTTTTTTTTTTTTACTGTAGCTGCATACGTAGCATCTGTAGATCAATCTGTAGCTGTAACTGTTTTGCAAAATGTATCTGTAACTGGCAAATGTATCTGCAGCGGTTCGAACGCATGCAAATTGGGCCGCAGGTTCAGGTTCAGGTTCAAAACCAGTAGCCGTTGCTGATTCTTGTTGTTGCTGCTATTGTTGTTGCAGTAGCCGCAACCTGAGTCTGAGTAATTTGCAACGTTTAACTGGCAGCGAGGGCCACCGACAAATCGATTTCTGTTGCTTGTGGCGCCACAAAGCCATTTACAATAATTTAAAGGCAGCCGCCAAGCTTTCATCTCCAACTCTATCTCCATCCCTATCCCTATCACTGTAGCTGTAGCTGTATCTGTATCTTCATCTATAGCTGTATGGGGCACTAAGAGAACTGTGACTCAATCATTGATTTCAACTTAACCTTGCAGCAACCTTAACGCGTCTCTTAGCAAACAGAACCCTTCGAATCTCAGCGAATGTAAATTAAGCAGAAAAAAATAAAAATAAAAATAAAAACAAAAACAAAAATGTTTCCTAAAATTAAATGTAAATTTTTTTATTGCCTTTTTCTCTTTATTTATATTGTAAAATTTGAAGTAGAAATAAATGCTAAAAATTGAAATTTAAAATTAAAAAATTATTTTTCAATATTTAATTTATAAATATTATTATAATTTATTAATAATTATTATAAATAAATATAGTAGAGAAAAATATATACAAAAAATTGGAAAATAAATTTTTAAAAATTTCTACATATTTTGTTTTTCAATATTATTATAATTGTAATTTATTTAAATTAAAAATAGAAAATTAATTTCAATTTCAAATTATTAATTAATAATTATTTATTTAATTAATTATTACTTATAAATAAATAGAGACGATAAAATAAAAATAAATTGGAGAGAAACATCATAAAATTTTTTTTTTAAATATTATTATAATTGCAAATTTATTTATTTTAAAAATAGAAAATTCATTTCAATTTTAAATTTATATATATATATATTTTTTTAACATCTGTATTCATGTAGTTATCATTAAGTAATATTTATAATATTAAAAATATTATTAAAAAATAAAAAATTAAATAAATTTTTGTTAAAAGTTGAAAATGATTTTTAATAATTAATTTTAATTTAATTTAATAATTTTAATTTAAAAATATTTTTTTAATTATTTAATTTTTTTAAATATTAAATCAAATTTAAAAACAAAACAAAAGGTTCTCGAAATGTAATTTCTATGACATCATAATTATTTCAATTTATTTTAATTTAATTCTCACCAAAAAAAAATTTAAATTAAATTGCATTTATTTTAAATATATTTTCAATATTTAATTAATTTATTAAAATGTAGTATTAATTATTTATCTATTATTAGAAACATTTCTCAATATGTTTGTATAAGGAAACGTATAACTTTTTCTCACAGTGTACTTCAAAACATTTTATTGCAGTGTAGCTAAATCTATAATTTCTGCTGTGTGTAACAAATTTGCAACTTTTGTTGCTTTCGCGCTCTGCCGTCTCTTCCTTCCTCCTTAACATTTACGCAGAGTGTAACACACATAAATTTCGCCAGTTTCCGGCTGCGTTTGGTGTTCGATTAAGAAGAAGAAGAAGCAGTGGGAAGTTTTCCAAAAAAAAAAAACCTTCCGGTCATTGATTGAGTGAAGCGTGTGCTATGGTTGGCATTCACTAGCGCTCTGTCTAGCTATCTCTCTCACTCTACCTCTCTCTCTCACTGTTTCTCTCTCTGTCGCTTAGCTAATTTGATAAACACGCATTTAAGCGCACAAATTTATTGATAACGGAAACGACAAAAGTCCAAGGGGATCCGCTAGATAAAGGGGCAACGGGCAACGGGCAAGGGGCAACTGTAGCGATTGCTTTAACTTGCACCATTATGTGCAACAAATTGCCTGTGTAATGAAAGGCAGCAGCAACAGTAGCAGTAGCAGTGGCGGCAGTCCCCACCCAAATATTCTATATATTGCCAATTGATGCTATGTCTCGTGTCGACTCGTGTCCTTGCGTCCTGTGACAAATTAGCTTGACAATGCGGCAAAGGCATAAAAAACGACAACACCGACAACGACGACGACAATGACGATGACGACGACGACGACTATAGCAACAAAAGTTGTCAATTAGCCAGGAAAATCAGCGACGACGCTGAACGCATTGCAGCAGCTTCCGGCGTGAAAGCATTTTGTCAGCCTTAACGCACAAAGAAAATGTGCAAAACCAGGACGAATCCAAAGTCCACACAGCAGCACAAAAGATGACAACGACGACGACGACGACGATGAGGAAGGGAAGCGAAGCATACAACAAAATGAAATGAAATAGAAAACGCAATAAAAAAAAATAAAATAAAAATAAAGAATCATGAAAAGATCCTGCATAACTTATGAGTAAAAGGACAACAGCGAAAGAGTAGAAAATGAATACGAATACGAATACGAATACGAAAGCGAATACGAATACGATTCTGTTTAATGAACTGTGAATATAACTACAAAATTATGTTAAGTGGCAATGAAAATCAATAAGAAAAAAAAGGAAAAGGGAAAATGAGATAAGGAAAAAAAGAAGCAACCGGATTTTTTTTCATACTTTAAACTGATTTTCTGTTTTTTTTTTACTTATTTTATTTTATTATTATTATTCTCCTGTTTCTCATAAAATTCTTATTGTATGCTTTGCCAGCCTTTTTATCATTTATTTTCTTTGCCTTCCTTCTTCCTTTCTTCACAACAAGTTTCTTTTGCATGTGTTTCTTTTTTCACATTCTTCTCCTTTTGCACTTTCTTCTCCTTTTTCTATTTGTTCTTTTTTTTACATTTTTCTGTTTTCTTCTCATTTTCCTCTTCCCTTTTACATGAGCTTTTCCTCTATCATCTCCTTTCGTTTCGCATTTACATACTTCTCCCTTCCCTATTTGTTCTTATATTCATAATTTTTCTGTTTTCTTCTCATTTTTCTCTACTTTATTTCTCGTTCATTCATTGTTATCCTTTTCTATATCTTCTTTCTTTTTGTCGTTTTTTTCATCTGCTTTTTCTTCTTTTTTTATCCTTCTTCACTTTTCTCTCCTACTGAGCTTCTCATTTTTCCTTTTTCTTCTATTTTTTCGTTTTCTTAAGATTCTTCTTCTTCATATTATCTATTCTTTTGGTTCTCTCTCTTCTGTTTATCTTTAATTTTCTTTTTGACTTTCTTCAACTTATCCTTAATTTCCAATTTCTTCCCTTTCTCTATCGTCATTTTTAGCTTTTACTTTTTCATCTTATTCCTCTTCTTCTTCTTCTTCTATGTATTTATTCTCCTTGCTTTATCTCATTTTTCTTTGTTTTCTTTCTCTTCTGCTTCATTCATTCTTCATCTTTTTCTATTCTCTGTTCTCCTTCTTTCTCTTCCTTTTCTCTGTCTTCCCAGCCCGTTTCTTGGTCTTTCTCCAATTCTCCAGCCCCTTTCACTTCCTAACTTAATCTCTTACTCTTCATCTTTCGTTACCTTTTACTTCCTTTTCTCCATCTCTTCCTCCTCTACCATCTCTGCCTCCTCCTTCACCTTCTCACGCTAAAATGGCTAACGAATTGTAACTGGAAGTCAAAAAGTTTCGCACGCTTTTTGTCGAATCTCTGCTACAGTCCCTGCTTCCTACATCTCGCATATCATTTCACATTTCTCATTACTCGCGTCTCACTGTTCGCAGTTCGCGTCTCGAGTCCCGCGGATCACTCATAAATTTATTAGTGGCACTCATAAAAATTCAAATGTCTGGCAAGAAAACCGCAACAAATAATCAATTTGTTACAGAGGCGTTTGGGTCCGCAAAAAAAAAAAACAAAAATAAAAAAAAAAAAAAAAAAACTCCCATGAATTTGCGAATATTAAAACAACAACAACAACAACAACAGCAACAACAATAAGAAGAATTCTACGCACAAAATCGAATGAACCCTTCACACTTGACAAGGACTCGAGGATGACGATGACGACGACGACGACGACGACGACGTTGCGTTAGCCACTTCACGCAGCAGCGCACAGGATACGGCCACGACATGCGGTGGGAGGAGAAGCAGAGGAAACAGAGTTGGGTTTCCAATGGGAATGAAATAGAATAAAATGGAATGGGAATGAAATGGAATTGAAAATAGAAATGGAAATGGAAATGGAAATGAATGACGGTTTATGTCGAGAGGCAGCACAAATTGCATTCGCTTAGCCGCAACCCCATAAATTAGTGACGAGACTCATCGAGCTATGCCGCTGCCTGAGATGATCTCATAAAGTGAGCGAGAAAAACAAATAATAAGAGAGAAAAAAAAAAAGAGTAGCGAAAATCGCAATTGCAAACAGAAGCAAAACAAACAATTGAAATTTTGGTGGTGCTCCTGCTGCTGGTGCTCCTTAACAACACTCAAGGGTTGCAAGTCAATTAGAAACGTTTCGCAGCGCCGACCGGATCGTCCTCATGTTGCTTCTCAAGCAAAATCGCAAGAGTCAAGTGAGACTTAAGTTCTCTAGAGAAGTGTAGAGCTTCTACTGTTCCTGCATACAAAGTCAACACATTGATGAAGGGAAGTTCGAGTTTGAGTTGAAGTTTGAGTTTGAGTTTTGAGTTTTAAGTGTCATTGACATTCAAGTTGCAAGTTGCAAGTAGCTAAAGTTATAAGTTGTAAGTGATGCAGTTTATGGGGCACGTTTCCCAGGCAGCCAAAAATGCAACAGTTTTTCAAGTGGCACGCCACTCGAGTGGCATGCAACACAATCGCTGATTCGTAGGACTTGTGTGTGTCAATTCGCATTAGGCTCAAGATTCAAGACTCAAGCCTCAAGCCTCAAGTCTTAAGCCAAGCAGCAATTGTGGCAATGAGTGAGACACACACACACACACACACTTGCATATTTTTTTTCTCGATTGCTCTTTTCCCTTAGTTTCCCCTACTTCATCTTCGTCTTCTTTTTCTTTCCACATTCTTCACACGTATTTTTTTTTTCCACATTTGTTTCTTTATTTGATTTTCTACACACAATAGATGTCTTAAGACTAGGCACAAAAAAAAAATTATGTTATGATAAAAAAAAAAAATTTTGGTTGTTAAAAAAAAATTGTTTCTTTTTTTTGCTTTTTTATGTACAAAAAATTTACAAAAATTTACAAAAAAAAATATTTTCATTTTTTATTTGTTTGTTTTTTTTTTTTGTTTAGGCTACGTTTTAAATAGTTAATTAAGTTTACTAAAAAAAAATGAGTTTTTAGATTAATATTATATATTATATATGTATCGATTATTTATCGATTTTATATCTGAATTTTTATCGATTATTTATCGATTTGTATAATTATTTGTTTTATGCGAGACTTTTACGTGAAACGAGAGAAACAGCCGATTTCTCAGTGTCACCAGTGAAAGAGAGAGAAAATTCTCATTGTCATCTCTTCCCTGCGCTTCTCCTTCTTCTTTGTCTCTCGCCTTGTTCTGAGATCCAGCTCATATTCTGGCGTCTAATCGATCCTACAATTCAACTCAAACCTCTAGCGCCAATTCCTCATCATCGTCGTCATCATCATCCTCATCGACATCCAAAATTCGACGCTCATGGCGATCATCTCGTGCCTCATGCGTTGCCATTGATAATTCACGTTCATTCACAGTGTCGCCATCTAGCGTTGGACTTTTACTAATAGCCAATGGCAATGGCTCATCGGCAGCATGATCACGTCTTGGCGGTGGACTGCCAGGATTTAATGGCGGACTTGGCGTTGACTGTAAACGCTGCCGACTGCTGCTGCTGCGCTCATAATCTGCATCGCTGTTGGCGCTTTGACTGGTGGCCGGCGAACGTTCGCGTGTTGGACCCAATGCTGGTGCATAGTAGCCGCTTAGCATGGGCGTGGCACCTGGCGGTGGCGGCATGCCGGGCAATGTCATGCCCGGTGGCATGCGACTGGGATACATGTATGTGGCAGGCAGCGATGGTTTCTGCAATGCAGCAGCCGCAGCTGCCTGACGATAATAGATATCGATCGCTGATGGTGGCGCTCCATGTGGTGTTTGTGCGGCAGCAGCCGCTGCATATGGCCATGCGCTCAAATAGGGCGTGGCACCACCATAAAGACGCTGAAATGCAGCATAGTTGCCAGCTTCAGCGAGTAGCTCCAAGCCGACAGCCGTTTGGCGCTTCCATTTAGTTCTGTAAGAGCGACAGAGAGAAAACGAGAGAAGAGAAGAGAACAGAAAGTAAAGTTCATTAGTTGAGTGTGACGAATGCGTAAAAAAAAAAAATTAAATAAAATTATAAGTGAGCGAAGGGATGAGAGACAAGAGACGGGAGACGAGAGAAATGAGCGAATGTTGATGCTACTCGAACTAAGCCCAAATATTGAAGAAGAAGAAGCAGCAAAAGCAGCAGCAGCAGAAGAATCAAGTAATCCGGCAACTGTGTGGCAAAACATTAATCATACCCACAGAGAGAGAGTGAGAGAGAGCGAGAGAGAGTGAGAATTTCTGCCAAGTCATGCCGACAAAACCTAAACGCGAGTGTGTCTGTGTGTCTGTGTGTATGTGTCCTGCTGCGTGCCGTCGAGCCACAGGATGAGCCACAGGACAATGCTGTACGCGGCGCTGCGAACAAAATATTTCGTATGCTATTATTGCTGTTTATATTTCGCACTTAATTGTTTTGTCATTTATCTTGCACTCCATGCCAGGCGCAGACACGCCTCTCAAGGCCTCTCAAAACCACAGACAGACACAGTGCGAAAGAGATAGCAAGCGACAAAAAAAAAATAAATAATTATTAAGCTAAGTGCGTGGGCGTGAAAGGCAAGCAAAAAAATACGAAACAGCAGACAACATGTGAGAGAGAGATAGTGAGAGAGAGAGAGGGAGATAGTGAGAGAGAACGCTTAAGATTAGTTTGGCAAATCCTTTAATAGCTGCCAGGCGCCAGCCGCTAGCCGCTAGCCGCTAGACGCCAGTCGCATGCAAACGCAATGCATCCTGAAAAAAAATATCCCAAAAAATGCGAGCTCAGCTGCAATTGTTGTTGTTGTTTCTGTTGTTGTTCCTGCTGTTGTTGCTGCTGTTGTTGCTGCTGTTGTTCGTTCGTTTTTTTTTTTTGCGTATTCATTGCGCGCAGCTGTGAAACTGTTTAACAATAAAAAAAACAAGCAACCAAAATGAAAACAGGATCATTTTAATGCGTCCCTCTGCATACACTACACTACAAGTCACAGCATGTCGACTATGCCAAGCATTTTGATATTGTCTGCAAGCATCTGCACGCAATGTTCATTTTCTTAATAAGTTTATAGCAAACCCTCGCCCTCTCTCTCTCTTTCTCTCTCTCTATCTATCTGTCTATGTTTGTCTCATTTTTTCTATATCTTCTCAATATTTTATGCTCTTTCTCTATCTTTATATTTTAGTTCCCTTTTTTTCTGTCTTTCTCTTTCCCTTTTCTTTTTTTCTCTATTTCTCTTCTTTTTTTATATTTCCTCTAGTTTTCTCTATCTTTCTATTTGTTCTCTTTATATTTTAGTTGCCTTTTCTCCAGTTCTTGTTTTTATTTTTATGTCTTTCTCTGTCTTTGTTCTTCGGTTTTTTCTCTCTTTCCCTCTATTTCTTTTTCTTTTTTATATTTTCTCTATTTTTGTTTAACATTTTCTCTTTTTCTTTTTATTCTCTTCCATTTTCTTCAATTCTTTCTGTCGTCTCAGTTTCACTGCAGAAAATGAGCGAGAGAGAGAGAGAGAGAGAGAGGTAAGAAAGAGCATTTGCAAGTCGTTATAAATTTATGTTGCATTGCAAACTGTTCTCAATATCCGGTTGACTTGAGTATTCTCGATCTTTCTCTCTCTCTCTCTCTCTGACTCTCTCTGTCTCTCTCTGTCTCTCTCTGTCGCTCTCTGTTGCACGCTATCTCTTGCGCTGTGAAACTGGCGCTGTTAATGCCCGACAAAATGTGACAAGTCATTGGGCAATAATTAAAAAAGAAAATAAAATGCTATTAAACGTAATAAGGCAGCGGCTTTTGCTGCTATTTTTAAACAGCGAACAGCAGCAACAGCAGCAGCAGCAGAGACTGTGACTGTGACTGTGACTGTGCGGCAAATGCTATTAGAAATCGAATCGAATAGCGGTTGAATGCTGAGAAATACAGCGAGAGAAATAACAAACAACAACAAAAAATAAAAGAGAAACAAAAAAAAAAACAAAAATAAACACAAACTAAATTTTAAATGGAATAAACGAAAGACTTAGGCAACAAACTTGCTAACTGAGAGAGTATTGTGTGTATAGAGAGACTGTGCGATGGCCAGTGAAGACAGTGAAGAGTGAAAAAAAAAGTAAACAACTCATTTAATAAACAGCCCAAGATCATTTTACGACTCCTGCGCAAAATGCAGCAAATTAAGCAATCAGCATAAAAACAAAACGCATAAACAGCGTCAAGTTGATTCCGAACTGGTTCCACCACTAGTCTTGCCTTGCCTTGCCTTGCCTTGCCTATAGAATAGCTTTCAAGATAATATCGAGGGGGGGGGGAATGGTAGAGGAACTGGAACTGAGGTACTTTGCAGAACTATTAAAACGATTTTTATTGGAAAAGTGCGCGAAGAAATGGGCGGTTCCATAAAAGGCTCTGATTAGCACAAAGAGAAACCCCTCAAAATACAAAATACAAACACACACAAACACATCCTTCACAGCAACGGGCTGACGGGATGATGGGATGATGTGTGGAGTGTAGGGGAAAATGGCAATTAACAACAACATCAAAGTCAAATAGACCGCGCCACAAACTCACCTGCGATTTTGATACCAAGTCTTCACCTGGCAATCACTCAACTCCAACTTATTGGCCAACTCCATGCGATCCTGTACACTGAGATATTTTTGGCGCTCAAAGGATTTCTCCAATGTTTGCAATTGATGATCTGTAAATGCGGTGCGTGCCTTGCGTTGTTTTTTACTTAGACTGAGACCCAAATGTGAATCACCATTGGCACCGCCGCCATTGCCATTCTTTAGACTATCATCGCCATCATCGTCCTTGCCGCCTGTATCCGAGATCAAAGTTATCCAAGAAAACAAAAAAAAAAACAAAAGAAAAAGAAATGCAAAAAATATTTATGAGAAAATTGTTCAAATTTCATTTATTTCATTACAATTATGTTATCTCTCTCTCTCTCTCTCCTTCTCTCCCTTCTCTTTATTTACTTTATTCTCTTTGCCTTCCTTATCCTTTACTCTCTGTCACGCATCTGCTTAATACGCTCTGTGATTGAGAGAGAAGCAGCAACACATATGAAGGAAGTGTAAGAGATAAAGAGGTAGCAAAATATATGGAGATAGCGAGAGGTATCCACTTTTTCTGACTTTCTTTCTCATCCTGTCCTTTTTCTCTTCCATCTCTCTTTTTGTGTTATGAAATGTTCTCTTTTTGCCATTCTTATGCTTACCTTTATTCTGTCAGAAATCTCCTTCGATTTATATTTCCTTTCCAGTCTAACAGTCTAGCTATCTCTTTCTCTCTCTCTCTCTCTCTCTCTCTCTCTCATTCTTACTCCTTTTCTTTCACTCTTAGTCTTATTTTTTCTCTCTGTTTTTCTTTCTGATTCTCTTTTCCGTCTACCTCTGTCTCTCTAATTATCTTCCTCTTCTACTCTCGCACTCTCCTTGCTTTCTCTCTCTCTCTCTCTCTATCTCTTTCTAATTCTTTTTTTCGTCTTCTTCATTTGCCCCTGTCTCTTTCTGCTTACCTCTTTCTTCCTTACTCTTTTTCCCTTCATTCTCTTTCTGTCTTTCTTTATAGTTTTGTCTCTTATATCTCTCTCTGTCAATTTCTCTCTTTCACCTAATTTACTCGTATTTCTTTCTCTTTAATTATCCCTCTATAAATTTTCTTCTTACTCTTCATTTTTCACTATTTTTTCTTTTCCATTTCTACTTCTCTTCCTTCCTCTCTCTCTCTCTCTTCGTTGCTCTTGTTTTATCTTTTGCACTGATTAGAATTGTACGCTCTTTAATTTTATTACAGCAAAACATGCAATACAACTACAACAACTACAACAGCAACATTAACAGCAACAACAACAAACAAATGTTGTGTACAACAAAGTTGCGTATCGAGTTTTGTTCTTTTCCCTGTGGCATGCGGCATTGCTAATTTGCAATTAAACACTTTATGAGCACAGATTACAACAACAACAACAACAGCAACAACAAGCAGCAAAAAAACAAACAGCAAAAATTATTTTCATTTCAATTTTTATTGTTTTTTTTTTTTTCTTTTGTTTTAGTTTTCTGTGTGAAACGAAGCTCAGCTACAAAAGCGCAAAAATTGTATTCACGTTTATTCACTGAGTGTATTCACTGAGTGTTGCGAATGCATTCAATGAATTTGATTCGAATTCGACAAAATATTTGCACTTGCCTTTTCGCTCTCTCTCTCTCTCTCTCTTTCTCTATTTCTCTTTCTCTATCACTCCTTCTCCCTCGCTTCTCTCACTCTGTCCGTCACTCTCTGTCCCTCTCTCTGTCTCTCTCTCTGTGTCTTCCTCTCTCTTTCTCTGACTCTCTTTCTCCTTTTCTATTTCTACTTCTATTTCTCTTTCTCTTTATCACTCTCTCCCACTGTCTCTCTTTCTGTGACTCCCTCTCCTCTCCCCTTCTCTCTCTCTCTACTTCCTTTTCCATCTTTATCTCTTTCTCTCTTTCTCTCTCTCTCTCTCGCTCTCCCCTTCTCTCTCTTCCCACTGCCTCTGATTTTTCGCTAACCATTTTGAATAAATTATGTTGTAAACTTGCTTCACTTCTCACAATCACTTTATCGCTCAGTCTCTGTCTCTTTCTCTCCCGCTCTTTCGCTCTCATGTTATCTCTCTCGCACTTCTTCTTTGTTTGCTTCAACACTCTTTTGCCACATACCACCACCCGCTGCTCACTATATTCAATCAGTGTTAACTGTTTCTTCAAGCAGCAACTATTGCTGCTGCAGCTGTTGCTGCTCTTGCTGTTGCTGTTGCTGTTGTTACTAGTCAAAAGTCAGTCAGCAAAACATTTCCGCAATATCGCGGCTAGCACACTCATAACTCCCCCGTTCAAGCTACCACGCCTCGCCTAGGCCCCCTGCTCCCCACACTACCTCCTGCAGCTCTATGACTTTCCCCCAGCAACATATGCGCTGCCGCTGCTGTATGACGATGTATTTTTCTTGCATTTGTAATTAAGTGCTTGTGGCTAAACTGTATTAAACATGCTTAAGTGTGCAAACAACAACAACAACAACAACAATAGCAACAATAGCAACAACAGCAGCAGCAGCAACTGTGGCAGCAACAACAACGACAGCAACTTCCTTCTAGCTGACTGACTGACGTTTTAACGTTGCTGTTGCTCATTTTGCTATTGTTACTGTTGCTGCTGCGATTGTTGTTGCTGTTGCACTGTTGTTTTTGTTGCTGTTGTTGCTATTGTTGCTGGTTGCCTTCGTCTGCATTTAATTGCGCTTGGCAGCAAAACACATTTGCAATTGGCCTTTTTGCATTTTAATTAAAGCAACAGCAACAACACCAACAACAGCAGCAACAACAACAGCAGCAGCAACATACATTGTCTAGTTGTTGTTGCTAAACGTTTATCAGCATTTTGATAATGTGCACGCTTTAAATGCAGCAACAACTGCTAGACAAGCAAAATCAACGCAAGGCAACGAAAAGCAAAGGCAAGCGAGCGAACAATAAAGCTTGCATAATGCTAATGCGATTGCAGGCGCGCATTAGCATCAAAAGCATAAGAAATGCAAAGAAAATACAAATATAAACACACACACACACACACATACATATATATATATATACAACTATCTTTTATATAGGAAATAAATTAAGGAAAAAGCAAATTAAAACTTTGCAAACAGCAAAAAAAAAAAAAATATAAATATAAAAGAAAATATTCAATTTTATATACAGCTGCGATCAGGCATATATATATATATATTTGCATATTTAGTTGTAAACATTAAAAATGCCAGCCACGCCCCCAAAAATTTGCATGGCGCAATGTGTAACATTTGTATTTAAATTTCTTGTGTGAAATTTTTTCTAAGCAGCAAACAAAAGACTTAGGCAACGAACTTGCTTTTTGGCACTCAGTGTTGTGCACTTGCACTTGTTCAGCTTGTTGCCGTTATTATTGCTGTTGTTGTTGTTGTTGTTGTTGTTGTTAGGCCACACGCTTCGCTTGGAAGCCAACGAAAAGTTCAAGTTGAAGTTGAAAGCAACAACAGCAAAAGCAACAGCAACAGCAACGCAACGAAATATCAATTTCAATTAGTGACGAAAAATGCGCAAAGCGAAGATGAGCAAAAAATTAAAGTTGAATGAGCGAACAAGAGCGACAGAGAGAGAGAGAGAGAGAGAGAGAGAGAGAGAGTGAATGAGCAAGCATAATGAAAGAGAGAAGTGTGATACGAGTGTCTGCTTGTCGTGCTGGATCAGCGCACAGTTCATTTGACAGGCGGCTAAGCTAAAGCTGAAGCTAAAGATGAAAATGGAGCTGCAGCCGTTGCCGTTGCCATAGCTATAGCTATAGCTAAAGGCTCGAGGCTCGAGCTGTAGCTGTAGCTGTAGCTAAAAGTTGAAACTGAAGTTCGAGACGATCTGAGTAGCGGCTCGAATCAAGACTTTGGCTCAATTTCAAGCGACGCGTCGGCGAATCCTCGTTCATACAACGATACTTTGCCGCCGCTGCTGCTGCTGCTTCTTCTTCTTCTTCATTAACAATTTTTTTTTGAGTAGAAGGAAGAGCAAGGCAACTGTCGCTCGCACGCGTCTCAAGTGACACGCGAGTGTCACCAAAAAACAAAAAAAAAAACAAAAAAACCTTCAAGCAAGCAACAAAATTTGAATTATGAACAGCAACAACAACAAGAAAAAACAGAAGAAGAAGAAGAATAAGAACAACAACAACAACGAGACGAAGCGCATTCCACGCATTGTTGCTGTTTGTGGGCTTCGATTAAGCCGTTAAAAGCAACGTTTTTCGTTCATTCTTTCATTTCTTCTGCTTCTGCTTCTTCTTCTTCTTCTTTCTTTTTTTTGCGCTACGATAAAAATAAAGGGAAAAATTATTGTTGTTGTTGTTGTTGTTGTTGTTGTTGTTGTTGTTGTTGTTGTTGTTGTTGTTGTTGTTGTTGTGCTGCCTCAAAATCGAAGCTCGCAGCGTGGGCTAAAAACTTGCCTCAAACTGTAAAAAAAAAATAAAAATAAACACACGGACATAGAGAATCAAGACACAAACTGATTACTTCACTCACTCTACATGTGTGTGTGTATGTGTGTGTGTATATGTGTGTGGGCTGACTGTGTGTCTAATACATTTGGAGATTTAAAAATTTCTTTCATTTGGCTTGTGTCTCAAATCAAAACAAAAATTTTTATTTTTTTTTTTGTAAAATTGACAGCATTGCGGGGCGCATTTCTCTCAGTATCTCTTTCTCATTCTCTCTCTCTCTCTCTCTCTCTCTCTCTGTCGTTTACACTACCTACACTCAATGAATTCATTTCTCACTTTGATTAATTTTAATTGATTTTGGCACAAGTCGAACGCGTGAAATTGCCAACATTTTTTATTTTGTTATAGAAAATTTATTCGTAGTATTTAATGAAACGCAACGAATCATTAATAAGTTCAAATACCAGATAAAAATATAAAAATACCATATACCAGATACTAGATACTAGATAGATTTATTTATTTATTTATATATATATTTTTTTTTTTTTAGCTTTCTTTCTTGATTTGTCGAAGTCGAAAATAATCATAAATTTAATTGCCAGAACAAATAATCAAATGATTTAATCGTTTAATCAATTACAAAACACACATTGACTCATTATTTATCGATTATATATATATCTATATATATATATATATATATATATATATATATTTACTCTATACTATATAGTAGCTGAACAACATTTTTACTTATTACAAAACCTTATATCGAGATACGCAGCGCAAAATAAGTGAGAAAGCTTTTAATCACAGTTGGTCGACTATAAAATATCCGGCACCAAGCATTCCTCCAACAACTTCTATATTTTTCAAGCGATCTACCACAAATTTTCATAGCTCTTCCGATTCAATCCACATTAGTAGTATACCAAAATTTAGGTAGCTAACTCTAAAATTGAGCTTGCAATGCGCTATTTTATAGAGTCCTACCCACTTTCCAGTAACAGTGAAAGTCCTGTCGAAAATCCAAAATATGCTACAATTGCCTGCCACAAATACAAACACATTGCAACAAATTTAAAGTCTTTAGCTCTTATGGTCTCTGAGATCCAAGGGACTTAGGGACACCCGATCTTTATCCAAACGATTTTCCTGTTGTTGTTATGAGCTATGCTACGTTTTCTTTCTACTTTTTAAATGCCACAAAATCATTTTACCCGCCATTCTCTCATGGGTAACGGCTATAAAAATCTTATAAGCCATAAAAAATCTTCTCTGCATTGTTTTAGCTTCGTTTCCGATAATTATTATCATATGTAGAATAAAATGTCACTGGTTCTCGTTCGTTTATCAAATCCAGTTTTCATTTAATTACTTTGGAATGCATTAAATAAATATATAAAAATAAATATCAGGAATGAAACTTAAGGAATTCAAGTGATAAACATAGATTATTTCCAGATATTTTTCAAAATTTCAAATAGTTTGAAACGTAGTGCAGGGTATTTGCTGGTTGAGCATATCAAGTTTAGCTAAGCAAATCTGTTCCATAATAATAACTTAGCAAATTAATGCGATTCTATAAGTCGCTAGCACGCTTTCTCTCTATCTCCTTAACCCTATAGGTTTCTGCCTCTTTTAGTCCCTATGTTTCTTTTTTTCCATTCGTTTTTTATTTCTCTTACTCTTCCTCTTTTATCTATAAACAATTAATGCAATTATCTATATCTCTCTCTCTCTCTCTCGCTCTCTCTGTGGGTGTCTTGGTCTCTTCTTTTCTCAATTTTATTTTCCTTGCCGCCTTTAATTCTCCAGGCCTATAAAACTTTACTCTATCTTCCTCTCTGCTTCTTCTTTCCCGCTCCTAATCCATTTATTTTTGTTTGGGTTTCGCTTTCCCTGTCTCTCATATCTCTTTCTCTCTGCCTCTTTCTTGATCTCTATCTCTGTTGTTCTCTGTCTCTCATATCTCTTTCTCTCTGCCTCTTTCTCTCTGCCTATGTCACAGTCTTCTTCTTCTTCCACACTCTCTCTCTCACTGTCTTCCTCTCTCTATCTATTTACCTCCTACTGACTCTTTCTGTCTCTCGCTCTCTCTCTCTCTTTCTCTTTCTCTCTCACTCTTCTCCCTATCTCTCTCTTTTTCGTTGCTTATCTCCCACATTATCTTTCTCTATCTCTCTCTCTCTCTCTCTATCTCTCTCTCTCTCTCTCTCTCTATTCTTCATTCTATTTATCTATCTCCTACACTCTCTCCCTCTTCCTCTCTCTCCATTACGTTCTCCATATCTCTTACACTCACACCATCACGCACTAGTTTTCCCTCTCTCCACATCTCTCCCTCGCTCTCTCTCTCTCTATTTATCCTCTGCATCTATGAACTTTCCTTTCTTTTATTGCTTATTTGCTCTGCTCTGCCTTGTTTCAACGCTCAAATATAAAATTAGAATCAGAAACAGAAACAGAATCAAAATCGAAATCAATTTCCAATGCGCGTTTACGACTATTTAATAGCAATTTGTCATAATTTGCATAACGTTTAAAAGCGCTTAACAAATAAATAATAATAATAAAAAATCACAAACAAACAAAATACAACAACAACAACAACAAGAACAGCAACACGAGCTATTAGCAGCCGCGCAGCAACAGCAGCAACAGCAGCAACAGCAGCAGTAGCAATAAAAGCAAAGCAAAGTTAAAAAAAAAAAAAACATTAAAATCAATTAAATTGTTGCATGCAAAAAGCTGTCAAACGACGCAACAACTAACAAGGCGTAGTATGCCAAGGGGTGCAAGGGACAGTCAGTGGGGGAAGAGGGTGTTGGTCAATGCACAAGGTGGGGGGGAGAGCGGTGGAGGAACTGTAGACATTGTGTTTTGAGGGGGCGACAGCTGCGCCTTTTGCTATTTGGGCGTGCTCTCAAGGGTAGCAAGTCTTACTCGCTCTTCCACTCGCTCTTCCACTCTCTCTCTTTGTCTCGCTCTCGCTCTATGTCTGTCTCGCTGTCTGACTGTGCCGATAATCGCTGCGCGTTTCACAAAATGCTCAAATAATTAATTAATAACGAAAAACAATTTGTACACAATTTTATTTTTTGTTTTTTGTGTTGCACGCTGTGGCTGCCACAAAATGTGCGGCAAGAACTGCAAGCTGCCTCAGCTGCCACTGCTAGCTAGCTAGCTATATATATCACCTGCTGCTCAGCTGAGCGCAACAATACGAAGAAGAAGCAGCAGTAGAACATGAATTGCTGTTGTTCTGCTGTTGTTCTACTGCTGCTGCTGCTACTGCTTCCTTTCCCCTCTGCTGCTAGTTGCGTGCTTTAACAGTTAATGAAACATTTAGTAGCTTTAACTAAATCTAGCAAACTACATATATACAATATGTATGAAAGAGATAGCAGAACATCTGTTTCTTCTTCTAGTTCTTGTACTTCTATTCGACGCTTAGTCAAAATCTTAAAGGGAAAAAACTTACCGCAATCATCGCTGTCGCTATCATCGATTGTGCTCGCCTGATCGCCGCTGATGCTGCTGCCTGTGCCGCCTAGTAGCAAACCGCTGCTGTTGCCATTGTTGCTGCTGCTATTGTTGTTGTTGTTGCTGCTCATGTTGTTGTTGTTGTTGTTGTTGTTGTTGTTGTTACTGCTGCTGTTGTTATTGTTATTATTGTGACTAATGCCACTGCCACTGTTCAGTGCATGCAACACCAATGGCGAACGTGAACGTTCATCATGCGACTCCAAGTGTCCAGCATTGGCAACGTGTGGCAATGTGTTGGCGCCATGTCGATGCATTGCATCGATGCGTTCACGTTCCCGCTCCAACTGCAGCTGATGATGATGCGGATGTGTATGCGGATGCGAATGCGAATGCGTATGATGTGCAGCAAGCGGATGTTGCGGATGTGCAAGTGGATTTAATGTTTGTTGTTGTTGTTGTTGCTGCTGCACATAGAACGTCACAGAAATTTCAGACGAAGTACAAGAAGAAGAAAAAGTTTTAAAAAAAATTATTAATTATTGAATGCTAAAAAAATACCCTGTAAATTATGTTTCATTTCTACATGAACGACTTATAGCTAGCATTGAAATTTATCTACAATTTTCTATTATTTTATTATTTTTTTATATTTTTTTTTTTATTTTTTTTTTTATTTTTATTTTTATTCTTATTTTTTGTAAACGATTAATTAATATTTAGCTAATTAAGATATGATATGCTAACATATACCCTATAAATTATATACAAAAAACTGTACTTTCTATATTTTTTCTATATGCATTTTTTATAAATTTGAAAATAAATTTTCCTATATATTTTTGCAAGATATTTTATAAGATTTTTTTCATATAGTTAGCTTGATAATTATTAATACTTCTCATATACGCTATAATTATGTAATATCATGTATGGTAAATAAACTTTTATTTTTGCTTAATTTCGTTTTGCACAACTCGAAGTGAAATTTGGATTTTTACATTCATATTCATTCACTGTTTTTTTTATTTTATTTTTTTTAATTATTTTGAAAATATTTTAATAAATTCAAAACATTTTTAAACCTTTTTTTTTCTAACCATAAAAAATTAATTATAAATTTTTTTTAATTTATTAAAAATTTTTCTAGAAATTTTAGAAATATTTGCAAGGTTTTTAAAAAATTTTGAATATAATTTTTTGTATAAACTTTTTAAATATTTTTGTAGTAATTTCAGAAATATTGCACAAAAAGGTTAAAAGATTTATTTTTTTTTATTTTTTATTTATGAAAAATATGATATAATATCATTATAATAATTATTGAATTTGTATTAATTAATTAAGTATTAAGTATTTAGTATTTGGTATTTTATGTATTTTATTTGTTTATTTTTATTTATTTTTGTATTTTACTTTTATTTTATTTAAGTTATTTACTTTCATTTAATTATTTTTTTTTTCGTATAATTTTTCAACATTTCGTATGCTTTATACTCAATTCTGAACTATAAAAACAAGAGAATTCTGGAAGAAAAAACAAAAGTTAAAGCTGGGATACTACATTAACGTAGAACAAGAATTGAAATAAAGTGAAAAATGACGAAGAAAATGACTAAAAGATTGTCTGACTTTAATACTCTGATAGATATAGATATATTTATAAAGCTTTAAATATTTATCTATAAATATATCTATATATATATATCTAAATATCTCTATATGTTCATATATATATATCTATTATACATATGGTATATGACTATATATAGCTTTAAACGCAACTCTATTTATCTGTAGATATACAGTATATGTATGTCTATGTCTATATCTCTATCTCTATCTCTATCTATATCTCTTTCTTTATCTTTATTATCTATATCTATCTATTTCTGTATAATTCTTTAAATTTGCTTATGCGTCAACTCTTTAACACTTACCGTGCTCCAAGCAGCAGTGGCAGCAGCATGACAATCCTTTGGCGTCAATGGTGGCGATGCCTCTCTGCCTGCTTGACGTGCAAAGCGATGCAGATGCGCATGTGGATGCTGCTGCTGTTGTTGCAACACAGCATAATGACTGGGCGGAAAATGTGCCAATAGTGGCGCCACATGATGATATTGTTCACGTTCACGTTCCCGTTCACGTTCCCTTTCACGTTCACGTTCACGTTCACGCTCGAACCGCAGCAATTGTTGTTGTTGTGCCAAATAATGTTGCAATGCTGCTTGTTGTTGTGCCTGTTGCTGCGTTTGATGCGCCTGTTGCTGTTGCTGCTGCTGTTGTTGCTGTTGCTGCTGTTGTTGTTGTTGCTGCTGCTGAGTATCACGTTGAGTTGTTGGTGGCGCATAGCAATCTTCTGGTGGACTTGCCGAGCTACGTCCAGCGGCTGCTGCCATTGCAGCTGCAGCGGCTGCAGCAGCCGCCGCCGCAGCAGCTGCGCTGCCAGCTAAAATGTCTGTGATCATAAAACGGGAACGTGGCGCCTGTGTTGCCGTCGGCGATGGCGTTAGGCTGCCCGGTGTGTCCCCAACGGCTGCCGTAGTTGTGGACATTTCCGGTGGCATTGTGGTCATGTGTTGTTGTTGTTGTTAATGTTGTTGTTGCTGCTCTTGCTGTTGTTGTTGTTTTTCTACAGCGTCAACTATTGCTCTATAGTCTTTGCTGAACACTCGCGATCGCAAATCTCTCTCTTTCTCTCACTCTGTCACTTTTAGCTTTATGCTGAGCTTTTGTTTTTGTTTTTACTTTTCTTTTGCTTTTGTATCGTTGCCGACGGCACAAATCAAACCAAAAAAAAAAAAAATTACAATATATTTATAATACTGTAAAACGAATAAAAAAACCAAATCAACAACAAAGCAAAGCAACGTTAAAAAAAAAGAAGATAAGTTCAGTTCAAGAATTTTTGCAAAAATATTTTGTAGCGGAATTTTCTATTACACGTTTTGCTTTTGTTTTTTCTATTTTGTTTGTTTTTTAATTTGCTAAAAAACAATTCGCGCGTTCTGTTGTTGTTGCTGCTGCTGCTGCTGTTTTTGTTATTGTTGTTTATTTGTTTGTTGTTGTTGCTTTTGTTGTTCGACGAGCCGAGCTCAACAAAAAGCCGTAAGACAACCGCTCGCCTTTGGCTTTCAACCGAAACTGAGCCAAACGAACGTTGCGCTGTTAACGTTTCTGTTGCTGCTGCTGCTACTTCTGCCGCTACTTCTGCTGCTGTTGAGTTGTTAACGGCCAAAACAAGCAAAACAAAAGCAGCGATAACAACAACAACAACACAAACAACAAGAACAACAAAAAGAAGAGCGAAAGGCATATGAAAACCAGTCGCTTTTGCCTGGCCACGCACCTGTCGTTGTCTCGCTCACACGCACACATACGCTCACACCCGCGCCTACTTCTTTTAACGTTCTCTCTCTCAGCTCTCAAGCTGCTCTCATGCTGTGGTGAGTTTCGTTTTAATGTTTGTGTGTTTGTGCACTGCTTGCACTGCTTGTTGTTGTCATCTATTGCCTGCATTTATTGGTCGTAATTGGCAGCAATTGACATTCATTAGGTTTCAATCAGCGTGCGCGCTCTCTCTCTCTCTCTCTCGCACTCACTCATTCACTCACTCTTGTTATGACCCATTCTCTTGTGTGTGAGTGCGCTGGCTTTTGCTCTCGCTCTCTCATGCTCGCTCTTTGTAATGGGCGCACGTTTTGTGGTGGATTTTGTTTTTAGCATTGGCAATGGCCGCGACGCTATGCGAGTTGACGCTCTAGACAACATAACGGTTTTTTGTTAACTTTGCTATAAACATTTTATAGCAGAGCCAAGACACTGCTGTGTTGCCTTTGCCGATGCTGTTGCTGTTGCTGCTCTTGCAATTGCGGCTGTCGTTGCGGCTGTTGCTTTGTTTCGCTTTGCTTTTGCTATAAAATTGCTAATTAATCAAATCAGCTGCTGAAATTTTTTCTATATTTTTTTTTATTATTTATTATTATTCGTAAACTATTTAAAAACTATTTTTAAATATTTCTCTTATTTTTTATGTTTTTTTTTTATATTTTTTATAAAAATTAATTTTGTTTACTATTTTTTTAAAAATTTTAATTCGTTTTTTTTTCTTATTTGATATTTTTAAAAACTTTATAAATATTTTTTATATAAATTTATTAATTTTTTATTATTTTTAAAATTTTAATTAATTTATTTTTTAATTTTATATTTTTAATTTTGTATATATTTTTTAAAAATTCTTAAATAATTTTGTTTTTATATTTTTAATATGTTTTTAATTTTATTTTTATTTTATATTTATTTTAATTTTAAATTTTAAATTTTTACATTCTTTATTTATGTATAGATTTTTTTCTAAATATGTTTAAAAAAGTTTTTTGTATTTGTTTATATTTAATAATATTTTTTTTTATTTTTTAAATAGTTTCTTATTATATTTTTTATTTTTTTTATATATATTTTCGTATTTCTTTGTTTTTTTTTTGTACATTTCTGTTATTTTTATAGCAACAGACAATAGCCGCAACAATTGATGCAGCTGCTTACTGCATGCATTGTTTTATGAAGGATGCTGCAACCCTGCTGTTGATGCTGATGCTGATGCTGATGCTGCAACAACAACTTAAGCATCTGTAAGCTCCGCCCCTATTTACTGGTTAATACACACACACACACATAGACATATAGAGACAGGCACAAACACAGAGAGAGAGGCAGTCACACAGACACAGAGCCACAGAGACAATTTACGCATCATGACTCTCTCTCAGCAAGCAGCACATATAGCGCTCTCGCTTGCACACATGTCACACTTGAATACGATAAAGGGGGCTGGCAGCAGCAAGCAGCCGAAGCAGCAGCAGCAGCAGTAGCAGCAGCCCAGGCACTCGCTGTCTGTCTATGTATGTGTGTGTGTGTGTGTGTTTGTGTTTGTGTTTGTGTTGTTGTCTTTTGTTATTTTTGCGCTTGTTAACACTTTTTGTTTGGCATTTAAACAGTAAATTGGCAGCAGTTAAATGCTGCTTCACTCTCTTGCTCTATCTATCTCTATCTCTCTTACACTCTCGCTCACTTGTGTGTGTGTGTGTGTAGTCAGCGTATAGTTGCTGTTTAGTATCGATGTCAATTTGCTGCCTAATGTGCAAGTGAATGACTTTGGCTCAGGTCTCGAGACTCCTCGGGTCTTGGGTCTTGGGTCTCGGGCCTCGCTCTGGTTTTATCTTGGCAAGCGGGATCCGCCAGCAGGATCGACAGCAGCGGCATCATCATCAGGGATGCAGATGATGATCGAAGGCTAGACATAAGGCAATTGCCAAGTGTAAAGTTGGCAATGTGACTACGACTATATGTGGATGCAACAAGGTGGCAACTAAAGCAGGCGGTGGCCTTTATTTTCTTCTTTTTTTTTGGCTGGGGCGGATGCTCTTGCTTTTGCTGTAGTTTTTCTGCAGTTGCTGTTGCCAATGTCTCGCTCGCTGTTTGTATCTGTGTGTGTGTGTGTGTGTGTGTGTGTGAGAGAGAGCGAGCTTATATGCATATGCATGTATGTGTGTGTGTGCCTGTGTGTACTTTTAAAAATGGCTTCATTACAAATGACAGCAATTAACGTTGTTGTTGTTGCTGTTGATGCTTTTGCTGCACGTTACTCAACGTTCTTATTGCCGATTACTTACTTCTGTGTCTCTGAGTGTCTCTGAGTGTATCTCAGTGTGTATGTGTGTATGTGTTTTGTAGGTGTTGCCCTTCTCTATTGTCTATTAATTGTCATCTGTCGACTATTTCGTCTGCTTTTTTTCTATTCATATTCATAGTATGTTACTTCAGTTTCATCGCAATTCAATTGATTTTTCTCTTTTCTTCTGCACAACGTAAATTCAATAAATATACAAAGCTAATTTTCTTTTTGTTGACAAACATTAAACATAAAGTACTACAAATAAATAATAAAATATTTATAAAATAAATGCAATAAAACTTTAAATATTTAGAAATATTTTAATTTATTTTATTTTTTATTTTACATATTTATAAACAAAACAAAAAAAAAATTGAGAAAATTCATTTAAGAAATTTAAAAAAAAAAATCTTGAAATTATTAATATAATTTTGTTTTATTATATTAATTATAATAAAAATATTTTGATTAATTTTTAATTATATTTAATAATATTTAATAATATAATAATAATAATAATAATAATAATAATAATTATATTTACTGTATATAAATATTAATATAATTATATCTAATAACAAAAAAATAAATAAGGAAATGAAAAAAAATAATTATAAATTAAAAAAGAATTTTTAAAAGCATTAAAGTATTTAATTTTTATTATACTTTAAATAATTAAATTTTACCTAAATTTCTTAAAATCAGCTAAGAATTAATTTAAATTTACGTTTATTTTCATTAAAAAAAATTAATTTTCGATTGAAAAATTTTTAAACCACAATTTAGCATTATTTATTTTATATAATATTTAATTTTACTTTTCTTTTAAAAAGTTTGCTTAAAGCATTAAATAAAATATTAATTGTAAAAATTAAAAATAAAAATAAAAATAAAATAATAAAATGTATTAAAAACAAACTGTAATAAAATAAAAAATGGAAATAAATGGAAAAAAATTAAAAAGAAAAATAATAATAATAAATCATTTATCAATATTATTAATAAATTATTAAAAAAAAAAAAAAAAAACATAAAAATTTGTATTTTTTTTTTATATAGTTAAAAATTAATAAAGTAAAATATAGTATAACATAGACTAGAAACTCTACATAGAGTCATAGAGAGAGAGAGAGAGAGAGAGAGAGAAATCTAAGTTCTTTAAATTTTATATGTGCTAATTTTTAGGCAATAATAATTGCTAGCACATGTGACGCCATTTTGTTTTGGGTTTAGACTAACGACTAACGGCACATAACGCTTTCCCAAAAGCGCTCAATAGCCGCTGAAGCCATAAGGAAAGGCGAAAGAGCATACAAAGTCGTAATGGAAGTTCATTAAAAGAAAAACCACAAAAAAAAAAATCTAAAATAATAAAATAGAAAATAATGTTCACAGTCGTCTCACATCACAAATTATTTAAAAAGACATTAAAAGTGACACATACATAGCTGTGTGTGTGTGAGGGTGTGTGTATGTGTGTGTTCGTTGGGATTTCCCAGTGATTACTTGAACTCATTAACAGTTACAGCTACAAAATGCTCAGCCGGACATTATAAGGAAAGGCCACAACAGCAGAGTGTAGAGTGTGGGAAGGGTGTAAGAGGGGAGAGGGGAGGGGGGGGGAAGTATAGCTAGCTAGCTTGACTTGGTTGATGCTTGGCTAGTTGTGTGTAAATTTCACACTGTTGGCCAAGTTTTATTTTAATTAGACTTTGTCACACAGTCAACCAGCCGCAGCAAGGCAAAGCTTTGACACCCAAAAAGCAAATATATTGCGAGTGTAGTAGGGGTTGAGGCTGAGGCTGAGGCTGAGGCTGGGGGGAGGTGTGAGGATAAAGAGTGGGTGAACTCTTACAGCGCTGTACATTGGCAATACCCCTGGGGATGCATTTAAGTGGCAATGGGATAATGGCAACAGATTGGCTTTGAAGGTGTCGTAATTGCACTCAACATTCGCGTTTCTCTTCCACTTCTACTTCCTCTTCCACTTCCATTTCCACTTGCTCTTGATGTTCGATAATGATAACGAGGCAGAGGCAGAGGCGGGGATAAGGGAGCAGCAGCAGGAAAATAACTCAAGGGGAAACTGTTGAGCACAAACAAATTAAAAAGCACTTAACAGATGAGAGCTGCGAACGGAGGGGAGAGAAGATGAGCAGCGAGAAGATGAACAGCAGCAGGATTATTGCCAGTGCCGTCGGCTCCTTATAGGCGCCGCTACAGTCACAGCTTCTGCCTCTGTCTTTGACTTTGCTTCTCTCTCTCTCTGCCTTCTTTGTCTGTCTTTGCCTTTGCCTTTGCCTTTGCCTTTGCCTTTGCCTTTGCCTTTGCCTTTGCCTCTGGCTTTGCCTTTGCCTTTGTCTATGTCTTTTTCTTTGTCTTTGTCTCTGCTTCTCTCTCTGCCTTTGCCTTTGCTTCTGTCTCTGTCTTTGTCTTTGGCCTTCTGTCTCTTTCTCTGTCACTGTCCTTGCCTTAGCTTATGTTGCGTGTCTTTGCCTTGCCCCAAAAGATCATTTAGATCTCTGTCAACGCCGCTAGCTGCAGCACTGTCGCTGTTGTTGTTGTAGCAGTTGAAGCTCGTAAATTTTCGAGACTTTTGCGTTGTGGCGTGTGGCGTCAGTCAAAGCGAATTCAAATTGGCCGCGTTAACATCCTGTTGCCGGTTGCTGATCTGTTTGCTGATCAGTTTTGTGGCATTGGCCGCTTCTTAATTGAGGTTTAACACAACATTTACCGCTTTTCGCTAATCGCCTTGAAGACGCCGACAATGACGACGACGCAGCGAACGATGTTGTCCATATCGATGCTGTCGATGCCGTCGATGTTGATGTTGATGATGACGGCGTCAAGGTGTGGCAACTGTTGTTCATGTACATATATATGTTGCCACAGTCTAGCTGCCTAATACAGCTCTGACACGCCCCCTAACCCCCATCCATGCCCCTTCATCGCTAGGTTAACCCTTAACCCAGGAACGCTCCGTACGTGATTTCATTCATAAAAATTCACAGCGCGCTCATTGTTATTGTTGTTGTTGTTGTTTTTCAAATTTGGATTTTCGGCTTAATAACAACACGTCATGTCATTTCATTTTAGGTCCAGACTCATTCTGTTTCTCTTTCCCCCTCTCTCTCTCCCTCTCTCTCTCTCTCTCTCTCTCTCTCTCTCTGTGTCGCTTCTATCTTTGTACACATCCATTGAGAAAATGTTCATCACGCAATGTCGCGTCTGCGTCTTTAACTTCTCATGCGGCTCTTTTCATCAGTATTTCTTCAAGTTGTTGTTGTTGCTGCTGTTGTTGTTGCTGTTGTTGCTGCGGCGGGTTCTCTTATTGTATTTATATTTAATAATATTGACGTTTTGGCCATTATTGACCCTCGTTAGAGCCAAACAAACTCAGCTACAAATCAAATTTATGCATTTTTTTCTCTTGTTTCTGTTTCTGTTTTTTTTTTTTTTTTATGTCATTATTAGAAATTTGGAAATTTTTATTAATTTTTGTTACTTGTATTTCTCTGTTTTCTCTTTCTGTTCTTCTGTTGTTTCGTGATTATTAATCGATTGAAAGTATTCAAATTATATTTAACTATTTCGCATGATGTCTCATACTTCAATCATATTTTTGCATCAATCAATTCGAGAAAACAATTGATAAAAGTTAAACGAAATAATTTAAAAATTGAAAATCAATGAAAGCATAAAGTGCAATTGACTTTCTAATACCCGGTAAATTCAGTTTAATTGCTAGAGTTTATGTGTTATTCATCATAATCAAAAATTCGATTGACAGGCAACAAGTCTTCAATCAAATCAATCAAGTCATGAGATACACGCTATTTATCAGTTGAAACAATTTGTATTATATTTATATATTTATACAAAAAAAAATTGCAATCAATTTTTGCATCAATCAAAAAGAAAAATGTTTAAGAGCAGTATTAAATTTTTATTAATCGATTAAAAATATTCATAACATATATTTAATTATTGAGCAAGTATCAGAAGTTGAGGAGTAAAAATTTCAATCAAAATTTAGTTCAATCAAGGAGAAATATATAAAAAAAAAAATTATAAATTATTATAAAACCAAAGGCAATAAAAGCATAAAGTGCAGTCGACTTTCAAATACCCGGTCATCACAGCCGCATTGCTAGAATATTCAGCTCAATCAAAAGTCTGATTGAAAGGCAAATATGTCTTCAATCAAATCACATTTCCTCATGTCTAAAGTCAACTTTAGCGAATTATTACTGTTAGTAAAGCGAATATAAACATTAGTTTATATAGCCAAAAAAATCGTATAATGCTTTATTCGTATTTTAATATCAATTTTTGAATACAACAGATTTTTGTTTTGTTTTTTTTTTTTTTTTTTTTTTATTTTTATTTAATTTATTTTTTGATTTGTTTTAAAATGATTTTGTTGTTTGCTTATAGCGGAAAATTATTTATGAGTTAATAGATTTTGTGGTGAGGGGAGAGTTGCGATACGTTAGTTATAAGACAGTCTTATCGCTGGATATACTACCATATATCATGATGACAAAACAAAGAGCAAACTGAACAAAGGCGAAGACAAAATCGTACAAAAAACCTAAACATAAAAGCACCTCACTCTTTCTATTTCACTCACTCAATCGCAGTCGCAGTCGCCTTCGTTCTCTCTTTATCTTTCTATTTGTCTATAGCTAAGTTAAATCTTAAGTCGATAGTCTTCACTATTAAGCAAATGGGCCGTGACCAATGACAACAACAACAACAACAAGATGATGTTGAAGAAGAAGACGAAGGCGATAAATGTAGCAAGTTATATGCTAATTTCTTACCTCCCCCCCCACCCTCCACTTTCATGCTCTTACGAGGCTATATTCACTATGCCAAGTCGTCTGTAAAGTACAGTAGAAGTCATAGCAGACTCTAGGCAGTATATATATTGCCGATCAACCTTAACATTCGAGTAATAAAATCTGACAATAGATACTTCTTATGGCCCAAGATTATATATAAGTCGAAGCGAGTCGAAACGAAGCACTGCATCAGAAACGATCAGTCAAAAAATCCATTAAAACTTATTGTAACTAAGTTTTACAATGTATAATAGAAGTTTACTTAGTGTGATCCACATCGGACAACTATATGCTATAAGAGCTACCAGAGAAACGATCGGTCGAAATTTGAGTTTTAGTAATGAAAACTTTGTTATTTTTTAACATATTCAACTGAAACTTACAGAATCTAAGTCTAAGAATGTCTTACAGATATCAGTCAACTTTGGTATAAATTGGACGACTATATCATATAGCTGTCATAGGAAGGACCGGTCGAAATTTGAGTTTTAGTAATGAAAACTCTTTTATTTTTTATGCTATTCAGCTGAAACTTTCGTGATATGAGATATATTGACTTATCAATGATTGCCAAATTTGGTACAAATCGAATGACTATAACATATAGCTGTTATATTAGGGATCGGGTGAAAATTTAATATTAATATGAATAACTTCTTAGTTTGTTAAGTTATTCGTTTGAAACTTTAAGGACTTCAATTTAGTGAGGACTTAAATATGTGTGCTAAATTTTATCTAAATCGGATAAGTATAACATATAGCTGCCATAGAAAGAGTCGGACTAAAAATTTATTTTCTCCATAAAAATTTTTCATTGAAACTTGCAAGTGTATAAAATCGTCGGTGTAAAGTAAACATATCTTGGCTTAGCTGTTCGATTATATATATGTCTGTCTGTCTGTATATATAGCTGTATAGCTTTAGCCTAATAAAATACCGATAGATGACGATGACGATGCCGATGGCGATGGCGATTGATAGTGAAAACTGAAACTGTAGCGAACAAATAGAAAACCAAATGAAATTAATTTAAATATGGCATAAAATAAAAGTACAAAATCATGTTAAGACTAAAAGGTGACAACAACAACAACAACAACAACAACAACAACAATAACAGCGACAACAACAACAATAACAACAAAGACTTAAAATGCAAATCAAGCAACGAATTCTCTTTAATCTACACTTAATCTTTACGCTGTCTCTCTCTCTCTCCCTCTCTCTCTCTTTCTCTCTCGCTCTATCTTTATCTAAAGCGCATTGAATGAAATGAAATATATTGAGCTTATATTTAGTATTTATCGCAGCATTTGTCACAGTTGCCGCTGCTTTTGCCAGTGTTGCCACAATTTGTGGAAATAATTTACAGCTTCAAAGTTGCTGCAAGTTGCACTTAAAATGTGCATAAAACGCGTCAACTATGGCTAATTATGACCAATACACACACACACAACACATACATACATGCAACACATACATGCATCACATGCAATATGCCACACACACACACACACACACACACACACACACACACATACAGACATGTGCAACACCCACTAAAATGAGTTGATTGTCACATGTAACAGATAAGTTAAAAGTACTGCTTGAGTTTGGTGGCATGCGGCATGCGACATGCGGTGTTTGGCATGTGGCATGTGGCATGCCGATACGCTGCATAAATCGCAGCACTCGCTCAAAATCTTATCGCTAGAACATATCAAAAAGTCAACAACACAAACAGCAACAACAACAACAACAGCAACAACAGCAACAACAATAACAACAACAACAACAATAAAAGCTTCAAAGTCGATAATATTTTTCATGCTAAGAGACTTTTAAGCTGTCAACGACGGCGCTCATAAAAATCGACCACCGTACGGCACAGACAGACAGTGGTACGGACACACGAAATGGAGGGACAACTGCATCATGTTGCAAGTCTGCAACTGCAAGCTAAAGCTTTGTCTTACAGCGTCAAACTGTCTGCCATTGTTTTATGCATTTAATGTGCCACAGATTCTCAGCACAATTCACCGCGCTCCACTCTGCACAGACTATAAGATTAGTCCAAAAGGAAGAATAGTAAAAGAGAAAAGAAAAAAAGGGAAGAAAGTAAAAAGAAGAAAGAAAGAAGAAGGAAGAGGAAAGAGGAAAGGAAAAAAAGAAGAAAAACGAAAGAAGAAATAAATCATAAAATTTAAGAAAGAAGAAAGAAGACAAAAGATGAAGATGAATAAAAATGAAAAAAAGAAGAAGAAATAAAAAGAAAACAAAGTTATCTACGGCAAACTGACGACCCTTGCTTAGAAGTCTTAGAAGAAAACTTTTCATACAAAAATCCGATTTTTGGTCGATCGTTCCTATGACAAATTTTTGACCTTTTGACCAAATTTAGATGAAACGTCACTAAACTCAACCCCTGTAAGCCAAATAACTTAAAAAAGAGAAAGAAAAAATACTATTTTCGGGTGTTCGTTTCTTTGGCAGTGATACGATATACTGATCCGACTTAGTTCCGACTCAGTTACAGCTTATGGGCATTGAGCCTTAAAACTGAAAGACTAGTTTGGTTTGTAACAGACAGACAGACGGACAAACGAATAGATTGACATGCATATTTGTATTTTGCTGTGTCAATGCTAATCAAAAATATATAGGTAAACTTTTATTGGATCTGCCACGCCTGCTAAGGATCGTCCAAAATTTATATACCTACATTTATTTTTTTCTTAATTTTATTTCCGCCGGAATCGTTCAATGCCATTTGAACATAACCGGACGTATGTAGATGAGGTCATATATACATATATATTATTTACAAAATTTACATATAGTCGGTTTAGTGGATGACCCGGGAAGCGAGCTCACTGGAGTGTAGTCTCTTCAGCCTTCGAAGAGGTTGCGGGTTGACAAGCCTGCTAGCCAGTGGGTTTGGGTGCGTCATGAGCATGTCGCTATATCGGCTGCTATGTTGGTTAATTTATATACCTTCTGCATGTGTATAAGAATATATATATATATATGATTTTTACTTATGAGAATAAATTAATTAAACTTGTATTTCCATCACAAGTGATCTGCGAACAAAAAAAAATGCAGATCACATTAGAGTAAAATCATTTAATATGAGGTGAAAAATACCAGGCGCACAGAAACTAGCTTTTCCAATTTTTTCTGTTGTTGTTGGTAATGATTGCTGTTAATGATAACATAGGGTGCAAAATATTTATGTAAATTGCAGCTCTTAATATTAACAGTAGCATAAATATTTCTGTAGCATACTTTCAGGCTGCGAGTAATTCCTCTCTTTTCGCCGTAAACGAAGTTCGAATTTCTTTTCATTATTCTACTTGCTGGGAGTTTTTATTCACCTAAAATCCAATAATTTCGGTATTTCTGGCATAGACATGACTTACATTTTATATCTGCCTGTCGGTTCACATAACAGATTAGTTCTCAACAGGCCTATGGCCTATGAGATATAAAAGTAGCTTTGAGATACAAAGTTACTTTAACAACTTAAAGTTAGTTTGACATTTTAAAGATAACCTTCTATTTTATACATACTTTTGTATCTAGTAGATAATTTTGTATCTCAAAGCTACTTTTATAACTTAAAGATACTTTTTTATCTTAAAAATAATCTTTTTAGCTCAAAAATACCATTGTATCTCATGGATATCTTTATATGCCAAAAATACTTTTGTCTATTAAGGAAACTTTAATAGCTTAAAAATAACTTTGTATCTCAAAAATACTTTTGTATCTCAAAGATACTTTTGTATCTCAAAAATACTTTTGTAAACTTACGATACTTTTGTATCTTAAAGATACTTTGATATCTTAAGGATCTTAATGACTTTTTATCTCAATGCTTCCTTAGTTTCTTTAAGATACTTTTTGTATCTTACACGTACTTTTGTATTTTAAAGATACATTTGCATCTTAAAGAAATTTTTGTATCTACAAAATACTTTTATATCTCATAGATGTGTTGAAGGGCAGAAAGGTATAAAATGCAAGTCATGTAAATGACAAAAATGACGAAATCAATGGATTTTCAGACTAAAATATTAGGCGATCAGAAACTAGCAGCAAGTAAACGCGAGAAAATTAAGAAATTTTAATTTCGGTTATGGCTCCAAGAGCAAACCAAATCATCTTCCGAAAGTATGCCACATAAATTTGTGTGCTTGCTAGTAATATTCTCTCTCAGTCTTTGTATTATATTTATTCCAGAAAAATTATTGCTGCGATTTGCTGTTAGTTTCTGATTGTCCAATATTTCAGACTGAAACTTGAATAATTTTGACATTTCTAGCTCGGGAATTAAAGGAAATTTAAATTCCATTTTCATAATTCAAAATCAAATTTTTGGTATTTATTTTGTTCTTTTTTTAATATTTTTGAGAAAACAATTAATTTATTTCTACATTTAAAAAAAAATTAAATTTAAATTCCTTTTAAAAATAATATGTTTTTTTTTTTAAGAAAATAATTTATTAAATGAAAACAAATTCATGAACTATTATTATTTTTAATAAATATTTTATTTTATACAAACATACATACAGTTGCGAAAAAAATAATAGCACCACTACCACACATTTCCTTCTTGATAAAAAAAAAAATGTTTACTGTTAACATTTTTTTAATTTTTATTTTTATGGGTCTTCCAGCAAGTTAATGACCCCAAATATACAAGCAAGAAGGCAAAGAAATGGTTCGATGAAAATTCTGTGTACGTCTTGGAGTGGCCTGCGCAGTCCCCAGACCTTAATCCCATAGAGAATCTGTGGTCCGACGTAAAGAAGGCTGTTGCTGCTTCCAAGCCAACCACAATTCAATCACTTTGGGAAGTTATTGAAGGGTCCTGGACCAATATTCCAGTAAAACGTTGCCGGGACTTGGTTGACTCTATGCCAAAACGCTGTGCAGCTGTTATCGCCAATATGGGACATACTACCAAATGTTAATTAAGCAGTATATACTTAGTTTTAATAGTTTAACATTGTTACCTCATGAAGTTGTTGCCTATTTGTTATAATTTTAATTTTAAATCCATTTTTGAAGAGTGGTGCTATTATTTTTTTCGGCATGTTTTGTCATTTTTCACAAAGTTCCTTATATAACTAAAAAACTTAATATTAAAGAATAGTTTTTTTTGCTCATTTCTAGTTATTTAGAAGTCTTCCCTTTCTAAAAATGTATACCACGTTTCCTTAAAGTTAAAAATAACAATACAGTGACTATTTGAACATTGCTGGTGCTGGTAGTGCTATTATTTTTTGACAGCTGTATATTATTTCTTACTTGTATATAAAACATTTTAAATATATTTATATATAACTTTGTAAAATGTTAACATTATCACGAGTATGTTGAATGTTTTTTGCTTTTTTTGGGATGCCATACAGAAAGTGGACAATAATACCAATTAATACCCAGATATCTTACCCAAGTTAAGGCGCCCAAGTGTAGCATTAGCTTGATATTGCAGAAAATGTTTAATGCAGTCACAAATGGAATCAATAACGATAAAATCCTTGAGCATATTGATAATGTATCGATATGATTGACAACACATCGTTAGGCCGATCGTCCCTATGGCAGCTATATGTTATAGTGGTCCAACCCAGTCAGGTCCGATTTATATATAGCTTTATAAGAAGTACGTATACCAAGTTTCATTTAAAACTAATTTGAGTTGCAATAGACGGACAGACGCACAGACCGGCATGATGCTGATCAAGAATATATACGATAATAATTTGTTGCGTCTCCCTCATGTTTGCACTCATGTGGAACGTTACTCTACCCGTTGCATAGGGTATAAAAATATTATTTGTTATATTTGTTGTTGATTTTTACATATTGCAGAAGCTAATTTCGCTATATGCTAATGTGCAGCGCACAGCACGCAGAACAAATCAACAGTAGCTGCAGCTTGTCATAAGCTGACTTCCACTCTAACTCTATCTCGTTCCCTCTATCTCTCTCCATCTCTCTCCCTCTCTCTCCTTCTCTCTCTCTCTCTCTCTCTCTCCTTAAGGATAAGCGTAGCGAAGCGTTGAAATCAACAGTTATAGCAGAGCATGTAACAAGTTGCCAGCAACACGTGCCAATCATATACTTACACTCACACAATCTATCTCTCTCTCTCTCTCTCTCTCTCTCTCTCCCTCACTCTGTTTCACACACTGCTGACAATTGGCAATTGCTGCTTGTAATTCCCAATCTATGAATAACAAATAGGCTCGAGCCAAAAACAGAAGTCGCCAGGCCCCCAAACAAACTAACGAACTTCTAGAGTAAGACAGAGAGTGAGTGAGAAAGAGAGAGAGAGAGAGACGGGGGGGAAGGTAGAGGAAGCAAGCTAAAGGCAAGGGCAACGATGCGCAATGAACTGTTTGTTGCTGCTGTTTCCGCTGCTGCTGCTGCTGCCTGGCAAATCAAATCATAAGCTGAATTTTAAAGCAGCTCAAAAGAACAACAACAACAACAGCAGCAACAGCAACAACAACAACAACAACATGAAATAGACAAACATAAATTTTCTCGTGTTATTGTTGTTGTTGTTGTTCTTGTCTGTTGAATAGGCAAATGCAATTTTACAACGTTGTTACATGAAACGTTTGCGTCGCAGCGCCTAGTCTTCTCATTGGGGTTGGGGTCAACACTTGGCACTCACACTCACACACTCTCTCTCTCTCACTCTGTCTCTGTCTCTGTCTCTTTCTCACTCTCACAAACAGTGTGTAAATGAGTTGATATGCATTATATAGCATGATATACGAATGATTGTATGTATGTTGCAGGAGGACTTATGCTTTGACGCCTCTTGATTTGATTGTCTCTGACAGCTGTGGGCGTGGCATGGGCGAACGTCCAAATGTTTTATACAGTGCTCCCTCAGGCATGGGCGCCATTTGTAATTCAAGTCAAAAGGCAACAACATTGAGTTGTTGTTACTCTTATTGTTGTTCTTGTTGTTGTTGTTGTTGTGCAGGACTCTAAGGATTATAATTTCTTTTCCGTTTCAATGCATTTCATTTCCGTCAACGCACGACTTGACAGATAACATACACAGCACACACACACACACACACACATATACATATATGTCCTTAAGTCTGTCTCTCTCTCACTCTCTCTCTCTCTCTCACTCTGTGTGTGTGTGTGTCTGTTTTGTATTTTTAACTCAATTATAATTTTACATGCAAAAATGAGCTGCTTCTCCTACTGTCTTTCTATCTCCATGTGTGTATGTGTGTGTGTGTTATGAGCTAAGGCGACTGGGGCGTGGCATAGTCAGCATAAGTAACGATACTTGTAATCTGATTGCATAACGTGATCAAAATTAAAATGCAATTCACAAACTGTAAGACAGTGTGAGACAGAGAGAGAAAGACAGACAAGAAGAGGGAGAGAGAGAGAGAGCAATAGTTGGAGAAATACAATAACTTCAAAGTAGAAATATTATAAAATACACACACACACACATTTACAAACATATTTTAAAATTTTAATACAACAAGTAATCTTTGGACACTTCGTTTTTATACGAATATTGCTTAAATTTGAACCAAATTTTATAGACATTTATTAGTTATCATTAAACTCAAATTCTATATACAGTGGTGAACTAAATTATTGGCACAGTAAGCATGTTCAACTTTAAAACTGATTTCCCGGATCCGTCCCAGTCCCCAGATCTTAACCACATCGAGCATTTGTGGGTGGAGCTGGACAGGCGCATAAAAACGGCCTATTTCAACAAGGTTGTAACTGCAGGTCGCGCTAATGGAAGAATGGGCCAATATTGGCGCCAAAACAACAACAAAATTGGTTTGATCAATAAATATTATTATTATTGCCAATAAAATATTAATTTATAGTTTAATCTATTAGTTTTAGTTTTTAAATAGGCTAGAAGCCAACTGTGCCAATAATTTTGTTCAGCCAAATTTACTTATTTTTTATGTTTTTTAATTTTAAAAAATTCAATATAAAATATATTATAATAATCAAAACTGAAATCAGCTCGTCTCTTTTCATTCTTATCATGCAATTTTTTTTTTATAATAAAAGTTGAATAAATTAGCGGGAAATCAGTCTTAAAGTTGAACATGCTTACTGTGCCAATAATTTAGTTCACCACTGTATATCATCAGGACTATATAATACTCGGTGCCCAAAGATATATAAATTATAGAGACGCCTCTCAACTTTTGGAATTTGAAATGTGTATAACTTCCATGTTCATTATCCGATCTGTACCAAAATTTCACACATATTCCAGATAAACATAGTCTAAACATAGTCTACCAAAATGGTAATCATCGATTTGTGGAGGCGATGGCAAAGTGTTTGTAGTGTTTGCAGGCAGATCAAGTTTGTTTTGGATTTTTGCCACAACCCCCTCCTGCCACCCAACAAGCATCGAGTATAAAATGATTTTAAGACACAACCCAGACAAGCTACAGCACTCGAATTTTGGTACAAAGCTTAGAATATGTTTATAGCTAGACGTTGGTACAGATCGGATTGTAAACATAAAAGTTATACACATTATCAAATTCCAAAAGTTGAGAGGCGTCTCTATAACGTACGCTTGCTTGCTCTTTTCACCCCACACATCGGCAACATTTACTCAGTGTTTCTCACACTCAGACAAAGAGTGTGGCTCAGTGGTTAGAGGGTTGTAACTCGTGTGTATGAGGTCCGCGGTTCGATTCTCGAGACGATTTTTTTTTTAAAAATTTTTTTTTTTTAGATTTTTTTTTTTTAAATTTTTTTTTATATTAAGCTGTAAAATTGACGAGTGCGCAGCACGAGCTAAATAAATATATGAATATAAGTCTTCTGCGGCGACTGCGAAGGTATTATATAGTCGAGTCAGACTCGACTATAACATTGATCTTACGTTGTTATTATTATTATTATTCTTATTTTTTTTTATTATTATCATTTTTATTTTTTTTATTATTATTAATCAATTACTAGAAAAAAAAAATATTTTTTAAAATTTAAATTTAAATTTTGGCTTATCAAAAATGTCGAAATAAATAAGTTTTATTTTTTAAATTAATTTTTAAAACAAGAAAGCAACAATAACTTCCGGCGGGCGGAAGTTTTTATACCCTTGCAGTCTTATAGGAAAACTTTTATTTAACAAAAACTCAATTTTCATCCGATCGTTTCTATGACAGCTATATGATATAGTGGTACGATTTGGATCAACTTTATATGAGACGTATATGTCGTCACTAAAAACAGGTCCTGTATGTTTTGCGGATACCTTAAAAAAAAAACAAAGAAAAATACCAATTTCGGCCAATGGTTCCTATGACAGCTATATGATATAGTAGTCCAATCCGTCTGGTTCCGACTTATTTACAGCTTATGGGCATAAGGAGCATGTGTACCAAGTTTCATAGAGATAACTTTTAAACTGAGAGACTAGTTGGAAAGAAACGGACAGACGGACATGCAGATTTGGATTCTTCTGTTGACGTTAATCAAGAATATATATGTATACTTTTGTTGGGTCTGTCACACTCTCTAAGGTGCGTTACGAACTCTTGTCCAAAATTAATATACCATCTGCAAAGGTGTAAAAAAAAATTATATTAAAAATAAATTTAAGATCCAACAATAACAGAACACATGGCCGCCCCGCGTCCCGTCCGTCAGACGTGTCGAACCCCCAATAACTCGTTTTTGAGTCTGTAGCTCCTCGCTCAACACCACAACCAAAGTTCAAACGCCGCTAGCTAAAGCAATACATATGCACAACCATAAGAAGCAAAAGCTCATCAAATACTTATCAGTTGTGATACAGCTTTCAATGTGAGCAGCAAAAGCTTTTACACTTTAGCTCTTGCCGTCACTCTCATATGCATGTGAAAAACAGTTGCCCGCAGCAAGTAGGTCGAGTTGGTTGCCTTCGTTTGTTTTGATCGTTGGGTCGTTGCGTTCATTGGATTTGTCTTTCGTCTTTCGTCGAGGTGCGTGATCTTTGGACTGTTTGCCATTTAACCATTCGCAGTTTGTTTTGATGTTCAAGTTATTGTTATTGCTATTGCTATTTGTTCATGCACTTTGCACTTACAGTTTCAGTTCATTGGGCGGCTTTATATCCGGATATTGGAAAGATGTCACAATTACGTTTCTATTATGATTTGATGTCACAGCCGTCGCGGGCGTTGTTCATTATCTTTCGTTTAAGCGGCATGCAATTTGAGGATTGTGTTGTAGCACTACGAAATGGTAGATAAATAAATCCACAGATTAATCTTATCAATATCTATTGGTCATTGACCAATATATTGGCATATTATTTAATTGAAAGACTTTGCACTTTATACACTTACACATGCTCACATACTGAACCTTTGATTCATATCATTCTCCATATGCAACAACAGGTGAACATTTGACAGATGAATTCAAGGAAAACATCAATCGATTCCAGCGTGTACCCTGCATCATTGATAATGGCTATAAGCTGGCCGAAAGTATTGCCATATTACGTTATCTGAGTGCCAAGGGTAAAATACCGGAACAATTATATCCCAAATATTTTGTTGATCAAGCACGCGTCGATGAATTCCTTGAATGGCAACATATGACACTGCGTGTCACTTGCGCCTTGTACTTTCGCACAATCTGGCTGGATCCATTATTGACTGGTAAGACGCCCAGCAAGTCAAAGATCGAAACATTGCGCATTCATATGGAACGAAATTTGGATATTATTGAGGAGATATGGCTGGCAAAGAGTGAATTTCTAACGGGACCAACTATCACTGTTGCCGACATATTTGCAGCCTGTGAAATTGAACAGACACGTGCGTAACTATATATACAAATATATATATATATATATATATATTCTATATCCTAAACAATCACGTAAATATATCGATTCTTGGTATTTTTTTAGGCATGGCGGATTATGATGTGCGTATCAAATATCCGAAAATACGCGCCTGGCTTAAACGTGTACGACAATCCTGTAATCCGCACTATGATGTTGCTCATGCCTTCGTCTATAAGATATCGGGCACCGGACCACAAGCAAAACTTTAAATGCATTTTATATACATATTTTCATCTGATTCTGTTGAAATTTATACTGTACATTACTTTCGTATTTTATTTTGTCACATATAAATCGTTGGCATTACTGTTAGACTGTTAAGTTTGAGTTATTTATAGATTAAATACAACTAAATTAAAGAGTTGTACCAAAAATTATAGAATATCTTAATATTGACAGCAAATGTGACTAATTATTGTAACTGGTATAAATCTGTTACTGAGCATACACTGTCGCTTCATGTCGCCAGTTAAGAAGATGAGAAAAACCACATAGAGCATATAAACTCCTGTTCACAATCAATCGTCAAGTCCATCGGAATCTGTTCGTCCTCAGAGACAATAAAAGCAAGAGCTTTCACAGTGTTTGAATTGGTCGCAGACAGAAATTAGATATCGATGAAAGCGCTATTAAATAGTACTCTCCAAATCGTATCATAAACATGGAAATTATGCAAGTTTTAATTTTTGGCAGTAACGGGTATCATATAGTCGTGCATAATGATGCCAAAAGTAAAATTCGTGGAAACTTTTATTCTAAAAACTCAACGCAAAATTATTTTCATTTTCAGAGATTCGCAAGTAGAATTAAACTAGAAATTTATAAGAAAGAATTGGAATTGTTTTGAATAAAGAGAAATTTCATTTAAACATTATGAAATTGCGTATAAACTTAAATCGTAAAACAATAAAAACCAAAATTAATTTTTTTTTTCTTATATTTTATAATATTCTTATTTTTTTTATTTATTTTTTTTTTTGTTTTATTCTTCTTTTATTGTGTTGTCAATGTAGCATTTTATAAGTTCACATTAGTAAAAAAAAAAAAAATACAATTTTAAAAAATAACTACCTAAAAAACAAAAAATAGTAATATAATATAATATATAGCAACGTTACGCGCTTGGTTTTCTAACATTTTGCAACAATTTTTGTTTTCTTTTCTGCTGTTTCCGTAATAATAACAAAAACATAATATTTATGTATGTGTATGTATATGTATGCATGTGTGTATATAAGTATAAAGTACAAAATATATGTACATATATATATATATATATATATATAGGAAAGAAGAAAAACAAAAAAAGAAAAAGGAAAATTAAAATGTAAAAGGAAGAAATAAAAAAAATAAATTGGAAAATTGAATAATCGCGATATATACAATTTAAAAATCTATAGTACAGTCAATATATATATATATATATATATATATATATATATATATATATATATATATATATATATATATTGTGTGTGTATTGTGTGTGTGTGTATGTGTGGGTATATATATGTATATGTACATAACTATTGTGTGTACATATTTATATTTATATTTATATTTATATATATATATATATATATATATATATATATATATATATATATATATATATATATATATATATATATACTGTATATTTATATATATATATATGTATATTTATATATAGTATATAATATATACATATATAAAACTACAGAGACAGCTCTAGGCTACATTCACTTAATTCTTATGCATGTATTTTTTTGTATAATTTTATCATATTTTCATTTTGTTTTTTGCTGTTCTGTTTACATTTTGTTGCTGTTATTGAACTTCAAAAATTGAAATCAAAAAAAAAAAATAATACCGAAAATTAAATATGTAATAAATAAATTGTGTGTGTGTGTTTGTGTGTTTCTGTGTGCATTTCTTGTTGTAGAAAAATAGTTTATGCTCTTTACGAGTTATGCGTTTTGTTTTGTTTTTTTATTCGTTATTTCTTATTTTATGTTTATAGATTGTAGTTGTTGTTGTTGCGTATTGTTTTGCACCGTTTTATCGTTAATATTATCATTTATTAAGCATTTAATTTGCTTTGTGTCTTTGTTGCCTGCCCCATGCCACATGCCACATGCCCCATAACCCCCATGCAGCATGCCCCACATATTGCAATTGAGAGTGCGGCACTAACTAACTAATGGAACAGCACCACAACAGCACAGTGTCCAAATGTCAAATATTGCCTAAAGCCAAATTTTAATTATTAATCAATCAAATTGATTGATCAATTTAAGGCACCAAAAATTAAGACCAAAAATATACAAAAAAAAAAGGAAAAACTGTTTCCCCCAAGCAGAAACCGAATTTAGATAAATCAGTTACAGTTACAGTAACAGATATAGATATAGATACAGGTACATATAAGCATATATAAGCATCATTATAAATGTATGTACTATAATGTATATTGGAATTTGATTGCAAGAAGCATGAAAATAGCTGCAGTAGCAGTAGCAGTAGCAGTAACTGTAGCAACACTCTCCCTCTCCCTCTCTCTCTTTCTCTCTTTTTCTCTATCGCTCTTTTACTTCCTACAGGGCCTAACATCAAAAGTTAAATATTTTAGGATATTTCTCATGTACCTCTTGGTCTATACATGGATGTATACTCCAATATTTTTAAAGTAGAAGAGGAAATAATAATATAAATAAAATTCGTATTTCCTCTGCCTAACAAATAGATGTTATATTGACTAAGAGAAATCTGTATATTTGATTGAGATTGTTCATTTGATTGTGGCGCTGGGGAATTAGACGATCAGGGTATATTCTTGATGAGAATGCTGAAGGAGTGGCGCGGGCACGAAAGCCCTGGGATATCATCTTGTGGATATCAATATATCTCTGATGTACGAAAAGCGGAAATATTCTGTCTGAAATTCAGTCGGATTATGTATTTGGAACGAACTAAGGATTATTTCCAATTATGTTTTTTTAAATGAAATCAAAATATATATATATATATATATATATATATATATATATATATATACGTACATATAACGGCATGTATGTGTGCATATGTATCTGCATACATTTCATTTTATCAAATATTTTTCTATATAATTTTTTTTTATATATATATATTTATATTTGTAAATATCTTTTGCTTTTATATTGTTCCCGCGACTGTTCAACTGTGTTTTTCCCCCATATTTATGTTTTTATTTCTATATTTTCATAAAGTTCTAACAACTTTCGACACTTCCGGTGCTATAATCATAAAGGATATTTATACATACACATATCTTTGTCTCTTTCTTACTCATGCAATGTTATCTCTCTTTCCTGCTGCAAGCGTAAGAGAATTTTCGACTATAGTTAACATAATGAAACTCTACGTTTACAAGATTCTCTTACACGAATTCGACATAGCAATAGCAATTTTAAGGTTTTAGTAACGCGCCCGATTGACACTTTTGATGCGTATGCCAACTTCTAGGACTTGTTCGGTGCCACCAGCAGTTGGTGCAGCAACAACACCGCTACTGCTAATGTTTGATGAGCTGCTGTTGCTGCCAATGCTATTATTGCCTGGACTGCCAACACTGCCACCGACACTAGCTACTGATGCGGCATTGCCATTGTTGCCATCACTAAGCGGTGAATTGTTATTGTTGCTGTTGTTGTTGCTATTGCTGTTACTGTTATTGGTTTTTGTTGTGGTAGTTGTAGTGCTGCTACTGCTGTTGTTGCTACTGCTGCTGCTTGAACTGGAGCTAGATACTGGCAATGCAACACTGGCATCAGCACCTGGAACACTGGATGCACTAGCACTTGCACTTGTACTGGCCGGTGGAACACCTAGTCTACGCAATACTGTCGTGGTTGTTGTTGTCGTTGTTGTTGTCTCGGCAGCAGCACCGCTCAATTTAAGTAGTTGCTGCTGATGATGACGATTGTGATGATTATAATTAATAGCAGCCAAATCATGCCCACCAGCAGAAGCAGTAGTGCGTGAACTTCCATTACCACCACCACCACCAGTAGTACCATTGGCTGCATAATCATGTGGCCCACCGACTGTGTGACGTCGTTTAATCGAACGATTTTGCTTATTTTGTATCTGACGCTTCTTAGTCAGATTCATGTCAGTCTTTTCGTCCTTGGTCAACGAAACAGCAGCGGCATGCGCCCACGATGATGGTGACGATGATGATGTTGGCGAACAGCAAGCAGCCGCCGTTGCAGCTGCAGCAGCAGCAGCAGTAGCACTACTCGTATTGCTGCTCATATTATGCTGTCGCGTTGAATAGTTGCGGCAATTGAAGCTAGCGCTGCGAAAGAGTCGATGATCACGTCGTTTTTTATTGTAGCGCTCGAGAAAAAGCGTTGGTACGGCCATCAATAATTTCTCTTTGGGGTCGCTTGTTGTTGAACCTTCGGAATCATCTTCGGAACCATCAGCAGCACCACCTCCGCCTCCACCACCGATGCCACGCTCGTAGGCTAATGAGCTGCTAAAGCGTAAATTTTTACTGCTATACGAATTACGTTGCATTGGCACAATGGACGCTGTCTGAGATCCGGGTGTGCTTGCTTGAGGTGTCGATGCACTGCTTGAGCCAGTTCCACTGCCACTGCCACTACCACTGCCACTGCCACTGCCAGAGCCAGAGCCAGTGCCAAGACCAGTTGCAGCGCCTGTAGTAGGCGTGGCAGCACCACTTGGTGGCGCTGTTGAGCTACCTTGATGTATAGGCGCTGTGGCAGAGTGTTGCAATTTATGCACAGGCAACGCTGCCACTACTGGCTTCATCATTAACTGTAGCTGCTGATGTTGATGATGCTGATGATGATGATGATGATGATGATGCTGTTTATCATCTTTAGTGTCGCCCAATGTATTGGTTGCAGTGCAGGAGCGACTTAATAGCACAGAGTGCGGTGCATCCAAGTGGCAAAAGTTATGGAATAGACGTTCGGGTGACTCGTCCGCATACGGAATGTTTTCAGAGTGCAAGTGCAACGGTTGACCCAATGTATGCCGGCGATTCTTTGGAAATTCCGGTGATCCGTTTTCATCATTCGATTCGGAGCCGCTGCGTAAATTACGCAGCTTGCTGTCCAATGTATCTGTGATTGTAGTAAGTGACATTGAACCTGTCATAGATTGATTGATTGATTGATTGATTGGTTAATTGATTGATATTGCATTTTGTTTACTTACCTGTATCACTTAAGCGACTGCTGGAGTCATCATCGGTAAGCAATAGTGAAAGGTCAATACTGCTGCGTGGCAATTGCTCATGTCTACCCATGCTGCCGGCTGAGTCAACGCTGCCCGAATCCTTCTCATCTAAGCTAGCCTTGCGCGTCTGTGAGTTTAATGAGGTGCTTAGGAATCCGGGAGTGCTGCGCTTCTTGGTATTCGCTGTGGCAATTTTCGTTGTTGTTGTTGTTGTCGCCGATGATGATGATGATGATGATGAACTGATGGCAGAGCTGAGCAATTTACTTGTTGTGCTTGTCTTGCTGCAATGCAGCGTTGAGCTGCTGCTGGTACTGGTGGTGCTGGTGGTGCTACTTGTTGATACCTTGGCATAATCGAGCGACTGAAAGTGAACAGCGGGCAGAATTAAACCAAAATCACAAATGCTTTGCACAGCTTTCCGCTGCATTCGTCGTTGATTGTGGTTGTGATTATGGTTGTGGTTTTGGTTTTGGTTGTGGATGCGGATGGTTGTTGTTTTGGTATTGTTGGTGGTGCAATTGGTATTGGTATTGGTATTGGTTGTGGTGTTGGTGGTGTTGGTGCTATTGGTGGTGCATTGGAAAGTGCCGCTTACCAGTACACTTTCGCCGGAATATGTATCCGAGCTGACGGCGCTTCGTTTGCCATGTGTCCGTCGTCGCAGCTGTGGTATGAAACGTGATGTGCGTGTCTCTCGTTCCGTGATTCGCTCAATTTTCGATAGATTATGCAATAGCATACTTGTCTGATCCTCCTGCGTCTGTTGCGGTTGTGCCGGGCATGGCGTTGTGCCACTGGTGCTCACGTCGGCAACATCGGGTAGGCGGCCACCCTCAAAGAAATATTCATACTGTGTGGACGAAATATAAAATAATAAGTTATCGATTGTCTATTGCAATGGCCGATCATCGCTCACAATTATCGATTGTCGAATACATCTATCGATTTTCCATTACAATTACAAACTATCGATTACAGTTGCCGATAGTCAATTACAGATGTCAATATCGATTACACTTCTCCATTAAATTTACCGACTACAATTATCGATATTACACAACATGAACTCACCTGTGTAACAAGCAGCTCAACAATGCGACACTGATGCTTCATATCCTTCACAGCCGTTTCCAGCGTATCGTTGGGTGTACGAATTATTGATGGTCCAAAGATTATAGCCAAATTTTTTGGCTCCATACGATTAATCTCACAGTTATCGCTAACTCGACACAGATGCCTAATTAAATGTTTCATTGTCTCATATGGATGACGTGGTAAGGATTCAACAACATCCTTCAGCACCACAATACGTTCCATGCCTGTTTTTTTATCCGCCTCAATAAAATTTATATAGTAACTTGCTGGCATCAATGCATCTGGCAAACTGCGTATGAATAGCTTCAACAGACTGCTAACCACATTAACATCCTCCCATCGAACATCAGTGGCACAACTTTCGAATTGAAAGTCCTTGGTGTTTACCAATTCTGAGAGCTCCGATATAGCTGCTTTATTGCCGGGTATGCGATAAATACCAACAACCGTTAGGCCCTTGGTTTCCACAATGTTGGTGCACACCTCAACGAGATGCGGCACATAGGCATTTGTCTTGGACATAGGACAAGCACGCAACGGTAATCCAATGGAGCCGCAAGTCTTATTGCCACAATTAGCCGATGAGGAGTTTGATGTGAGATCCGCATGAGAAACGCCACCACTGCCGCCGCCGCCGCCGCTGCCACCACGTCGAAATAATAAATCTTTCCAATTCTTTGATTTGGGTGAACCTAAATCTTTATCGGGCACATTCTTATGCGACGATGGTTTACGTAATTTCATTACTGGCGATATCGAATCATTTGTTGTGCCGGCAGCTACAGCAGCGGCAGCAGCTGCTCCTGCAACAGAATCCATTAATCCGCCACCAGAGTGTGAGCTTAATGGTGAAGCATCTGCTGTACTGGAAACATTATCCAAATAGCTTGCTGTAGCAGCTGTTTTCTGTGGTTCCGCCAGTTGCTTGCCTCCTCCTGCTGCTGGCTGTTCCTGCAAACGAAAAATAACAAAAAATTATAAATGAGCAAGAAAAAAAAAAGGAATATGAAGAAAATTATGGATACTCACGTTGTCATCATAATTAAGACTATCTTTCCATTGCAATAGCCCGAAGAGACGTTTCATTTCATTGCTGCTTTTGGTCTTGAATAAAATTTCTGTATATGGACTACAGGTTGTAGATGATGATGATGATGATGATGCTGCACCCGCACTCGCAGCACTTGATGTTTGTGGTTCAACGACACCACTGCTACCAGACGATGTAAGCTTATCATGTGCATCATCCAAATTCAGCTCATTACCCAATGTGGCCAAATGAGCAGCAGCAACGCTTGGTTTCGATTGCATTCGTATTAAATACTTTTTCTTGTCCATTGACTCGTCGTAGAATTTAAAATTTCTAATATCAAGCTCTATCACCTGAGGGACAGAGAGATTGAGATTATGATTATGAGATGAAAAGTAAACTACGTCAAACAAATTTTTACAGGAATATATATATATATATATATATATATATATATATCAACTTTGGCAGATCTTGCCAGATCTTGACTTACATGATGGTCTGACTTTCCATGTCGCCCAGAATAAATGCGCAACAAATCTCCTTTAATCTCCAATTTCACCTGACGCCAAGAACGATACTCGGATATGCGCTGAAAGAAGAAATAAAATTGTCATTCTCTATTCTGTCTAATGATCCATCATTAATTTATAACTTACCTTGCCATTGATGCAGGATGATTTTATCTCAATTTCTGTCTCAAAGGCTTCCAATTCATTCGGCACATATTTCCCACTTAGCTCGGCATCAATGTGAATGCTACGAATATGATTTACAAATTAAGCATTGCCTGCTGTCTTATTATCTAGAGCAAAAAATGTACCTGCTACGCATATCGCTGTTCATGGAGGCACGTCGACTGCTGTGGTGCGTGGAAAGACGTACATCTTCTAGTCCATTGGGTGTTTCAATAAATTCATGTCCACCACCGGTGCCAGCAATCACATCATAATTGGGATCGGGATGCTCTTCGACCAAGGCTTTTGTTTTGTGCGACTCGACAACGGCAACAGCAGCTGCCGCAGCACTTGCAACTGCCACAACAGCAGCAGCTGCAGCTGTGGTTGTGCTACTGGCAGCAGTTCCAGTAGATGAAGATGAAGAAGCAACGCTAGCAGCAGGAGCTGTAGGAGCAACAAGCGTAGTATGTGCTGAGGACGAAGCAGCAGAAAAGTTTTCAACATCTGCTGTTGGTGGCGGCTGTTCAGCATGATACTCTGTCTCATTGTTGGTGGCTCTCAGATACGAGATGCGACGCATTGGTTTTCCTTCATCAAAGGAGCTGGATGCTAACGGTTTAAAACGTCGCACTACATTGCTAGACGATGTCGATGTCGATGCTGATGTCGAGGCCGAGTCCACAATAGCAGCGGCTATAAAATACAAATATAATTAAATAAAAAATAATAAAAAAAAAAATTGAAATGAATTTACAATTGAATATTTCTAGGTTAAAACCTTAAAAGACCTAAATCAAGATATTGAAAGAATAGAGATAGCTATGAGGCAGCAAAATTATCTTTAGAATGCCGAAGATTCTATACTCATGTCTCTAAAAGCTTCTAGGTAAACAAAAACATCGATATATTTTTTCGACATTTGCAGGGTGTAATTTAATTTTGGTGAAGAGTTTGTAACACTCATACCCGCCACAAAACATATACATTCTTGAACAGCATAGCAGCATAGCAGATTCCAAAATGTTTCCCGTCGGGTTGAAACTATCTCAATGGAACTTGGTATACTACCTCTACGGCCATATGTCGGAACCATATCGGAGCACTATACATATTAGGAACAATTGTTAAAAAAAAAGCAAAAATGGTTTTTCTTTGTATGAAAAAAGGCTGCAAAAGTATAACATGATGATAATCATTTTTTTTTTTTCTAGTTTCATTTAATTGAAAATTTTAATTTGATTTTTTAACCGATTGTTCCGATGGTATTTATATATCATATAGTGCACCAATTGAAACATTAATTTAAGCTCAGATAATGAGCAGATTGATGATTCTGATCAAGAATATAGATTATATACTATAATATATAAGATATAATATATAAGATATAAGATATATAATCTAAAAGACATTGACGGACGTCATACTATACAATAATATATATCTATAGAATAATATATAATAAATATATATATATATATACCGACAATTTAGACAGACAATGAATGATATCTATATACATTATTATATAGTATAATATACTGCATACGTGAAGTGAACATAGCAAAATACTTTACCACTGCTCTCAGCTATATCCGCCAATGTGGCCACAGTATGCGATGAATTACTCGCTGACTGCGTATGCTCCGACACAATGCAATATTCTGAAAGGAAATCAGATTAAGGCGAATTATAAGAAAATTGTTGACAATTGAGTTTGTAAATCTTGCAAATTTACTTACTGCTGCTAGGCACTGAGTCAATGGTTGCATTCGCAAGTGTCGCCTTATGCACTTGCATGCGACTGCCAATTTGACCATCGACTGTTGTATGATTATTGCTGCTGATGCTGCTGCTGCCGACGATGCCTTGTTGCTGATATCTGATTTGCATTTGATGCAATGGATGTTGTTGCAGTGACTCGTAGAGTACGCTTTGCTTTTTGCATGTGCCGCTGCTCATTGCTTCAGATGCAGCATTTGTATTGATTGACAATGGCTTAAAGGGATCAAAACCCTTGGACATGTGTGATACCAATTTACTCTCGAATCTACAAAGAATCAGATTATTATATACATATATATACAATATATATTATATAATATCAGCATCATCTGTTATTGAGTTCAACTTACACTTTATTTGTTACGCCCGTTTCCTGCATTGTTTCATAGTAGTCTAGATCCTTTGCATATTTGGCATTATTGTTGGCCACGCTAACCGACACCTGTCGCTGCTGTTGATGCTGTTGTTGTTGGTGTTGTTGCTGTTGTTGCGCTTGTGACGACGACATTGCTCCCAGCGGACGCGTCACTAGTTTATTGCCGACATAACTGTTGTACATATCGTAACCAAGAACAACTTGATGCTGCTGCTGCTGCTGTTGTTGTTGATGCTGCAGATAGTGCGGGTGATGATGCTGTGCTTGTTGCGGCTGTTGTTGCTGCTGCTGTTGTTTAACTAACACCTGATGCCTGACACGTGGCACTATGTTGCCGCCACTTGGTGGCGTGTGCGAAGGAAAAAAATGTTGCGCCACTTGCAGTTGCTGCTGCTGCTGCAGTTGCGGTGACGACTGTGACTGTGATCCGTTGCCGTTAGAGCTGCCAGAAACAGAACCCGAGGGCAGAGGTGACTTAAGAAATTCTTCCTTTTGTTTAATGGATTCACGCAATCGTATCATCAGATCGGTATTCTCCGGCCCGCTGGCATTCACTGCATACAGTGCTTGATGACTTAGGCCCACTGCAGATTTTGGTGTGCGTGTGGTGGGCGTGGTCGCTGTTGTACTTGATAATACTGTTAGATTTGGCGGCTGATTGGCGCTGTAAATAATTTAAAAACGATAAACTTAATATATTGAAATCAATAAATTTAAAAATTCATCTAATATCAAAACTTTTTTATATGCAGAAGTACTTGAAGTACTTTTTCCGGAATCTCCATAAATTTTCACAAATACGTCAACACCTACATTAATTGATATTATATACATACAGTATGTCAAGAATTTCTTTACATACAATGTGTGTTCGCAAAGGAACAATCGTTCGTTGGGACTATGGATTATTTAGTAATTTCTTTAGTTAAACGCTTAACACTTACAGAATACAAGTTTCCTAAGTTTGCTTAAAAATCGGATAAATATTATATCACACATATGTATATACATATATGCCATAAGAATAATCGCACTTAAAAAAAAAAAAAAACAGTTGTAAAAACAACTTTACTTTGCAGGCTGCAAAGGCAAACAGACGATAACTTTTCTTTCTCACTATGCTTGTGGCCCACGCGCAAACACACACACACATACACAGAGAGAGAGAGAGAGAGAGAGAGAGACACTAAACTCACTTACATACGGAGAAGTTGCAGCAGCTGTGTAAGTGAATATGCGAGAGTGACAGTGCATTAGTTTGTATATATATATATATATATATATGTATATATGTATATATGAGTGTGTGTGTGTGTATGTGGTGTATTCCATTTGCAAGTGCAAGCCACAAAAGCTGAATTGCACTTAACTCTTGATTGAAGCTATTAATTTGATTTCAAAGGTAATTTGATGTCAGAGCATGTTTCACCTAAGGACTAGCTAGCTCAACTTTATGCACACAGAGAGAGTGGGAGGTAAGTAAGAGAAAGGTTAAGAGCAACTAATAGGTTTTCTTGCTGTTGTTGTTCTTCCTTCTATGATGCTGTATGCACTAATTGCATTCTAGCTAAAAATAAAGCTTTCAAAGCTAAATCAAAGGCATTCGAAAGCCTGGCAAAAGCTCAAAGATCTGCCTGCTGGTACGGTCGCTGCTGCTCTTTTACTCTCACAGAGTAAGAGTTAGAGTCAAGGTCTCAAAGGTCAAAGTTGCAAGCGCTAAAACATACAGTGTGATATGTATGACATTTAATAAATCAAATTACTTTCCATTGAGTTTTCAACTTAATTAATTTAAGTGCATATTATTGTTATTATTCTTGTTATTGTTCATTTACTTAAATTTAAAGCGAATATAAATAATCATTTTTCAGCATATTTTTTTTTTTTTTTTTTTTCTTTTCATATTTTCTTCTTTTTTTCATTTGGTATTGTGGAAACGTGTTTTTTCTTTCATTTTATTTTTCGTCAACGATTATTGCTCAGTTTGTTTTTCGTTGTTATTTATTGCATATGCGCTTTGCGCTTGCAATCGTTTTTTTTTTCATATTTTTTTAAAAATTTTTTTTGCTTGTACAAAAAAAAAACAGTTATATAGATAAAGCAAACGAACATCGATTAGCGGTAAATTATTTTTTCATGTTGCTTTCCCCTGATATTCATGTGTTGCGTTCACGATCCCAAAACGCAATTTTTATTACGCATTATTACCTTCCTTCTCGTCCTCCCCCTCGTCGGACAAACGAAGCAAGTGATTGAAAATTAGTATTCAAAATACAAAAAATTGAATTTTGCTTTATTTAAGAAAGTTTCAATTCGAACCAAAAGTTTTGTCGCATTCGCTGCGATATCGTAAACTTGAACATATTAGAAAATGAAATTTATTAATAATTTTTGTAGCCAGTACCCATCAGGTGTGAGGGTTAATTATAAATTATGATACCAGATATCAAGCAGAAGAAGGTGTGCTCCAACTGCAGTATCTCTCGTATTTCATAGACTATTATATGACAATATCTGGAGAAATATAAAAAGAGTATCGAGAAAACGCTTCAAGTGAAAATGAGAATAATACGCTTCATATTAATGGAATTGATGAACAATAACAAGAAACGTCTGGAAATTAAACTGGAATATGATCGCCTTAGGCAGCAGCAAAGCTACCAGAAGAAACTTTCAAGCAATCAAAAGCAAGAAGAAGAAGAAGTTGGAATTAAGCCTATTAACGATATGCTGATTTTTGCAAGAGTTTTGCATTCAGCAGAGAAGTCATAACTCCATTCTGGGCGTTGGAAGCTTCTGGATATATAAATATATATATACATATATATATTACTGACTGATGGACAAGCAGACGAACATTATTAAGTTTACGAACCTATTGATTCTAAATACAGAGATTTTCCTATCTATTAGAGCTAGAAGTATCACAAAATAAATGTCACGCCCTTTTTATTCGTAATTCGCCCAAATTTAAGGCAAGCAACGTTTTGAGGCTATATACTTTTAATTTAACAATTACTTGCAGATAGATAATCAATCAATAACAACCCTGAACAAAATGGATTCGATTGGTTAATAAACAAAAAAGTTATTAAACAAACAATTTGCAAAGTAAAAAACAGCATGTGCTTGCTCCAAGGGGTGGTGGGGATTACTGGGAGAAATGAGCGCTCTCTATTTCGCTATGTTATGTTTACACATTAACACACATATAAATGTTTTTATGTATGTATCATGAGCATAAATTTGTACAAGTGAGAAAGCTACAGTTGAGATGTTTGACTGTATAATACCCGGTACCTTATCAAATATTAAGTTGCATAAGTTCTATGTTTATAATCCGATGGCGCGGAAGAGGGCATGGAACAAGTTCAAAAGAAACTTAATCTGCCTACAACTAATGGAATACTACTAATACTTAGAATACAATCCTAATAATACGAATAAATTTGATGTCTTTAGCTTTTATAGTTTTTCAAAATCCAGGAGCAGGACCTAAAACAAACAGACGGACATAATCAAATCGACTCAATTATTGATCCTGATCAAGAATATATATACTTTCAGCTTGGCCACGCCTCCTTATAAGCGTTACAAACATTTGCTAGAATCACAAAATGATTTAACCCTTAGTAGCCTATAAGTGTCGCGTATAAAAAGTGAATTTCGTTAAATATTTGAATATCTAATAACTACTTCTACATCTCTGCAGATGATATATTTATATACCGGGTATATTAAAGGTCGCTTTGCATGAACCTGTAGTGGTTCCCTTATTCAATATACTAGTCGACAGTATCACAAAGTTTACCAGATTGTATACGACCGAATAAACAAAAACTTGCAAAGTTATTATAATTGGGAAGTCTTAGTCTTAGCACAGAACTTTTGATTGTAGTTGTTGTTATTATTATTGCTGTTGTTGTTGTTGTTTTTATTTGAGTTGCTCTCATTGAAAACACTTGATCTCGCAATTCAATATGATTCAAGGTCTCTGTAATTGTCGGGTCGGAAACAATCAAACCATTCACTAAACATTTACCACACCCGCACTGCGAAACATTATCAATTGCCTGACGATATTAGTGATAACTGAATTTCGAAAGCGCAAGAGAAAATGGAAATTGGAATAACAAAACAACAACACAGACTCGATATGATATCGATAAAAATCACAATGTACATAAAGTACGTTACGTTTGTACGTAGTTTCGACTTTCCTAATATGTAATTTTTATTTTTATTTATATTTTTTTTTTATTTGTTGTGACTCGAATCCCTTATTGCGAAATGAAATCTACGCGCAGCAGTCGCAACAGCAACTAAACTAAAGTATAACCCAAAGTCCATGCGACTAAGCTGAAATATACAAAAAACAAATTTACAACAAAAAAGAAATTATAACTTTGTTACGTCGAACATTTTATACACTTTCAAGTATTGTATGATATAAAAACTTAATTTGCAACCGATCTTTTCTATGTCGGAACTTTCCTATCTTAATGCAATAGTCTTAAAATTGAGAGAGACAGACATATAGACATACGTAGCTTTTCAATCGTCAGTAGATGCTGATATATGATTTATGTAGTAGTTTGTTTGGTACTGCCACGCCTCCTGCTGTGCATAACAAACTCTTGGACTAAATAATAAATATATTTTTGCAAGGGTATGAAAAGAAACAAGTCAGGAGAACTATATCAGCACGCATGCGACGATATTTATACCCTGTACCCTTGAATTTTACACATATGTTCCAAAATTGGAAAAATGTTGCACATCCAAAATTGTTGCATTTAATCAGTAAGATATGTTCCTAAGGCTTCTACATATTTTTATATATAATATATCTAAGAATTTTCAATTCAAATTTAAATAAACGCATGGACAACCATGCAACCTTCAGCTTTTAATCAAAGACTATAAGAACTTTGTCACGCCTTCTTTTAACTGTTTAATATTAATTAATATACCCTTTGTATACATATTGTACGGGTGTTATAGGGTATAAAATCAAGCGACGAAATGAAAATGAAAAAAAAATAAAATAAAATAAAGAAAAATCTACTTTGTATGCATATATGAAATTCATATTAAGCTCGCGACAGCCACAACGAGACAGAGGGCCCCGCCGCCAATTGAAAAGAGAGCCCCCAGCTATTGAATGAATAGGCAACCGTCGAAGAGGCAGCAACCCACCAAACAAGCTGAGCCACCGACGACCCATCGACCCACCCAACCGTCGATGCGACGCTCTTCCTTTTATTTTATAACCAATTGTGACACGCGCATAGCGAAAAAATATTTCATTGTACACACAACGACACATACATAACACATTCGCACACATACACATACACATACACATACAGTGATACAACACACAAATCACACACAGGCACACACAGAGAGACTGATACAATGCTACTTTCATTGCAATGGGTCTCAAATTGGGATATGGTATCTCTGTCACATTGCCCACACATACAAACACACACACATATATATATTATACACTCATCATTATATGCATATACATATATCAGTATAGATATATCGGAATAGATGTATAGAGTATAAGTAGATATACCTTTTATATGCCAGTGTAAGTAGTTGGATTAGTTTAAGGGGCAACACCAAAACTCACACAATTTGATTGGCAACTGAAAGAGAAGGCTTTCCGCCCGATTGAAAGGAACACGACAAGTGTGTTTGTGATGATGTGTGTGTGATGTGTAGCGTGTGTCGTGCACGGTGTGTGTGTGCGATGTGGAGCAAAGAAGGCGTTAGCAATCATTGATATCACTATCAGTCATCTAGATGACCAAACAATTGCCTCTTCCTGCTCTACTCTCTAGAGTGACTCCTGCGATTTAATGTAATTGTTAGCCAAAGTTCGTCAAAAAACAAAACAAAAAAAAAGCAGAGTTCATATTGCACAGTGGGTTAGGCTATGATATATTGATTCACTAAATGTGAATACTATATTGGTTGCAGGCATATTAACATTATTTTTTGAAATTTTATCACGTTTTTCTCTGTTCTCTTAAATTGGAAAAACGCTAATAACGTAATTTGCAAGCAACAAAAGTGATATTTGACGCACAGAATATTCACGCAAATGCTGACATTCTCCTGTTCATATTTGGTAAAGTTATGTATGACTAAATAAACATTGGAAAACTAGAGGATGAAGAATTTGACGCAAGTTATGGTATAAATTAACTCCCGTCTACTGTACAGCATTAGAAATATTACAAAAATGTTGCCAAAGATAATGCTAAGAATTCGAAGATAAACTCGCAACTCACTCGCTAATGGTTCATAAATTTTCGGGTCTATAGAAACTTATCAAGTATTTCAATTTTGTGGGAATTTTTTTGCAATGACTCAGTTCATAAATTATAGATTAAGCTAGTCTCTTAGTCAATTGTGACCCTCTTCCTGACGCATTGGAGCATCGAAAATGATTAAGTTTTTATGTGAACAATGATTTTGGTTTCTAATAAATTAATAATATAAATTAATTTAATTTAATTTATATTAAGTTTTCTAATGCTGTGATTAAAAATTGCACAAAAAAAAAAACACACAGATTTGACATATGAAATTGTATTCTTGTACTACTGTGCAACGGTGGGTCGGTGGTTCGGTGGATCGGTGCGCGGTCGCTGGCCTGCCTGCCTGTCTAATTGCACTAAACACTGTCATTTTATTTTGTTGGCGAAAGAGAAACGCTAGTGGGCTGAGCGCGCCACATCACATCACAAGCATACAACCTGCCGGTCGGCCGACTGGCGTCTAATAAGATTAACAACAACAATAACAACTTCTTTCTCCCGACTTCACGTTGCCTTCCCTTTTCAGCTCGCATATTTATCGAGCGATAGCGATAGTATTGCTGTTTCTGTCCTTGTTCCTGGCTTTGGCTCGTTGACCAAAACGTTGACGTTAATGGCCCAAGTGAGTTGAGAAGTTGAAGTTGCACTTACCGCATGAAACTGTTAGACAGCGACTGTTGGTAAAGCTGTTGCTGTTGCTGCTGTTGTTGTTGTTGCTGCTGCTGCTGTTGTTGCTGTTGCTGTTTATGCTGACGCAGTCCATGGGCCATATCGCCAAAGTCGATGCTGCTGCTGCCGCTAGCGAGTGCCGGATGGCGCAACGGATGCGGATGCTGCTGTTGTTGTTGTTGCTGCTGCTGCTGCTGTAGCTGTTGTTGCTGTTGATGACAATTGTTGCCCCTAGGTATGCCACCGCCACTTGTATTGCTAATGATGCTGCCGGATCGACTGCCGCCATTAAGTAGTGCTGCTGTTGCTGCTGCATGCGACCCCGGCGATACAGAGGATGCTGTCGATGATGAATTTGCTACAGCGGGATATGAGATCAACTGTTGCTGATGTGGAAATGTAGCAGCGGCTCCAGCTGCAATGGCGACGGCTCCATTAGCCAACAGCGCAGATTCTGGTGAATGCGATGCCGGTGTCACTTGTGCCAACGGCTGCGTTGCTTGTGCGGACGAGGACATCGTTAAACGGTTTGATTCTGGTGTATGGGCAATACTCGTGTAGTGCTGCAAGCAAAATATAATAAATAATTTTCAAATTATTAAATGCAAAAATTATTTACAATCAAATATAATGATCCAGCTAATACTGAGAGATCGATAAACTTTGATTTTAAATTAAATTTGAATTTTTCAAATTTAAGTTTTAATTTTAATTTTAATTTTCGTTTTCAGTTTCGATTTCAATTTCAATTTTATTTTCAGCTCAATTTCCAGTTTCAATTTCAATTTCAATTGCAGTTGCAGTTCCAGTTTGAGTTGCAGTTGCAGTTACAGTTGCAGTTGCAGTTGCAAATTGAAAGAAAAAGTAGAAGACTGAGGCATCTGTTGTCTGATAATGATTTCCAGCCAAAGTCAAATGGTATCACTACTCACCATTTGCAGCACATCGCACTCCTTGGGCACAACGTGCAACGTGAGCACCGCTGGCGTCTGCTTGATCATGGACACAATGGTGCTATAGGCGATGCCAGCGATCGGCGTGTTGTTCACCATTAGCACCCGATCACCCGTCTGCAGGTTTGCGTAGTGAGCCGGTCCGTTCGCTTGCACCTCTTTGATAAAAATGGTCTCCAACGCTTTCACCTGGTATGGCGGCAGCGACGTTGGTGACGTTGGCTCCAAGCCGACAATGCCGCCGCTGCCGCTGCCGCCTCCGTTGTCGCCGCCAACAGCGTTCGTTGCTTCCTACACAAAAGAGCGTACAAAAAAAAAAATAAAACAAAATAAACAAAAAGAAACAAACGTGAAATGACAACAACAACATTCACTAAAAGGCAACAAGGAGAGTGGCTCAAAGAGAGAGAGAGAGAGAGAGAGAGAGAGAGAGAAAGAGAGGCATAAGAGTGGCTTACAAAAATATAGAGAGAGTGGCTGACAAAGAGACCGGGAGAGAGAGAGAGAGAGACACTGACAAGTGAAACGAAACGTCGTTTGTAATAAAAGTAAAGTGAGCAGAACGCAAATTAGTGCAGGAAAAAACAACATAAAAATCGTTTAAAAGCCACACAGCGAAAGAGAGCGAACCAGAGAGAGAGAGACAGAGAGAGAGAGAGAGAGTATGTGAGCAAAATTGACATCGAATTTGGCATACACTACTAGCAAATATAACACATATTGATCCAAAAAAAAAAAAAATAAATAAATAGAAATAATAATTTTTGCAATTATGAAACAGCAAAAGCTCAAAATATTTGTATGGATGTATAATCGGGTATATTCAGTTTGTGTACATGTAGGTTTAGCTACATTATACAAATATATATATTTTGGAATGCTCTACTAACAAATATTATATTCCACAATATTGATAAAAAAAAAAAAAACAACAAATAATTTTTGCAATTATGAAACAAAATATTTGCATGCATAAAATCGGGTATATTCATTTTGTGTAAATATATATAATATATATATACTACATTATATTCCTGATCGACGAAAATTAATAACTTCACTAATTTTCCAATCACATTATCTTTCCAATCTGTCAATGCTACGTGTCTTTTTCCATGTATGTTGCAAACTCCAAAACAAAAAAATATTCTCTCCTGCAAGAGTATATAAAGTTCTAACGTTGTTTATATGCTCATATCTAACTCCTCACTGAGAAATTCTCAGTCTCAAAAATACAAGTTGATTTCTTCTTTGTAATTATTGTACTTATTCGATTCTTAACTAATCGATAACATTTGAGGGTCAAGAAATATAAGATTAGAATTTTGTCAATTTCAAACTATATTTGCTATAAATTTCCAATTAAATTTCTGCTTATTATAACGTATTTTGTAGCAATTTCCATAATTATTTTTTTCAAAGTTTCGTCATACTATAAAAACATTTCAAAAATTGTTGCTGTACAAGTTTATCAAAATTTCTTTTTGTTATAATAATTTTGCCATAATACTTGCTATAAATGTTTATAATCATTTTTATCTTGTTATAAAAACGTGTTTCAGTAATACTTACTATAAATTTTTATCGAATTTTTTTCTTCCTGTTTTTTTTTTTTTGTTTTTTGTCATAATTTCTTCTACTTATAAAGACGTTATAATCATTTTGATATAAAGATGTTACTAGATAACAGTTCAGGCAGTAACTTAACATCAAAGTCTAAATTTCATATTTGCAAAGTTTTATAATCCTTGCCAAAAATATCGATTGAGGTGTGCTGGAAGTGCCCCCGGAAGTGCCCTCAAAACACCCATAAAACATATTAAAAATGTGTAAATGTACATTGGTAGCATGATGGGTTGGTCAACAGCAGATTTATCAGGTGACATTTCAGTACATTAATTAGTAAGAGTAACTCATCAGTTGACTCTAATATTGCAAAGTTCCGTTATCTGAAAAGTTACAAAGCTACAGGGACAGGCTCCTTATCTAACTCAAACCGATACACACAGAACTTATCGCGCAAGGTTTTTAAATAATAATACGAAATCAAAGTTATCTACGACATACTGCAAATTCTATACTCTTTCCCATATGCAAACATTATTTGTAATCAATTATTCCCATAAAATATTGTGGTTCTAATTTTGAAGCTTTAAAGAAAAGTACAGGCGATCAGTAGGTTATGCAAATTTTTATTAGTCTGCTGATCAAGAATATATATGCATATTTTTTATGGAATCCGCTATGGAAAGCTTTTATGCATAACAAACTCTATGTCAAAATTAATAAACTCTCTGTAATAAAAATATGTACAAATAATAAAAAAGGTAAAAATTGCGTCGTCCGCGAACGTCCACTACACGTCTTTACGGGCTCAAACGCAACGGGTTTGCAAGGGTATGAAATCTTCGGCATACCAAAGATACCTTATCTTTTATGTTGTTATTGTTGTTGTTGTTTTTAACAATCCAATTGAAACTTTCAGGCTTTATAATTATGATTGGCATTTATTTATGACAAACACTGTCCTGTCAGGTTTGCCTATACTACCATATATATAATATTACATTATATTATAATGAATCTATGTAAAAATTCTCGTATTTCTTCACTGGAGATCTTTCTGGTTTCTTGTTACGCGTATGGCTTATTACTTATTACTTAAGGCTATATGGTAAGTAAAGCATTTCTCCTATCAAATTTTTCTAGGGTATGAAAAGTACGGCTTGTTAAAGCTATGTTTTATTTCTTGTTTAACATTGTAGTGACTGAATATACTCTCTTTCTCTCTCTCTCTCTCTCACTCTCTCAAACTGTTCCGGACAGGGACAAAAACAAAGTAGAAAAACTTGACCATTTGAATTGGCGGAACGGGGCAACGCTGCGCTTCTCACTTTACGCCAGAGCGACGTCAACTATGACTGAAATGACGACTTTTCGCTGGTAACACGAAAAGCAAAAGTGGCAAAACAATCGATGACTAATTGGAGAAGCTAAAGCATCAGGCACTAGTCTCCAATGTAGATGTTGACTGTCGCGCAAGCGCAACTCTCTTCCTATGTCTCTCACATCAATTTTATGACGTGCTCTCTCTCTCTCTCTCTCTCTCTACCTCCATCTTTCTCTCTCTCTGTAAGTCTCTTTAAAGTCTTTAAATGGTCAAAATCCTTAGTTGCTTACCTGAGACCAGCTGGAGGCATCATCTTCCGGTGGATAGGCAATAAAGTGACGCAGCGTAAAACCATAGCCCTGATTTGGACGCCTTCGTATGACAACCAGCTTTGGTTGTATTGATGACGCGGCTATTGCCGCATTATTTGCCGCTGTTGCCGCAGCTGCTGTTACTGCTGCTGTGCCGCTTGGCGTCGTTGCCTGTGCCGCAGCTGCTGCATTCGAGTTTTGTAACATTTTCTGTTTAGCCTGAAGTTGGGGTTTTTTCTATTTTTTTTTTTTTTCGCTATCGTCGTACGGATCGACTTTTGCTTAGGAGGCTGCTCTCGCGCTCTCTTAACAACATCCACTGGCCAAGAGATGCATGTAGATGGAATCAGAGATAACACTTCTACTGCTGCTGCTGTTGCTTTTGGTGGGTATTGCTCTAGTTGCAGTTGCCGTTGATGCCTGCTGGCTTCGCTAATTATGTGTGTTCACCCTTATTTTGAAGTAGTTTTTGGCGATAAGATTTATTCTTGCTAGTAAATGATTTAGTAGAATCCTTTTACTGTATTTTTTATGGTTAATTTTCAACGTCTATGAGCCGATCTTGGGGTGTTAGGACGCCCATTGCAGCAATGCTCCACAGGAGCATGGCAACATTTAGCATGTTGTGACTTTCTTATGGCATCAATTGATCCTTCGTGTTCTCTTGTTATTCTTCAAATCTAGAACGATATCAAGAAAATATAAATGAAATATATATTCAAATTTATGCAATATAAACAAGAAACTAATGTTATTTTAGGCAAGCCGACGATTTCATACTTTTTGCAAACTGAAATGGAAAGTTAGTCGTATGAAAACTCTATTTTTAACGTATGATTCCTATATGATATATTAGAACTTCGATTTAGAACAAATTTATTGTCACTAAAGTCAAATTCTGTAAGTTTCAGACTGATAGCTTAACAGACAAACAAAAAAGTTTTTTTTCACATATAAATTACTTTTTTAACTCATCCGATCTACCTGATTCCAATTAATCTATATGGTATATAGATTATGGCCGTAAGAGATCAAATTACAGAAGGACATGCAGATTTTGAAATCTGAGTTGGATCAAAAATATATTCACATATTCACATTGGATCTGACATGGAAACTTTTAACTCAAATGAATATATCTTAGAAGTAAGGGTATGTAAAGAATGATAACCAGAGAGAAATCTCTTTTGCTCTTGTTAAAACATTTAATTTTCAATTATTCAGGCCTTTGACCAATTTATTATAGCAAAAAATAAAAATAAAAAAAATAAAGAGAGGCGAAAATATGAAAAAAAAAAAAAAAAAAAAAAACTAAAGTCGTGTCCAGACTTTAGAGACAACAACTCTGTTGTTTTCCATTATGATTGATGTTGTTGGTGTTGTTTTTTATTTTTGTTGTGCTCATTGACATGATTACGAGTTTAATTGAAGTGAACTGCGAAAATGGTGAGAAACAAAAGCCATAGAAATAATCATCGCACTCAACACACACACACACACGCAAACAAAATTTGATGTCTATAAAATGTGGAAGATTTGATACCCTTGCAAAAGATATAATGCCATGCATCCTTAAACCTAGGTATTGATTAAGAATATATTGAAGACGTTCGCCATTTTTTTTATCTGCTTCTTACAAACTTAACTCTTAGTTAATACGGGTCAAGAGCATAGAGCCATACTTTATTGGGGGTTTACACGTGTGCTTTTGCGTGGCCAACAGGACTAAAATTAAAGGACTCATGCCATAAAGAAAAATATACGTAATAAGTAATACGTGTAATAATAATATACCCTGTATTGTTAGGTGATGATGCACCTCATTAAGAATATGTATACTTGACCAGAATCGAATAGCTCGTGTCGTCAACTTAGCAAAGTTGTCATCGGCTTGAAATACAAGTTTTTTTTTTTATTATTGAAAAAGTTAATTTTAAACTGATACTTCTTATATTTTCCGATAAAGAATTGAAGATTTATGAAGAGATAAAGTTAATTAATGAAATATATTAAGTTAGAAAAGTCATTAAGCAAGTATATGAATATCCAATAATTTTAATTTCCATTAAATAATCAATGCTCATTTTCCCCCAAAAAGGGATCAACAATTCTACAAGTCATTAACAGTCACATAGGATTATCCGAATGCTAGAAGCATTACAAGGGTCTGTCTCAAGTGATTACTGTACTTTACACAATGTAAATCTGTTGATATATGTATTTCTATATTTGAATGTGTGTATGTGTATGTGTGTGTGTGTGTCTGTGTGCGTGTGCGAGCATATGTATATTTAATTTCATAATGAAGACCTGTAACTCATGTCAATTGAATAGATAACAACCCCCTAGGCATAGGAGCTACACTTGACTGCGAAACGTTACAAGGGAGGCAAAGGAAAGCAAGGCAGGCCAGAGCTCACAGGGCTTAGCTATAGCTATCCATCTAGGAAGCTTCGGGCTGACCAGGATTGCATCCACTTTAAAATCCATTTATGAATGAAAGTCTCTCTCTCTCTCTGTCCTTGTCATGAGCTGAACTAAGCTCCGAGTGTTTCGTCAGAGATGGATGAATGGTTTCTGGGGGGGTTGGTTTTGCATTTAAGGGTGGCACAACGACAGACTATGTTTGGTGGGGATGTTGTCTGGGGGATGGTTGGACTGGGTATGTTGTCTGCCCCCGTCTAACAGGGCGTGTGCATTGTCCAAATCTCTGAGCTCTGAGTTTTGTGCATATGCAAAGCCCATCAAATAATGTACGTTAAAAAGCAATTGAGACTTATTTATACCCTGGAATTCATTGCGAAAAAAGGAAGGGTATATTCATTTTGCAATCAAATTGACTTTGCTGTTAATCCTGATCATTAAGCATATAAGCTTTAGGCTGTACGAATTCCTCCACATCTCCTTCTGTCTGTTACGTACATTTGCACATATACCTTTTTTACAGGGTATAAAATGTTTCCGGATTGAGCACAGCTACCTGTTATACTACGCTATGTTTACTCTCTAGCTATAGCACTTGCTCAAGCTTTCGCTGTCTCTGATACTGGCTTTAAGTCTAGGATTGGATTCGGGTACAGTTGTCGAGTCCAAGCAGCCTGCGGGCATTACAAAAAAAATAAATAAAATAAAAAGTGGGATGCTCAACTGAGCGAGCTAGCTTGTTGTCTCTTCATTCGCAGTGTCGTGTGGCTCTTGTTGCTTTCGTTCTCTCTGTGTTGCCATGTTTCTGGCTCTACGTATATACCTTTCTCTTTTCCATGGAACTATCTGTCTCTTTTTGTCAAGGCTTTGTTGCTGCTGTTGCATTCGGTTCAATGGAATTTGCAATTGCAAAAGAGAGAGGCGGCTGATGCTGATGATTATGATGAAGCATAAGAAGAAACTAAAGAAGAAGCAGAAGACAATGTTGATGATGATGATGACGATGATTATGATGGTGATTATGACGATGAAGATGATGATGATAAAGAGGAAAGAGAAAATACTACTACTGGCATTGGGATAGAGAGACTGAAGCAGAGAACGGTTCAAGGACCAGGCACACAGACGCAAACAGGCAGATAGGCAGCCAAAGACACGACACGAAAAAAACAGGCCGAACGAAGCCTAACTGAAAACAGGCCGCACCCGGCTCCGAGAGCCGAGAGTTGAAGTTGAGTAGAGTTAAACTGAGTAGTAACACTGTGAGGAGGTCGCAAGCGCATCAACAAACAACAACAACTGCAACAACATCACAATGCATATTTCATAAAGACGTAAAATCGAAGCAGATGCTGCATGCTGCAACTACAATTGCCTGGAACTGCAGCTTGGAACTTTAGCTGTGGCTATGCTTCTCTCTGACTCTGACTTTGTTTCTGTCTCTGGCTATAACCTCGACGTCCTCCGCTCTGCTGAATTTGTTTTTGTTTTTAACTAGCAAAAGTCGTTACATTGCCAGACAACGGAAATTGCGCACATAAAACGCCAAGTCACAACCAAGAGACGACTCACAACCAAAGTCAGAGCCACAAAACAAAAACAAAAACAAAAAGAAAAATGAAAAAAGGAAAAACCAGAAACAGAGCTAGAGCTAGAGTCAGGAGAGCCTGACTAGTCAGAGTAGTCTCAAATACACAAAGTCAGTAACACTTTACGCCAAGTCATTTGAGCCCCAACAATCTATTTGGTGGATGCGATTCCAATTGGCAAACGCTTTTATCTATTGATTCGTTTCAAGTAATTTCCTGTGGACTGACTTCGAGGAGACTCTGCAAGATTAAACAGGTTGTTTATACCCGAAAGGGACCTTCTTCTTTAATGATACGCACTCCACACAGCACACGAATCCGATGAGTTTGATTATTAATCTACTTGAGACTCTGTCTCTGTCGTTCTTACTCTCTATGTCTCTCTGTCTGTCGTCTCTCCGTTCCTTTTCGATACTGGATTCATGTGATTTCAACTAGTCAAGCATCTAGACACTTCTCTGAACCAGTTCTTTGTCAGATTCTTCGCATCTAAAAATTTATTTTTTATTTATTAATCATTTTAGTTTTTATTTCTCATTTATTATTATTGCAAATTTTAAAATATTTTTTTTTATTAACATTTTTTCAAGTTTCGTCTTTTGTTAGCATATTAAATGTATCCTTTAGTCATACGATAACTATACTATATGCATTATCCTTAAGCGTATATGTTCAATATGTATTTACATTTTATACATTTATTATCATAGTTTCGTTTGTCTCATTGACTTTTACCAGCGCGGTTTTGCTTCCTTTTCTTCCACACACACACACACACACACACACACACATGTTTTTCGACAACTTCGATCGATATTTTACTGTCGACATTTCCGTGTCTTGGTTAATGTACTGCTGTTTATACCCTTGGCTATGTGTATATGCAAATTAACAGCAAGATTGTAAGGCAATAGAAGTGGGTGTGGCATGCCCATCAACTAATTGCTATATATATATATATATATACATGATCAGCATCAACAGTCAAATCCAAATGAAAATATTTGTACTGCAATATTTTGTATTTAGTTTTGATCTATATCGAATTACTATAGTAAATATCGAACATTAATGAATCAGAAATAATGCTTTTTGTATATATAATAGTTTAACTTTAAAGCTTGCAAGGGTATCACAACTTCGACTTGCCACAAAGAGCTTTACATTCTTGTTACTCGTTAATGTTGTTGTTGTTATTGTTGTTTGTTTGTGTGGTTCTTGCTTTCTTGTTATTGTTTTTGTCGTTGTTAGCGTCACCGACAGTAACACTTAGAGATGAGCATAAGGTGCGTGCTTCTTCGTGTCACGATTTCACACGATTCCCACCCACCATAAGTCACAAATACAATAGGAAAACCTTGTTGTAAAACATATTAAAAGAAATGCTAAAATATATGAGCAATGAAAAAATTATGCAATATACTGCACATATCTGTTAATAGTTACAGCAATACATATATATTATAAACATATATGTAAGAATTGTGTAAAATATTAAATAATTGCAAAATATTTTGTCGTGTGACAAATGAAAACAAAATTTTTTATGTTGCGACACTGCGTCACTGATTTTTAGCCATGCGTATTGAAATTTTGCACCTTTGTGCCAGGCCCGTAGCGCCTCGCAATGCACGCCCATCTCTAGTAGCAGCAGTTAACAGTATAACTGCCATTGATGTGGTTGTTATTGCTATTGCTGTTGCTGATGTTGTTGCTGTTGTTGCTGTTCCTGTTGTTGTCGAGAGTTGTCCTCCAACGCATTTGTGTTCTCCCATTCCGTCCCAGTCACCGTCTACCTCTCTCTATCTCTCTTTCTTCCTCCCCTTATCTTTTACCCCCTCTGGATAACTTTGTTTATTCAGAATAAGTATGTATGTTTGATGTTACTGTTTTCATACCCTTTCAAGGGGGTATATACTGCCTGTCCAGGGACTTAAAACACACAAAAAGGGGAGTTGTAGGATATATAAATCATCAGCATTTACATCCGTCTGTTGCAAGTTATAAAAGTCAGCTGAATGAAATTAAGCATAGATAGTTCTTATGAATTTGTTTATAAATCGAAAGTAGCCTGATCGGAATACTATATCATCAAAAATTATCAATCAAATTTTTGCGATTTTGCACTTAAGCTTAACAAGGGTATAGAATATTCGTTATGTCCCAAAATTATTATACATTTTTGTTTTGTTAACTTTTGTGCTACTATGCAGATAGATGGACATACTGATGTGTCCATATCTGTATCTGTATCTATAGATAAGCTCTCTAGCTGTAGTATATGTATCTGTAACTGTTCTTCCATACACTTGTGGCCGTTGAGTTGATTTGTGCACGTGTCCCAGCCACCACCCACCAAGCTTACTGATAGCTGGATCCTCACTTGCTGGCATTCCCACTGGCAATCATCAGATAATCACAGCGCTCGAATTGATAATGGCGTCGTTGATGACTTTGAAACGAAGCATTTGCCAGTATTACATAGATAGAGAGACATAGAGAGAAAGAGTCAAGGGGGACATGAAAGACAGAATCATAGACCAGGATCAGACTCAGGAAAGGAAAAGGGACAAACTTAGACATCAGAAAAGAGATCAAAATAAAAATATAGTTTAACAGGTACAAGAATAAAACATTATCTACACCCGATCCTAACAAATTTTATACAAAATCAAAAATATTTTCCATCGATGTCTCACCTCTGATAGATATTTGAGATAGTCTTATGTTGGAACAAGGGAACAATATGGAGTATGTTAGTCATAGTAACATAGAAATTTAGACTAGACTTTAACAGAATATTTAAATTATAAGGAAATTGAAATTTGATATTACAATTTTCATCGATATCTAAACACAAGTTCAAATTTAAGTAAGTTTATGTTATAATGGACGACATGCAAGAGTTTTACTTTGAATTAGAATCTTCCATAAATCATTTTGGCGTTATGGCAATTTGCTGTACTTATATTTCTGACCGCATATGTATATAGATATAGATAAGCAATCACACTAATACACATACACAAGTACAAATGCAATTAATGTTAGCAAAAAAAAAAAAATAAAGATATTGTGTTACTCTACATACATATGTACGAATATATTAATGGTTGGCAAACACATTGTATATATTCCTATATAGATACAGATATAGGTATATATATAGGTATATATATATATATATATATATATATATATATATACGTATGTACATTAACAACATGTTTTTCATGGGTATTTCATTGGAAAACCTCGTGGATTTAAATCTGTGTAAATTACAAATAATGAAAACAAGTAATTTTATATTTTTATCTGATATTATATATCTGATATCTATATACATATGTATATTATCAACAAGTAAATTAGTTACATACACATGTACGTAGTACGTACATATCCAAGGTCCGTTTAAATCATCACTACTAGGTGGTACTTCGTTCTTCCTCATTCAAATTCTAACATTTCCAATGGCTTGGCTTTATTTATAAACTTTTTTGGCTTTGTAACGGATGCCAACTATTGAAATGAAGCATATAGATACAAATGTATGCAAATGTTTTCCAGTCAATGCAATATATTTGGTAAACACATGTTTATTAATCACAACCTATGTTTGAATATACAAACATATGTGTGCTGAGCATGTAAAGGAAAAGTGATAAAAATAATACTATTATACACATTAAACAAAATTTAACAAAATTCACAACAAAAGATAACAACATTGTAAATTAAGAGCAAATACTATATAAATAAGTAGGTAAATTTTGTAATATCTTCATTTTGTTGCATCGTTTGTTATTTCAAATCAGTTAAAATCTAATTGCTCGACTATAAGATACCCCCTTTCACTTGCAACTGAAACTAAATTCTCACAATTTTAATTTTGATTTTTTTTTTTTTCAATTTTAACCGATCTTTGCTGTGATAGCTATATAGTACAGTCATATCGAATAAATTTATGTATTTATATACACCTTGGGATATATTATTGATTATTGCTGATCTATCTATTTGTCTGTCTATTTATTTCATTGAAATATAATCGAACAGAAGAAATAGACGACGAATTAAGTATTTCGCACAAGTTTATATAAATAAGAAAGCAAAGGTTATCTTCGGCATGCAATTTTTCATTATTATGACAGCTTTTTGACATAGTAATTCCGATCCAAATCCAGGCTACTCCGTCTTATATACAGCTTATTGCTATTGGTTGCAATAGACCGATGACGGGACAGATAGACATGCAGATTTGGCATCTGCTGTTCATGCTGATCAAGAATATATAAAGTGGTGATACAAACTGCTGGGCAAAATGAATATACACTCTGTAAGGGTATGAAGCATAGTTGATTTTTGTTTTTGCTGTTATACATAAGTGATCATCAAAACGAGAGAGAGCACGAAAAGATTAAGCAAGAGCCCAGTGCGCAATGAGAGAGCACAGAGAGCAAGCAGAAGGTCGCAAAAACCACAATTTGCATATGCCCTTGCTAACAGCAGGAATTATAATATTAAGCTAAAGCTAAAGCTAAAGCCATCAGAGCTGTGAACTGTAAGGCGAAAGGAAAAGAAAGAGTGCGCCGCACATCCAAAAAGAACGCAACTGAGCCAAAAGCCAAAGGCTTGAATGCGGCAAGTAAAGGTGCAGAGAGAGAGAGAGAGAGAGAGAGGAGAAGGGAAAGATAGATGAGAGAGAGAGAGAGAGAGAGAGAGAAGGGAAAGATGGAGAGAGAGAGAGAGAAGGGAAAGATAGAGAGAAAAAGAGAGAAGGAAGATAGGATGGATAGAGAGAGAGAGGAAGAAGGAACAATTTGAAGCGAAATGTTGGTAAAAAAGCAGGAAGACAACTTTCGCTGTTCATGTACAACGGGAAATGCATGTGTGTGTCTTGCAAGTAGTATACGTGTTGTATGTGTATGTGTGTGTGTGTGTGTTGCATGTGTGTTTGTGTTTTCATACGCAGATAACAACAAAAACAGCAAAAGCAACATATTACAACAACAGCAATGATGAGCATGTAGAATGTTATGTAGTTCAAGTGATGAACTTTAATAGTGTGTTGTGCTTCGTTCGGAATAAGTTCAATTGAACGGTTCATTGCAATGAAATGAGCTGAGATTTGACAAATGAAAGAACTATTTTTGACAGCCCTTGTAACAAACAATACTAACAACAGCAACAGCAGCAGCAGCAACAACAACAACAACAACAACAATGAAATAAAGAAACAAACAAACACAAACAAACAAACAAACTTGTTCTGCATAATAAATTGAACCTAATAGTAAAATGAACTCTCTGTATAGAATAATGTATGTATGTTGAATATGTGTAAAGTTGTTTATATTTACACACAAATGCAAAACTATATTTATATAATGAACAAATAAACAAATAATATTATACATTTAACTATAACTATAAAAATAATATTAAAAATAAAACTTACCCAAAACAAAAAAAAAAATACAAAGCAAAGTCAACGTCAACGTCAACGCTGGCTTTAATTATGCATCCGTAATAACTTTTTAACCAACACACTTGCAATGAGCGGGAGCAGAAATAGTATTCTTGTTGCTTATGCAGATAATATTTTGGATTTGAATTCCCTTTAAAAAAAAATTGATAACTAGATTAATATAGGAACTAAAACAAACAAAAAAAAAACACGATAGAAATGAAGACTTGGTCTGTTGTAACAGTCAATAGAAATTCATACACACATCTCCTAATATGTACACACGCACACACATAAATACAAGTACACATACTATGATGTTCAACGAGTAAGAGAATGAGCCGCCCAGTATATATATACATATATATATATATATTTTTTTTTTTTGGTAGCGCTTCCTCTTCCTTATGTGACGCGCACGCATAAAACACACATACACGTACACACACACACACAATAACACAAGTAAGAGAATGAGGAGTAGATGATGAAGTTTTGATTCTATCGACTCCAATGCAACAACAACAACAGCAACAGAAGCAGCAGCATTTTTTTTCTCTCTTCAATTTTTCTTTTAAACGAAATGCATTCTGCCATCAGTTCTTTTTTATTCTCATTTTATTTTCAATGAAAAGCACACGAAAAAAATCGAAAACAACGAAAGAAACAACATTCAAAACAATAACAAAAAAAATTGTTATTTTAATGCGAATCTTCTCAATTTGCAAACTTTGCAAAAAGTTTGACATTTCATTTCCTTCACGTTACAGCTGCATTTTGTTGTGGTTTTAATTTTCTGTTGTTGTTATTATTATTGCTATTGCTGCGGCGACACTGGCGTCGCCATCAATGACTGCGACAGCGACTGTGACTGCGGCTCTTGTGATGGTGGCGACGTCGTCGACGACGAAGGCGGCCACACGAGCATTAATTGGCGGCGCCGCCTTCAACGCTTTGGCAAAATTGTGGCCAAATGCTACTGCTGTTTTTTTTTTTTATTTTTTTTTATTTTTTGCTGTTGCTTCAAACCACCCTCCACACCATCACTATTTCATATAATTAGACGCACTTTTTTTTTCTCGCCTTTTTTTTTTTTTGCTACCAGCAAATTTTTTACACGCACAACAATTCACAATCCGATTCACGCGGGCGACAGACTGCACAGTTGTTTTTAATGATTGATGCACACGATTTGTGCTATCACAAATATATTTGCATGCGAATATGTTTATCAAATGTCACAGTTAAACGTTATTTGTTTGCATTTGCAATGTGTAAAGCGAGCGTAAAAAAAAAAATAACAAATAATTTTCTTCTTTTTGTCCGAAATTGCATCTGCTCGACGAGCCAGCGCTTGAACGTATGAGTTAGGGATGGATAAACATATCGATAGATGAACAGTGCTGCATTGAATATTATTTTTAGCGAATTATTCATCAATTCGATATACTTCGATATGAGACATTTTATATCGATAACTATTCACTATAGTAAAAATTCGATAAAATTGATGTCAGCTGGTGCAGCAGGTAAAAACAATAGCTAAGTGCAGATTTATATTTATTCGATATTTGTTTGTGAGAAATGCAAATTTATATATAATGCTTATAAACATAAGAAATATTGAAGAATTAATAAAAAATTGGAATTTCTGACATTCCTTAATATTAAAAATAATTAAATATAAATAACAGATAAGATAATTGAAACGATAGTATCGATAGCCAAAGCGATAATCACTTTGCGGAACACATCCACTAGAGAGCGTCAGAAACTGGCGAAAAACGAAAAAGAAATGAGAAATTATTGTTGGAAAAATTAGCAAAATTTGCAACGCTAAATCCATAATTCAAGTGGATTCCATTTGCTTTAATCGCCAATGGTCGAGTTAAAGTCGACGCCAAGAAGCGCAGTCTGCCGTTTGGACGTTTGGACGATGTGCGCAGCGTATCAGTGTAGGTTGATATAAGCTAAGAGCAGAAGTCCCAGTGTCCCTAGTCCTAGGCACAGGTCCACAGATTAAAATCAACCGGAGAAATCTCAATACGCTTATGCAGTGAGACGAGGTGACATACACATCCACACACTCACACACAACACACAAACACACAGACACTTAAACACAAACACAAGCAGACAGTGAATAACACAGGGATCATCATTAAGCAAGCTACGCAAATTGCCGTTAATTAAGACAAAGGAGCGGCGGTAGGCAGCATCCGTACATCAACAAGTAAGAAGAGTATCAGGCAATGGCTGCCGCATCGCAAGATGCTCCGAAAGCTCAAGCTACCTATGTGGACTTTAGCGAAATTGAGCTTGGTGAGGTGAGGATTCGTTGTCAGTCTTTTTATCTTTATCTCTTTCTCACACACATGTCCTTTTTTTTGTTCTTCCTTGTAGAAAGTCGGCCATGGGTCCTATGGTGTTGTGTGCAAGGCAATTTGGCGCAATCAGCTGGTGGCTGTCAAAGAGTTCTTTGCCAGTGCCGAGAAAAAGGACATCGAGAAGGAAGTTAAACAATTGTCACGTGTAAAGCATCCTAATATCATAGCGCTGCACGGAATCTCGTCATATCAGCAGGCCACATACTTAATTATGGAATATGCTGAAGGCGGCTCTTTGCATAATTTCCTACACGGCAAAGTAAAGCCCGCCTATAGCTTGGCCCATGCCATGAGCTGGGCACGACAATGCGCCGAGGTTTGTTTGTAATTTTTTCTATTATTGAATTTTATATAAATTATATTAATATATTAATAAATATGAATAATGCAATATATAGGGTGTCGCCTACCTGCATGGAATGTCGCCAAAGCCGTTGATACATCGTGATCTAAAGCCGCTCAACTTACTGCTCACCAATAAGGGACGCAACCTTAAGATTTGTGATTTTGGCACTGTTGTCGACAAGTCCACCACAATGACTAATAATCGTGGCAGCGCTGCCTGGATGGCGCCTGAGGTTAGTAGTCATCTTCATATCATGGAAGTATCCGGCATGGGTCGTAAATCACAGCTTTAGATTTATGGTTTACTATTTTGAGGGTGTCAAGGTCCAGGCAGCAGGATTTACATTTATTTACAAATTGTGTTTGACTAATACCAAAAAGAATATACCATATGCCTGATATATATGAACAGCCTCCGACCTTGAATTCTCATGTTCTCCTAGTTTAGAAGTTATCTAGTTGGACATAGATATGTTCAATAAACCGGATCTCGGAATATATCATACAGCTCGCTCGTATAGAAAGAATCGGACGGAAATTTATGTTGAATGTGTGAGAAACTGAAAATGTTGTGAATCTTTTTGTCTGTCAGGCTCTGCGCGTAGAACTTCCAGAATTTAAGTTAGGTAAGAAATCATAAATTTATGGCAACTTTGATTTACAGCAGACTACTATGTTCTGTAGTCAGCATAGGAACTATCGGTCGAGAATTAAGTTTTTATATGAATATTTTTTATTTCTTCAGTTATGTATCGGATCATATCATATAGTTGCCATAGGAACAATTGGTCGAAATTGTTGTTTTTTTTTTATGAATAATTGTTTTGATTATTCAGTTATCCTGCTGAAATGTTTAGAATTTATGTTAAGTGATGATGACTTATGTATATAACATAAATTCGTTCCATATCGTACCGTCATATCATATAGCTGTCATAGCGACGGTCGGTTGAAGATTGAGATTTTTTATGAAAATTGTTTTTATTTGTTCAGATATTTGGCTGAAACTTATATAATTTAAGTTTAGTGCCGACTTGTACATCTCATATTTATTTGGTCCAAATTGGCGGTCCAATATCATATAGCTGGCATAAAATTGATCAGGCAAAAATTGAGTTCTTGCATAAAAAATGTTTTTTTCTTCAGCTATTCTGCTGAAACTGAAAGAAATTGGTTCAGTTGAGGCACGTATACCATTATTATATATAGTAGGCATAGGAACGATCGGTCGCTAATTGTGTTTTTTGTATGAAAAATTGTTTTGTTTATTTAAATTAATAAAAGATGTGGTATATCATAAAGGTGCTATAGGACCGAATTTATACAATCATAATCCCAGCTGCCAAAAATTGGTTTCTTTAATTTTCTCTTCCTAATAACAAAGTCAAATGATCAATTTGAATTAATATCAAAATTCTTAATAGGTTTTTGCGGGCTCAAAGTACACAGAGAAATGCGATATATTCAGCTGGGCAATTGTCTTGTGGGAAGTATTGTCGCGTAAGCAGCCTTTCAAGGACATTGACAATGCCTACACCATACAGTGGAAGATATACAAAGGTAAGTGAATCTAAGTTTTGGTGGGTGGGAGGGGGGTTGGTGGTGGTGGTTTAATATTTCTTACTTAAATACATACGTATATTTTGCAGGTGAACGTCCACCGTTGCTGGATAAATGTCCGAAACAAATTGAGGATTTAATGACAATGTGCTGGAAAACGCCACCAGAGGCTCGTCCATCGATGCAATATATTGTTGGCGAGATGAATAAGATTATTAAAGACTATGTAGGCGCTGACAAGGCATTGGAATATGCATTTGTTAACCAACAGGTGAGTTGATAGCTAATAAACAGAAGAAAAAGAAGAAGAAGAAACATATTTGATAATGATGATGATAATAATCAATTGATATTTCCATGATAGATTGTGACCAAAGAGAGCGACGGCACTGTTGCCCCGCATTATGATAGTTCCAGTGACATGAGTTTGGCATCCACACAATTGACACCGACGAATATTCATGGAACTGCGACTGAATCTGGAACTGGAACTGGAACTGGTTGTGGAACTAGAACTGGTTTAAGCAACACCGAAAATACCTCATCTGAAAGAACGCCCACCAATTCGGGACAACTTGACAATAATGGTTTATTCCATATGAGCAGCAGCAATCGCTGGAATGCCATACCCGAAGAGGATAGCAGCGAAAGTCAGAACAATGATAGCTTTAATTTAACATCATCAGCCGAAGCATCGAAACGTTTGGAAACCATACGTAATGACATGATACAAATGGCCAGTAGACCAATGAAAGCGCTCACCTTGGATATGGAACCGGTATGTGAATTTGAATTTGAATTTACATTTTGAATTATAATTTTGAATTAATGTTTAAATTTCTTTTATATCAATTTATTTGCAGAATGGTTTTGATTTAAGCTGCAGCGAGAATAACAGCAGCAGTTCTTATGGTAAGTTCTTCAACACAAATGTTGTTGCCTTCGCCTTCTCATTCTCGTTGTCATTCTCGTTGTTGTCGTTGTTCGTTGTTCGTTGTTATCGTCGTCGTTGTGGTCTGGTTGTCTATGCGAATGATTCACTACGCACATTATCACAATTTATTTTTGGCTGAGCCACAAGATTGTGACATGTAAATTTTTCTCATTGTTTTCTCATGTTTATGTTGTAGTTGTTGTTTTTGTTTTTGTTGTTGTTAGAAATAGCATAGCGCATTTCAAGCATTGCATGCTTTTGTAGTGCGTCTATGTCTATGCCACCATGTGGCAGCTAAGATGATCTCTTCGGGTCGCAATACCATGACTCACCACAACACAACAATCAACAAGCAGCAGAGCAAGAAAAGCATCGATAACGTAAATTGTATGTAAACAAGGCAAGGTATCTGGCAGCATAGCGCTATCTCGCTCTAACTGTAGCATATGTTCATTTTAATTGCTTCATTTTTGGCAATTATTAGCAAACAGTTAATGAATTTTTATTATGCAAAAAAAAAAAAAAAAAAGCATTTGAAAAGTTTTTCTATCAATTGGCAATGAAGTCGCTGTCGCCATCACTCTGTCTCTGTCTCTCTCTCTCTCTCTCTTTCTGTGTCCCCGTGCTCCACACAGATTTTTAAATGCAACAGTGTTATAAATATGCGATGCGCTCATGCAATAAGTTGTAAAATAGGCAAAGACACCAAAGTCTAATGTCAACACAATGCACTCGCCAATAAATCGCAGAACAAATCGCAAATCGCCAAAAACCAAACCTGAATCTTCAGATGCCAAAAAAAAAAAATGATATAGTGATCGGACGATCATTTTGCAATACTAAACACTACTAAAAATATTATTCAAAATTATTTAAAAGTAATTTTAGATAAAATAGAAATAAAAAAAAAAAAGGAAATTTAAATTTAAGAAGAGAAAATAGTAAAAAAAAAAAACAATTTACAATAATTTTAATTGAAAATTGACAATAGACAACAGACAAATGATATAAAGAACGAGTTGAAGAATTTCAATCAATGTGTTGCAAAGTGAGCCAAAAAATGCAAAAGACTCTGAATAGAGTATAGAGCATATTTTACTTATGCTTGCACATTGTGCAGCACAATTATGGTAATGTGTAGGAATAAATAAATTAAAATAAATTTTGACTTGCTCGCTGGCCGAGTAGTTGGCAGACAATATGATTGGCTGCCTGGCCGGCTGGCTAACTGACTGGCAGACTGTATGACTGAACGACCAACTGGCTAGCTGCCTGGATGGCTGACTGACTGCCTGGCAATTTTGGGCAGATTTATAGGCATGACATGCACCGTCACCACAGTCGCGTTTTGCCACAACCGCATCTTTCCTCTCACTTTCTCCTCCTGCTACTTTGGCGCAGCATGAATAACACTAAATAGAAGAAGATGAAAAAAAAACTAAAGAAAATCAAATGAAAATCTACTAATGGCCGAGACAAATACAACAAGAAGATGAAGAAGAAGAAGAAGCACAACGCACACATGACGAGGCCGGCCGACAGTCTGCCTCTTTTCTTTCCTCAGCATCTCTAGTCATTGCGCATTCCCATGCACTCCCCACCCTCCCCTCCACCACCCACAGACGTCTTCCTAAAAGCAATGAGTCATTCCGTAATAATCTCACTTTTATTTTGATTTCGTTCATATATGTAGTACATACATCTATACATCTATATATATGTATATATATATATATATCTATCTATATATACAGATATATATGTATATATCATGTATATATACACATATGTAAATGTAGATTCATCTCTTGATATATACATACATATATATGTGCAGAGATGTATAGATAAATATATATATATATATATATATATATATATATGAAAAGAGCACAATTTTTATTTTACTTAATGGGCACGGGGACGAAAATCATGAGCACTAACAATCGTCGAAGAAAAAAAAAAAAATCAAACTCTTTGTGCTCTAGCGCTTGTCTTTAAAATGCATAAACAAATATTTTTAAAATACATTATATATGTATATATATATTATATAAAGATATAGATAAATATATGTATAATATTTGTACATCTGTTTAAATTAAATAGTAGATTTATATATATATATATGTATATTATGCTAGTGTGTACAGGGTATATTACTGTCGCGTGCGCGCAACTCTGTAGATTTCCTTATACATTTACATACAGTATATTCATATATTACAGTCGATTTCTTAAAACATTTTGCACATTATTGTATACTCTACATGTCATGTCTGAGAATATATATAATAGAAGAGAGTTAAATGATTCTTGGATAAATTGTACATATATATATTGCTTTTACTCGCTCTGCTTTTAAGAAAAGTAAAAGTAGTTTATAAAATTCTTTTTGGTTATTTTACAATTTCAGTGCACTTCAAACTGTATTTTTATATAGAAATTTCAAAAATTTCGAATAGTGAACTTAATTTAATGTGACTTCTTATCACTCCAAATAAAAATGTTTACTTCTATGCGACTTTCTCAATTGTCTTAACTCCTATAATTCTAGTAATTCCAGTTACTCCAATACTTCTAATTCTATAAGGATAAGTCCTTTCGGTTATTCCAGAACTTTTGAGTTTAAATGCACAGTACATTTAAACTGTAAGCATATTATCTTGAAATTGATTAATCGTACAGTGAATATAATTAACTATAAGACTAGCTGGCTCTCCATATATAAATTTATAATACTTCCATGGGGCAAAATCCTTTTTCCAGAACTTTAGGGTTTAAATGCACAGTGCATTGAAACCTGTAGCCATATTTTTAAAACAGAAAATGAGGCAGACAGTTAAATAGTTAATCTAATAATATAATCCCGATGCTACAAATTCTTTATCTCTTGTCGTCTCTATGTATATTGCTTGGTGCAATTTTGGAGTCCCTGTATTGGGGGCAGGCAGGCGTTGGCATTTGTTAACAGAGAAGATTTCAAAACTGAATGCGCTCAAAATGAAATTTATTTAGCTCTAAGGCCGAATCAACTCTTTTTCGTATAGCTAAATATTGTATGTATGTATATAGAGATTAATATATAGAGTATATAGAATATACATATATATATCTATATACATACATATGTATGTATCTGTACATATGCTACATTTGCTGACTCTTCTGATGAGGCGCGCAATGATGCTGCTATAGTGCTTGTGCTCGTGCTAATATTGTTGTTGTTGTTGCTGTTTCCTCTTGCTTTTCGCCGAACAATCAGATCAGTCGATCAGTCGACTAGTCGAACGCGTATACGTTTATAATTCTGTGAAAGCAGACACACTCTGCCATTGCCTTGCCATACGCGCGCTGCTCAGTGTAAATTTGAGTGTCGTGCTGTACTGTGCCGTACTGCACCGTACCCGTATGCCGCAATGTTACGGCAATCCCAAAGAACGCATAATACGAAAGATCGTCGTCAGTTACGATCATTGTAAATCAGTTGATCGTGCCGCTGTCGGGCAATTCTAAAATCCTTATTCATTCCGTCTTAGTACCAAATTCTTTTTCTTTTATTTTTTTTTCTTCTTCTTGGAATTGTCCTTTTGATATTCTTGATATACTGTAATCAATAATCAGAGACGAAAAGTAAAAAAAAAAAAAAAAATTTGAAACTTTTTGTATTATTCTGCGAAAATTTTGAAAGAGGAAGAAAAAAAGCGCCTAGAAAAACAGCAAACAAACATTATGCATACAAAAACAAAAAACATTGAGAGACACAGATATAGCGAGAGAACACTAAAGAACGTATGAGCGAGAGAGGGAGAGACAGTGACAGAGAGAGAGAGAGAGAGAGAAGGAGAAAAGAGAAACAAAATTGTTGAATGTAAATTGTTGGCTATATTTTCTTCGTGCCATTGTGTAGTTTTATAGTTTGTTTTTCCAATTTCCCCCAAAAACGAAATCGCAAGAATCGCAAGCAACGGAATCTGTATGCGAAACACGTCATCGCAAAAGTACAGACAAGCAAGAATACGCATTCAAGGAAGGATTTTTATTGTAATATTGAAAGCTCTGTCAACTTTTAACGTTATCTCAAAAAAAAAAAAAAAAACAAGAAAGAAAAACATTAATATTTATATTGAAAAGAATAAATCATGATCTCCATGATCTTGTGAGATACTCATTAACAATAACAAAAGCAACAATAACAACAACAAGAACAACGAAAAGAGAAACTTAAAAAAAAAAAAGCGTTTGAAGACTTAAACTCTATCAATATGTGTGATACAAGTGCCTTGATTACCACAACGCAAACAAGCGATTTGCATAGTTGCTGGATCATATATAGTATGTGTTCAATGCAAGTCAAGTCTATAATCTATAATCAATCTATATTCATATTAATTTAATTTTCTTAGTAAATGTAAAATCATTTCAAATTTCTAATTTTATTTTATTTATTTTTCTTTGTAGTTGAAAATAGTTGTAAATTGTTTTTATTAATTGTTTTATTTCTTTCAATTTCAATTTCAATAGCTAAAAGCGATGGCCGCGAACAGCTGACAGTGACAGACACGAAGCCAGTGATTATGACCAGCAGCAACAGTAACAACACCAGCAATAATACCACCACAGACCTCACAAATAATAATAATAGCAACAACAATAATAACAACAACAATAATAATATAAATAATAATAACAACGAAAGCAATATCAATGAACTGCTTAATCATGACGATTCTCATCCTCATCCTTCATCTCCTCCGACTACTACTATCAATGATCCAATTGCCAATTGCGATGATCAATTAGATAGTGATGCCGATGCCGATGCTGGCTGTGGATTTACGGATCAATCGTTGGCAGATGTTTTAGATACTGAGTTACAACCAGAGCCGCCAATACCAAATAATGCAGAATCACAGGCGATATATAGAGATCATCGGCATATGGCCAAGGAATATCTTAGTGTCCAAACAAACATCTATTATGCGTTAGACTTTAAGGATAAACTAATATTGCAAATGGATCAAAATGAGCGCGAAGTGAAAAAAGAATTTTTGCGTAAAAAAGAAAACAAGGTACAAATTGTAAATAATATTTTATATTCTGAATATTTTATTAATTATTTCATTTCTTTTTTCTCTATGCTCTATACAATATAGGAAGACCTTCAAAGTCTATATAAAAATCTACAGGAACAGTGGGAGAAACTACCAGCGTCGCGACAATTAAATAATCATACACGTCTCCAAGCACCAGCAATCGGTGTCATAGGCGGCAATAGCAGTAGCAGCCAGGACATTTCTGGTGGCGATACTGTAGAGAATGATGGATGGGTTGTCATTCCGCCACATTATAATACGTAGCTTCTTCTTTGTCCAATAATCATTAGTTGTGTATTTTTCAAATCTAAGTGTAATTCGGTATCTTATCTTATCTTTAGCTATAACTGTAGTTGTTTCTGTAATTGTGTCTGTGTCTGTATCTGTAATTGTAACTGTAACTGTAACTGTAACTCTAACTGTACTTTATTTTAATTATGTTACTTATAATCAGTAAAATTGAGTTTTTATTTATAAATTATATTATATATGTATATGTAGCATCTAGATTATATCTCTTCTATATAGTTTAAGACATGTTACTTGTTTCTCCGTTTTCTGTGTACATTTTAAGGATCTATCACTTGACATTTTTGACACACTTGACAATTGACACACGACACACGATACATGGACACATACCACACTTAATTTAAAATTATCTTATTATATTCATAAAATTGATTACTGTATTCGTTTATCCTGAATCGATCTATTATATTCGTATACTTATGTATGTATAACTCTACATGTATGAACTCTAAAAATGTATTCTACCATATGTATGACAACTGCAGACGTTTACCAAAAATATATAAGATATCTTAGCCAACGGTTCGATTCAGTTTGAGACGGTACTGGTACCGCTTATGGTTCCAGTGCGCTGCGCAGGCCCAAGGCAAAGAATCCATCAAATACAAACATGAAATTCTTATTCTTTTTGTTTATTCTGTAAACTGGTAACTCCATAAAATATTTATGCTATTCGATCGATATATGATACAATCACTATTTTCAAGTATGTCAAACAAATAACAAGAACTGATATTGAACTGATCTTGTGATCAATTTGTATAGTTTGCTAGACGAAATTATCCGCATTTTTATTATTTATCACCATATTATATATATATAAATATGTACATATATTAGGGGATCCCCCGTGGAGAATATCATTATGCCTGCTCCTAATGTCGCTCGGCTTGAACCTGATTCAGAATATTTTTAAAATGTTTACAGCCTGATAATGATGCTCTAGAATTATATCGACATTTAGGAAAAAATATATATACTTTGATTTTTCGATTGTTAAGTACCCCATTTGTAAGTGTTAACAATTTTTATGGATGTGAGTTACTGTCTAGACTTATGTCCATCAACTGAGAATTTATCATTAAGCTATATGATCGGATTATTTCAACGTTTATTTAAATTTTGAGGAGCTCTGAGATTGTCGTACTGATGAAATTTCATCGATCAATTTTTGTAGGACATCGATGTATTAAACATCATGTTTCATTGTCTGGCTGAACACATTACAAACTTCCATCGTACTTTGGTGGATCAGCTGTCACTTGTTCTACTGAGCCTTAGAAATTAATTGTAAAAAAAATCAAAGTTGATTATTAACAAACATTTATTTAAATCGATATTTTAAAATTCTATATATATATATATATATATATAATATTTTTTTTTTTGTGTTTCGTTTTGTTTTTCGTTTCGTTTAAATATTTATCTAATAGTTATATATTCGAACATTGACCTGCTATTAACAAAGTTATATATTTTTTTTAGGTTGTTTTTTTTTTTTTGTTTTTTTGTGGCCTGGCTTGGCACATTGTTGTTTCACTGTACAGTAAATAGTAGTATAAAGGGACAGCACAGTTAAATAAATCACAAGCATGGATGGATGGGGACTCTTCTTTATCTCTCTCTCTCTCTCTCTCTATATATATATATATATATATATATATGACTCTCCCTGTTTCATTAATCTTTCTTTGTATCCATTATATATTCTTGATATGATATCAGACGTTTCTTTAAATTCGATTTGAAGGAAGTACATGAAGTACCAATAAACGCTCAGGAATCAAAGCTAGGCACATAGATAGCTGCACAAGTTGATTCCCAGACATCATTGGGTGTATCCCATGAGTCCTTACGATGCCACCATTCCCGTGTATCCACATCATAGACCATTGTCTCCGAGCTAGCACGATCAATAGACTCTGTCGAATCGAGACCACCCACAAAAAATATAGTTCGACGCATTGAGGTGACGCCAGAATAAAATTTTGGTGCTGGGATCTTAGTTTCAACGCTCCACGTATTGCTCTTGATGTCATATGCATAGATATGCTCAACCAGAACTCTGGATTCTCTTAAAGTCTCATGCCAGCCGCCACATGCAAATATTCGATTGTCAATGGCAACCAGCACATGATCACAGCATGGTGTTGGCATTGGAGCAAGCTCTATCCAACGTTCACTTTTCGTGTCGAAGCACCACATGCTTGACAATATATTCGCTAAGTGTATGCCACCTGTACAATGGGAACGAAACATAAAATTTGTTATAATTATTTATCATTTATTCTGCATTATGAATTCTGTTTCTGATTCATAATATGAATGTTTTCTTTTTCAGTTAAACAACTGCAAAAACAAATAACATTCGTCATTACCGTTAGTCAGGCTATTGTCTTTGAACACTTTCCATTTATTAATCGTAAAACTTTAGTTGAATCATTTTATTTCATTGGACAACATTCATCTTCTGCGTAGTTCTAATTTATTAATTGTACTCCCGTAATGAGTATTTCTTAATGATTCAATGCATTTTGGTCAAGTCATTAGTCAAAAATTGAAGTTTTAAGTGTATAACTTTCGGCTTTAATCTGGCAAATGACATGAAATCATCCGGCATGATGAAAACTATTTCTACCTGGTACCTGAAGTGTATTGAGCGTATAATGACTTTATGACACAAGTAAATGCTGACGGAAATGTGAAGGCGTAGCTGACTCCATGTTTTATATATATATATATATATATATATATATATATATATATTCTTGTTCAGGATGAATGGTCAAATCCATCGGGACACGTCTGTACGTCCGTATGAACACCAGGATCTCTGAGACTATGAAACGAAGATACTAATTTTTTTTAATGTGTGTTAAGTCGAGAATTTTCGACTGTGGATTTTTTTATGTTATGTTTATTGCTCGTATTGCTCGAATCTCTATATAAGTCAGAACGGATTTAATCTGGTTTGCTTAAGCGTATCTACTATCAATCGATCGAAAATGAAGCCAAAGTATGACAAATTGAATTTCTTGTTAAGCTAAAACTTTCAGAGTTTAAGGGACGTCAGTAAAGTTTGTTGGTCTACTAGTAAAATCGGATGACTTTATCATAGAAGCTTTAGGACTTCAAGTCTTATCGGACCACAATATCATACAGTTGCTCAAGGTACTGTTAGACTTCATTCTTAGCTTCGACAAGAAGATAAGATAACTTACCCGATATGTAGAGCTTATCGCCAACAACGACTCCTGCATGCTGGCTGCGATTTTCCTGTAGGCTTGGCATAAAGATCCATGAATTACTGACTATATCATAGCGTTCAACATTGGAAATGCGACGCAAAGCTTCCTCTGAATTATCATCGTGCTCAACGATGCCGCCAACAGCATATAGATGCTGTGCACCTACAGCATTAAGCGAAAACCGGCAGCGATCCAATTGTATTGGTGCAATGCTAACCCAAGAATCTCGCAATGGACAATAGCGAAAGCCAAAGGGATGTATATATTCCTTGAGGCAGACATCGTAAGCACCACCAACAATGAACAGTTCATTGTTAAGCACGGCAGTGCCAAAATTGCCTAATAATAATAATAATAATAATAAAAAAAAAAATTAATAATTAAGATGAAGCTCAACTTCATTATGAAGTATTTTTCCAAGTGGAACTCACATTGATCAATATGTGGTATGGATGTGAGTTCGTACCACTTCATTTTCGTTGGCGAGAAGCACATAATCTCATTGGTTAAACCCTTCCATTCGAAGCCGCCAATTTTGAGTAGACTCAATTCCATGCCTCGCATATTTGTGGGTCCCTGTCCCTGTATACATTGTTCAAGCGCCATGGATTTTGTATCTTGGCTAGCATTACTACTGCTGCTACCACTGCCACTGCCGTTGGCACTGCTAGTGCTACTTCTATTATCTTGCAACTTTGTCAGATACTCCTCGATCAACGAGAAGTTGAGTTGCTGTTGCAATGATTTGAGCTCATCATATGGTATATATTGCCATTTGATAAGACGCAACAATTCTCGCACTGCACTTGACTCCAATTTCTGTTCGACACCATAATGACAAAGTAAACGCACTAATTCCAGTTCACTAACATCTATGGGATAATTACTGGACAATATGAAATGTAATTGTTCCAGTTTAACATCCTTGAAATCAGCACTGGCAGCAAATTCCTTAAAGTGTGCACAGATATAGCGATAGGCGCGTTCGGCTAATGCCAATTGGCCATAAATCTCAGCCATGCTGGCTATGGCCAAACAGTTATCCATGCTAATCTTTTGCTCCAGGAAGACAGTGCAACGTTCGATGACTTCTTTGACTTGAACATGTGTGGCAGCTGCCAATGTCTCTTCGACATTGTCAACATTAAGATCTAGCAGTGATGTATATATATAAAGTATTATGCGACCCATGGCGCGTGCTGTAACGCCATATAATGTAATCTCTTCCTTGCGCGACTCGATCATGGCACAGTCGGCGAACATGGCGCAAAAGTAATCGCTGCTTGCAGCCAGTACAACGCGATGTGCCTGCAAATGAAGTGAAATATATTTTATTATGGGGGGACAATTATGATATAGAAGCTCACCTTGAAGCCATGATCCTCAACGATAAGCGTAACATCCGTAAGTTTGCCCTGGGAGCGTAATTTATTTAGACCAAGTAATAATTTATTCTCAGTGCCGGCTACAGTTGATGTTGATGATGATCCCGACGTTGACGTCGCTACTGCTGCGCATGCTGCTGATGGTTCTGGTGTTGATGTTGACGGTGGCGCTGTGATTGAGGCGGACATATCGCTTGTCGCTTATCGCACTTAAAACGTGATACGCTTTAACGCTGTCCGATTGTCCAACTGTCGCTGAGACCTTACCCTTACTCAATGTGACGACCTGGACGACGACAACAACGACAAGCGCGACGCTGCTGCTAACGCTGACTACGACAGCAGCATGCTCCAAGTTGGGTAAGCAGCCAGAGTAACCGATAACTGTACAGCGACCAAATTCATATATGTACACATACACATAAATGTATGTATGTGTATGTGTATGTGTATTTGTATAGATGCAAATTGTATTTACAAATTGTTGATATCAACAAAACGAGCGAGCAACGCGCAACTTTTGCGCGCACGATCGACAGTGTAATGCGATGGGAAGGGAAGGTGGCGAAGAGTTTTTGATGTTTACAATATTACGGCCAGCTGTTGCCTTATGTTATGTTACATACTTACGTACATGTATGTACGTGTATGTGCTAAGCGATTGTGTACGAAGGTGCAACATACACAAGCACACACACACATACACATATTTCTTTATCGAATAATTTTTGTTTTTTATTTTTTTTATTATTTATTATGATGTATGTAACATTTGCTTAAAATTTTTCGATATATTTTTGTGTTGCTCTTGTTTACCGTTTATTTTATTCTTCTTTTTTTAGCACATTTTGTTAATGATTTTTTTTAGCTGCAAATTAATTTATATCTTTGCTTGAACTTATTTTGTTTTCTTGTTTTTTTTTTTTTGCAATTTTCGTATGCTTGTTGCCGCTGACTCTCTGAGTGTGTATGTGTGTGTGTGTGTGTGTGTGTGTGTGTGTGCGAGTATGTGCGTGTGCGTTTCGTATATGTGTTACAATATTTTCATGTCGAAAGAAGAAAGTGTGTGTTTATATGTATGTATGTATGTATGTATGCATGTATGTATGTTTGTACATATATGTTGTATGTCTCTGCAGTAAGATATCTTTGTATATCTGCTGTTGCTACTGCTGTGGTTTATTTATAGTGCTCGCAACAGCCGCATGTTGCTGCGGCGATATTGTGAGCTACATAAACGATAAACGCAACGTTTACCAACACTATCCTGTTATGATAAATTCACAGCTGTTCAATACATTTACACAATGGGCGCCAATTCATTCGCATATGTTAAATATTCAAATAAAATGAAAAAAATAGTTATCGATATATATATATATATAGTTGGCTTTGATTTTTTTTAAATATTTATTTTAGGTTTTTACATTTAATTTAAATCAGCATAGCAAAGAATTTCAATTCAATTCAGATTGATTTTGAATCATTTACGAAAAAATTACATTACAAATTACAACATTCCTAGGAATTTATTTATTTTAAATTTTATAGTGTGAAATGTGTTTAATTTATTATAAGTCGACTCTGTAAGTTCTCAATGGTGATATGAAGAATAAAAACAACGTACAACCACAAACATTTAGCTGGTAAGCATGCAAATTTATCCCATTAATATTTCCCAAAAAAAAAACAATTGTTTATAATGTATCCTATGACAATTAGTATATGATGTACGGTTGTCCGATATTCAATCAACTGAAGCAAGTAAGAAAGCTAGGAACTAGGAGAATTGGTGGAAAAGATCTGTTGAAATTTTGTTCAGATTGGAACATAACCAATACAATTTTCAATTTTCTTGGATGCCAGGTATCATACAGTCGATCACTCTGAACAGTAGCTTTCTTACTTATTCAATACTCTGCTCTTTCGCGTTATTTAGTATACAAATGTCTGCTCATTTCATCGTTTAAATATATTACATGTATCTATTTGAAATCTTGGATGCCCCATAATGTCCACAATTAATTATTTCATTATACATTTCATCTACCTGCAAATACAAGTACTTTGCAACAAATTTGAAGTTTGCAAGGGGTTTGTTTTAGTTGAAGCAAGTTCAAGTTTGTTTTGGATTTTTGCCTCCCGAAGCCAAATACAGCCATATAAAATAGTAAACTACAGGATGCCTAGATTACTTATTGGTACACTTATAGTTTGGACTAATGTAAATGATTAGTAAAAATTTTGTTTAGATTGCAACTTAAACATGAAAGTTATGCGATTTTCAATTTACTTGGATGCCAGGTACCATACAGTCTAGTACTCCCAACTATAGCTTTTTTGTTCAACACTGTGCTCTTTTATGTTATTTGGTATAGGTCTGTCCATTTTCTTGTTCAAATATATGACATGTGTACAAGTTTAACACAAATCTGTAACAGGTGAAGGGTGAAAATTTTAGATATGTTCTTAAGAAATTAGCTAAATTTAAAGTCGGTGCATTTTATTATAAATACGAAATTTGGATCCAACATTACAAATTTGCTGGCCCTATCTATAGTTATAGATAAAATTGACCGTCAGCTGTTCACCTTGCTAATTTGTCCATTTCTGTCAATTTTCTCATTATACTCAAATATACTACATGTATATAAAAATACAAGTATATTTGAAATCTTGAATGCTTCTTAATCCTCACAAATCTGTAGCAAGTGTAATTTACAGATACAGGGTCGTGAAGATATTAGATTTATCTGCAAGACATTAGTCAAATTTAAATCGGCACCTATATATTTTAGAGTCTGACACCTGAAATTTTCATCCAACATTATAAATTTGTTGGGCCTATCTCTAGTAAAAGAAAAAACTAACCCTCAGCTGTTCCATCTTGCTTTACAAGAATGAAAGGTTATATAAAAAGTATTTAAGCTGCCACTAGATGGCGATAAAAAGTCCTTAGCTTTTACCGCAACAACATTAAAAGCTTATCCTGTGAGATATAAACTTTTGTCATAGATTTGCAGACTTTGAACTTTGCACATTTAATTAATGTGGAAACTTTAGGGAGTTTTGAAATTCTACTTTAAAAACATTTGAATATAGTAAGCTGCGGTATTTACGCATAATAGTTTACATATTTGTTTTGTCATTATGAGACGCCAGGCAGCTGCTTAATTATTACTTTTATATACACAATAAATATATTTCTTATCAATTCACTCGACTTTACATTCAGCTTAAGGATGCGTGCTCTACCGATTCCCAAAACAAAACTTGTAGGATCTAAGGATATGTTAAATACAACGGGTAATACCCCAACACTTGGCTCAAATCGACGTCCTCCTTCATGGGCATCTGTTGTAGCACATGGCATAATTGATGAACCACCAATGAATCTATTGATAAACAATGGCGATATTAGTCCACCCGATGCTATATCATTGCGATCTTTATCGAAATCGTCAAAATCGCCAAGAGTAACAGCGAAAAAGAAAATAGTTGCGCCAAAAGTTGAACCGACGCCACAACCACAACCACAACCATCGCCAAAACTAAAACCATCGGAGCCAGCGCAACGATCGCAACGATCGCAACGAGCGCAACGAGCACAACGAGCACAACCAGCGCAAACAGCGCAACGAGCACAACCACCGCAACAAGCACAATCAGCGCAACGAGCACACCCAGCGCAACGAGCACAATCAGCGCAACGAGCACAACAAGCACAAACAGCGCAACGAGCACAACCACTGCAACGAGCACAACCAGCGCAACGAGCACAACCACCGCAACGAGCACAACCAGCGCAACGAGCACAATCAGTGCAACGAGCACAACCAGCGCAACAAGCACAATCAGTGCAACGAGCACACCCAGTGCAACGAGCACAACCAGCGCAACAAGCACACCCAGCGCAACAAGCACACCCAGCGCAACGAGCACAACCAGTGCAATCAGTGCAACCCGTGCAACCAGTGCAACCCGTGCAACCAGTGCAACCCGTGCAACCATTGCAACCCGTGCAACCAGTGCATCCAGTGCAACCCGTGCAACCAATGCAACCCGTGCAACCAGCGCAACCCGCGCAACCTGCGCAACTAGCGCAACCAGCGCAACCTGCGAAACCAGCGAGACGAGTGCAACCATCGCAACCAATACAACAATCTTCATCAAATTTACCGCCAGCATCCCCACCGCCAAAATTACAATCGACGTTTATAAAACGAAATGGTGAGGGAGACACAAATACCGGAAATCCAACAAAATTCGATGTACGCCGTCCCAAAGGCAATAAATGGCAACATAATTCAGCGCCACCTGGAAACCAGGATAACCGACATCAGAGAACTAACAATGGACAACAAGCAAGCAATGGATATAGATCACGTCGATACGTTTTCACCTCAAATCATACGCATTCACGATGCTCAGCTCCGATGAATTGGCATCCACGTGGGTCGCGGCCAATGTCCAATCGACCAATTGCTACTAATTTTGGTAATTTATTGGACCCGTCGAAACGGTTCGCGAACCACAATTATTATTCTAGTGCGCGTCAACCAATTCCACTGGGCATTGAGGGCGGTCATTCCCCTACGCCACCAATGCAATCATATTCTTCTAATACAAACAACGAATATCCATTGCCTAATTCTTACAATATTGGAGAAACTCATTTTAATCCTCAAACTATGACCAAAATGCGCCGCAAAACTTTCTCGCCCCGAGGAAGAACCCGTTGTCAGGTGACTCATAATGCTCAATACGATTTTCCAGTTTGGCAGACAATAGGCAACTCCCGTCAGGTCTGGGAGCCACTTGATCCAAGTCAACGTAATCTTGATCCCAGTAATCCTTTGCGTAAGTATCTATAGGTTATTCATAGTTATGGAACCAATATCTTAGCCACAAAATGATTCAAATAATTTCCAAATACTTTTTGTTGTATTTTTTTTTTTATATATTTTTGCTAGCTCTGCCACCACCGGGCTTTGAGCATGCGGTACTCGGAAAACGTTTATTGTCCACTCGTTGTCGTCAGTTAATGGGATTTCAATTAGATTTATATCGTCCAAAAGATTATGATACTCCGACGCCTATGGTAATGCCAGGACGTGAACTGCGCGAGCAACAACATTTCGTTGGTAAGAGTATAAAACTATTTCTTTTAGTTCAGTTCTTTGAATTATTCTATGATATGATATGTTTAGGCAAAACGGAAGTTCATCAAGCATGCCGACAGGCACAGTTGCGTGTCACTAATGGAACAACCGGAGATGGATATTATATTCGTCCAGTTGCTAAGCTTCTGCCACTTATGATACCACCTATTCCGTCACTACCCAAATATCAATCGACATTTAATCCAAATGTTTCCTATTGGGATCTTATAGGTCGCAATGCTGAAAAGGAAAGAAATGATAATGAAAATGCAACAGTTATCGAAAATGTCGAAGTGGAGCAGATTAATAATTTTAATATCAATCCATTTGAATCGGATGCTAATTCTGCTTCCATAGGAGTAGAAATGAATCTTAATACATTTGATGGACCGTTAAATGTTAATGAACAAAACATAATTTCCACAGTTCAGTGTCAACATTCCGTGTCAACTTTAATCCCAACCATTTCAATTGATCAGGTGAAACAGGAGAGCCCAAATCCCAATGAACCGAATATAATAAAAGCGTCTGACTAGATTAGTTCCTAAAAATATAAGTTTTCATTTTTTATAAGCATAAATATTTATTTGAGAAATTTGTAATTAGATTTGATCTATTATCTTACCATATATAGAAACATAAACTAATTCAAAAGCAAAACAATATTTTGTATACCTATTATTCCTTAAATTTAATTAATTCTCTAATCTTTGATTTTTTTCATTAAATTTTTATAATTTGCATGGGGTTGGGTAAAGAGAATTGAATTTTATTTAAAGATTTGCCACATTTATTTTGACTATTGTATAATATGTATAATTTAAAGTTAAAGTTGCTTTGAAATGTGTTTATATTTAATTACTCCGAGACAACGAAAGAAAGAGTTAGAGATTGAGATTGAGAGAAGAATTCTACGGTGAAAGTAGGAGGTAGGAAGTAGATGCATACAAAGGATATTTGAAGTGTACATAAATGAAAGTGAAATAAATTAAACTAAGTGTCGAAGCAACGGCAGCAAAAAGGACCAAAGGATGCCAAAGTCGGTTCGGAACAGGAACTCGAATTGGAATAGGAACAGGAACAGGCAACAAGACATATGTAGAGTTCACATGATACGCATAAGATTACTTCCCATACACATACAGACATGGAGAGACACACATACACGTTAGATGGGTTGACGCCCTAATGTGTATGCATTTGTAAGGTTCGAGTATCCTTTATTTTTTTTTTCTACTTTTGCTAGAGTATGTTTAGCTTGGCCAGGAGTTTGTGACGCGCAGAAGACGAAGTGACAAAGCTCATAAAGTATATATATTCTTGTTCATCAGCCGATGCGAAATGGGCATATTCTTCTGTTCGTCTTTCAGTCTCAACTCAAACTTGTGTCAAAGTTTTGAATATATACTTCTTATGACATTAAGTTATATAGATATAGATATAAAGGACCCATCAGCCAAAAATGAAATTTTTGTATGAAAAACTTTTTGTTGAAACTCGCAAAAGTATGAAATCTTCGGTGTACCTGAAAGTAATTTTTGCTTTCTTGTTTTATATATTTTTTTTGTTGCTGCTTTCTTGCCTAGGCAACTCGAAGAAAGAGTAACAACAACAGTAAAACAAATTTGTTTGATAAGTGGGAAATGGCAAGTGGGCAATGGGCGGGTCACATTCGGACATAGCGTCAGAGATAGATATGGCAAAGTCTTTGAGTCTGGGGCGCTCCCGAGCAAAGACAAATTCATGTTGCATTTGTAGCTTAAGGATATTATTGTAGCATCCTTTGTGTTCGTTGCTTTTTGTTTTACTTTTTGCATACTTTATACATTTTCCGTATCCATTTTAAAGTCTTTGGGCAGCACGAAAGTATACAAGAAAAAGAGCGGATATCTTTAGCATGTCGAAGAACTTATACACTTGACCTTAAAGGAAACTATATTTGTCATTATGAAACATAAGCTCTAACAACCAAATAATTTAAGAAACAAATAAATTGTCTCATATATATATAGTCGCATATGATATAGTCCTTCGATACTAATTGATACTATTAATACTTCGATACTACGAGAATTCAGAGAGTTTAGTTAACTTTGAAGCGGTAAGCAAAACTTCTTGCCAAAATTAATATATCCTTCTAATATACAGTATCAAAAGATGAAACAAAGAAACAACCAAACAGAACAGAGCAGAGCATAAGTGCAGGAACTAGAAAAAAGTAGAGTAGATAAGAATAAGTACATTGAATATGGGAAAAAATTTGAATACATTTTGTACGGCGAACTAAAAGTTAAATTGAAAATGAGAATGAGAATGAGAAAGACATTCGCAACCGAAAAAATCTAATCTATATTTTTAAATTATATTTGATTTTTGGTAGTTGAAAAAATTGGAACTCAAATTCAAAGTGAACAATTTCAGGTACAGGAGCTGGAACTAGAGGTTAGAAATGTAACACTATAGCCCAAAACAATTTAAAGAACTGATTTTAGTTCTTTTTTTTTAAGGCACTCTATCTGTTAATCTCAAAATATATAATGGGAAAATTCATGATAAATAATATTCAAATAAAGATTTAACGGAGAGTAGAACTTTACCTTGAAGTCATCATAATATATTCAGTTAGGGTATCAAAGGAACCAAAGGATTTAAGCACAAATACTCACAAACATACACACACACACACACACACACATACAAACCTACGAACACACTTACGAACACATGCATAATGTATGTGGACTTGTAAATGCAAAATAAAACTGTGTTGCCCAACTGTGGCCGACCCGTATCTTGGCATATCCTACGCGCACTCAGCTTTCCTCGTGCCTCTCATTCCTCCTTTTTTCTCCAGAAGTGTGTGTATGTGTGTGTGTGTGCGCGCTGGCCATATCCATCAGCCGCGTTGAGTTGAGTCGTGGGGTTGGGCAGCTTTGAGGAATGAACGAGTTTTAGATTTATTTGTAGTTAGTCAGTAAAAGGCAACATCCTCATTCTCATTCTCGTCCCCTTCCCCCTAACTGCCATCTCATTCTGCTCAGGATAAGCGCCAGCAGAAAGAATTTTATTTTAATTTTAATGTGGGCGCTTGTAATGCAAAGCAGTCCTCGTCCAAAAGGGATACACGCCAAAAACTTTACGGTCCTTTCCGTTGCGCTCTCCTGCTGCTGCTGCTGCTCCTGCTTTTGCTTTCCTGCTTTTTTTTTTATCCCCCCCTTACTGGAAGTTGAACTTAAACTTTTTACTTCATCTTCTTGCATTGAATGTCTGATGACGCAGGTGCTGACATTCGATTGGCAGCACTGACCATTGTCCTGCTTGGTAGCAGCAGCAGTAGTTCCTCGTTAATGGGCTTGCCGCACTTTACAAATTGGCTCAATTGCAAGTTTATGCGTTGCCGGACGCAGGGCGCAATACAAAACTCACACCTTCCCTTTCCTACAATAAAATGATGCCTTTGCCCGTGCTCTCGCCCCTAGTCATTGGTTTTGCCCTCTTGCTTTGGCATTTGCCCTTTGCCACTCTCATCTCATACTCAATTTTCCCAATCAGCTATTGTTGCTAAAACTAATACCGCCATATGTGACCAGGACGACGCCGGCTCGTTATCCTTTCTTATTGTGTCGGCATGGCGTTTTCATTTTCATTTTATTTTTATTTCTCTTCGTTTTTTTTTTTTTTTTTCTTTTCCTTTTTTTGTCGCTTGGCCATTGTTATGGATATCATGGAAAAAATTGTATTACACCTCAATAACAACACCAGGACATGACAATAAGTGACTCCTTTTTGGGCGCGTTATTGGTAGCTCTGCTTGTTCTCGTTCTCGTTTTCGTTCTCGTTCACGCTCTTGGTTTTCTCTATCTATATATGTGCTGTACTCTGTGCTCTGTCTCTGTCTCTGTCTGTCTGTCTCTCTGTCTGTCATTTTAGCTGCGGCTGCTAAGTATGTGTGACAAGTGATGCGTGTTTTGTTGCGGGCAGAGCTGGCCGTTGCTGTCGCCTGCTCCTTAAGTGCTACTACTCATCCTTATCCATCTGATGCCAGTTTCGAATACCCTGCAAAAATTGAAAGTTTGCAAATAAAAAGTCTACACGAGTTTCCTAAATTAAATATCCAAAGTTTAGAATATATATTATACAAGTAATACTCAACGAGGCTTCCCTCAATTAGTTTATTTTCTCTTAATCTTCCTTTTTTTATTCTTTATATTCTACATTGATTACTGGATAAGCTTGATAGTATGTCTTGAGCATAGAGAGTATATTCATAGTTGAGTTCATTATGCAACTGTAGTCTTCCTTACATGTATTTTTTTTTTTGTTGTTTTCTCTTTTTTTATGAACATTCAGACTATCATGGCACGTAGGCTTTCCCTTTCCCTTTCTCAGTCTTTTGCCTCAGTGGCGTTCAGGTCATTTTTTTCATGCTTAATTGAATGGGTCAGTCAGGGACATGCCAATGGGCTGTGTTGTGTCCTGTCACTGTCCCTGTTTCTGTGTCTATTCCTGTCCGTATCCGTGTCCGTGTCCTTGTCCACATGGTTGCCATCGGCATCAGCGTCGGTCCGGAAATGTTCAATTCAATTGCTTTACTTCACCTCTGCCCGTCTGTTCTGCCTAAAAGTATACTAAAAGTTCGGTGCAGCTATTGAATATCGAGCACGTTTATGTCTTTTCTTCAATTTCTTTTTCTTCTTATTCTTCTTCTTCTTCTTTATATACTCTTCTCGCATGAAAAATGACAAAAATTGGGGTAGCTTAAGTTTGTACAAATGTATATAAGCTACAATCGAAGGCATTGCTGATGCAATACAGATTATATATTGGATTGATCGGGATTAATAGCCGATTAGTCGGTATCCTGGTCTGTTTTCCTGTTTACTTATCTGTTTGAAATCGTTTAATTTCGAAACCCTAAGAGCTGAACTTATCTTTGGAACTTATCTTTTAATTTCCATGTCCCATTTTCATGCTTTTAAATAATATAAATTGATTCAAAAATAAAACTGCAAGTTTGCAAGATCTTTGTTTCCTTTGAAGGATTTTAAATATTGATATTTAAATATTTATATAAAATCTATTTCATATTGAAGAATACAGGGTATCTTAGAGTCATGTGCATGCAATTCATAGCTTTCCATACTTGTTTATTTTTTTTTTTTATACTCGTTTGGCGTTTTGTCATTATTTATGTTATCGTTATCTGGCGCTGTGTTCACTTACTTACACACTCACTTAGACGTTTATTATTATGCTGCTTTTTTGTCTTTTTTTTTTTTTTGCTCAAGTTCTTATATGTAGGTAGCCATACGGCTATTGTCACCATGCATGGCCATGGTAGACCCTTGTCCTCTGTATGCGTATGAGTGTGAGTGTGAGTGTGCGCGTGTGTGACCATTAAAACAAATATGGCTTTTAACTATGCGTTGCACATAACAAACGACTCAACGAACTTTGCACTTTTTTCCACTTAACATTCTTTTTATGGATTCGCATTGCGTTTCTGTATATGAAATACATTTCCAGACAATATATTCCATTCAATGCCGCGCAGGAATATCTCCAATGTTGTAATATATATATTAATCAAGATACTCAGTTTATGTGTCGGAGCAAAGTTAGATCGGATAACTTTATCATATAAGTGATAATTAACTCTTTCTATGAAATTCTTTTCGTCCTAAGCCTGCAAGAGTATAAAATCTTTGGCTGGCTAAACTTAACTTTTCTTTCCTGTTTATTTTCAAACGATCGAGAGAAGGACCGATGTTCAACTTCTCTTCTTTAAATGAGATTGCAAAGATAATCTATTGGATAACTAACTTTGGAGAAAAGGGATTTTTTTTTTTGAGGTTAAGGCTGCTTAATTATTGTGTACTTACATTTGTTGGTCATGGGCTTTTTTCACTATTTTGGATAGTAATGCTAAATTATTTACTGCTATCGCTAACCGCAATAAAGCAACAGTCGACTGTGTCGGATTAATATAAGAACTCCACGCCTCCTAATATTCATTTCATTCCATTCCTGGTGTCACACAGTTATTCTACCCTATGTACCCACCCAACGGGCACCGTACCAGACTAATTCAATTAAGGATTTTTTTTATCATTTATTTTTCACATTTTCCTGTCGTTGTCTAATGATATTTCTTCATTTTTTTTTTTCTTCTGCTATGTCAATCTATTTTATAATCAAATCAGTTTTGAGTATTTCTATGGCATAACAATATGGCTGCTCAACTTTGAAATCCTTAGCGAAATCAAAACAATAAAATTTTGAATTTTGCATTGCTTGTTTTTTAAATTTTTGAAAACATTTCAAATTCGAATTCCCATGGTGCATGTTTTTTGGCGAGTATGTGAAAGATTTTCATCTATTTTTTTTTTTTTTTTTTTTTTACTTTTCTTATTCGTATTTTTGTTGTTGTTTTTTTATGTTCTTTTTTTGTGCAACCCTCACGTGCTAGTCATAAGCCTTAAAGAATGCCAAAACGTTAAATGCCAGCGATTACACACTTGGGAGCTGTAAACCGCGTTTTATGATTTGTTTTCATTGATCAAAGGCAATTTTTTTTTTTTGTTATACCCTGTAAACAAAATTGAATCCAAAGAGTATGCACTATGAGCATAAAGTGACGGAGCTTTATGGATTTGTCTTTTGGTAATTAAAAATTATATTTAGATAATATGAAAAACATATTTATTCAATACTTTTTCTCTTTTAAGTGAAACTAAAAATGTTTCCCTAAGCAAATAGATTTCATAACTCTCTTTTTTAGTACTTTGAGTACTGTATTAGTAGTAAGCATTAACTATAGGGTATCATAAGAGGACTATTACTTCCTTTAATTGTTCCAATGCGTGTGAGGGGTAAACTACCCTTGTAAGTAGTTTCGATTCGTGACAGTCTGTGCAAAAATTTAATGGTTGTCATCGTGTATTGTATTACAATTGTATCTATTGAACAGTTTCGTTTTTTCTTATGGATCACAAGCAAATTGAACCTAATGAGTCTCCGAGCGTCTGTAAATTATACACTACAATATTTCATTTGCGCAACTAAAGTACAAAGTACAATTTGAATTTTTGGAATCTTAGTTTTACTTAGTTTTAAAGTCGACAAATGCTCAAATGCAATTTGTTAGTAATAACTGAAATATGTTAAAGTTCACACGCCACTTACAGAGTTTTCCCACACGATATTATACCGTAACTAAACGGTGAATTTCTGGAACTTTTCAATTATACTAACTGAAAAAGTGTCGTACACGAGTATTATTGAGTGTATATAACACTTCAACTCTAAACTCTAAACTTCAAACTCCAAACTTAACTCTTTTGAGAATGACAGATAGGCAGACAGACAGACAGACAGACAGACAAAGAGACAGACAATCTCTAGTTACGAGTATTTATCTTTTCGTTCATGTCACGCCCCATTGACCCGTCTCCGTTACCATAGCCGTCTCCATCACCGTCTCCGTAGGCAACACAACAAGCACGTGCTTTCTCGAGTGTTTTGTTGCACTTGAAACGCGCTTCTGACAAGGGTATTTGACACAAATTCGCGTAGTTTTTCAGTTTTGACACATGTCACTCAAAATACACACACACACACACACACACTTACACATATACACAGACATACGCATTGCTTAGTTGTTGTAGGTGTTGTTGTTTAGCTTTACTCTGACAAATGACTTGGCCCTGTCTTTTATTATTATCCCAACGGGCTTATGGCCTCACCTGCTGTCACATAAACATACCCCACACGCACACACACACACACGCATACACATACATAGACACATGCCAGGTAATAAATAATAAACGCTACTCATACGCGTTGTGTTAAAAACCAGGTTTGTAGTGTATGTTGCCCCATCCCTGTGGCACGTAGGCAACCCTTTTGTGTTGCCGGCGCGTAACTCTGACGTTGCGAAACGTCGACTGAATCTGAAGCTGATGTTGATGCTGAGTCGGAGACAGAGTCAGAGACAGAGACAGAGAAGTAGACGAAGGCTGAGGTTGAGGTTGACAAATGTGTCAGAATGCAAATCCGCAACAATTAAAAGAAAAATCAACACACAAAAGCTACCAACAGCCGACAGCTTTTGTCGCATGTCATCGCTTTGCAGGCCATTAAAGTGGATGCCACGGACACCAGACAAGTGAAACATACAAAGAGAGAGAGAGAGAGAGAGAGAAGAGAGCACGGGAGGCAGAGTAAGGCCACCCAACCGCCCAACCACCCTTTATTTACTTTTACTGCCTCTTCAATTATTTGCACAAATCTTTCGGGGCAGTATTTCGCTTTTGTTTCTGCCACAGCCGTCGCCTTAAGTGCAACAGTACCTGCCACTGTTCACATTCTTCTTGCTACTGCTGCTTTTGCTGCTGCTGCCGGTTATTGCAATTTTCGTTGCTGTATTTTTGCACATAATTGACGTTGTGTCGCTTCGCGGTCGTAAATGTGCCTGAAGCAGCGGCTTGTCAGCTTCCCCTTGCCCCTTTTCCATACTCTTCAGCTGTGTACTTGAGAAATCTTCTATTTTCTTGAGCTGGACACACATTTGGTTGGATTTTAATTGGCCCGCTTCGAGGCGTTAATGAGAAGTCTCAACCAATGCAGCTGTCCTCTTACCACTTTCCGATCTTTGCCTTTAAATTTAATGATAAACACACATTTAATTCGTTACGCTTGCCATGAGTCATGTAAGTGTATACTTAATATTTATGTATACACCTCTGTACATACTTCAAGGACTTTTATCTTCTTAAGGATTTTGGGAATATCTCGGAATTGAATGCATTTATTAGCAATATCCAATTCTTTCGTTAATAGTTTACAATTTCATATTCATTTTACTTAAAAGGCAGAAGAAAGCGTTTATAACTATGCAATAATTATACGGCAACCGATCCTACACACGATTGTATTTATATTTTATACTTTGCTATATATATGGTATATTACATTTATCGGAATGACATATTGTATTGCTGTAGACGAACGATTAGTTAAAAAATGAGACTGTGTATGAACTACTTTTTTTATACCCGGTACTCGTAGGATACAGAGAATATAATCCTTTGTGGGATTAGGAAATGTATACATATGGCCTTATAAACTACCATATATATTATTGCTATGAACCAACAGCCTATTAGTTTTCAAGCTCAATAAAATATACACCGCCTATGACCGTCTGGTTTATGTAATCAACCGGATCGGATCACTATTTCATATAGGATTTCTAATTTCATATTTCAATTTGATATAGGAAACTTTTTGGTTTATTAAGAAATCCAACTGAAATATACAGGAATTCTCACTTATAACATGTCAGCTATATTTAGTATTGTTTAAATTTGTAAGGGAATATCTTTGGAAGCTATATGATATATAGTGGTCTGATCTGGCTTGTTTCGAGTATCACAGTCTATACAAAATATCACGACCGTCGGACAACCAAACACACTGTATACATTTTTAAAAAGTTTAAAATTTGACATAGGAATCGCAAAAGTCTATTAAGGATTACGTGCTCAATATACGACAACTATCAGTTCCAATAAGTGTTTTATGATATAGTGTGGTGCATTTTATGGCAATAAGAATAATCTTGTAATATTAATTAGGATATATATGAAACTGTAAGTCTCGTTGTTGTATAAGAAACTGTTTTGTTTTTTAAGCTATTTGCCCCGATGTAACCGGTTAATGTTTAAAGACTTTTAATAATTGTATCAGCTTTATCAGACAACGCGTTATGTACAGGAACGATAGGCCAAAAATTTACATTTCATATGAAAACTTTTTCAAGGGTAATAACTATTTGGCCCACAGAGGATAACTTTGATTTTTTAATTTTAATCACTATAAATATTTGTATGAATATATTGTGAATATTTTTGAATAAATAGTGAATACTTTAACGATATTTTGGATTAACTGATACTGTATCTTTAAGTTAAAAATTTTTAGAATATATTTTAATGAATATTTTAGAATGTATCAAAAATCGAGCAGTCATTATTTGAACGTAGTCTGTTTGAATACAAATTCGAATATTTGAGAGTTGACGGATAATTTCTCTGATTTCTGAATAAAATTCATTAATATTTATGTGAATAATAATATTATTAATATTTGCGTAATCTTTAAAAATAAATATTTTGACATTGAGACATTAGAATGAGTAGAAGGCCACCATTTTAAGGTAGAATAAGGTGTAACGTCTCTCATTGGCTCTAGCGTAAAGCAGTTTGGTTGGTTGATTGGACTATCGGGTTGTCGTGCGGCGGGATTAGAATTTTGATATAGTAATCGACCGCAGCGTATAATAATTCTTGCGGTTTCATTATGCTAACCATACACCCTTCGACATGTTTTTGGTGCGCAACCGCCGATTGACAACAACATATTCCACCACCATTACCACCAGCACTAGCACAATTACACCACACTGTGTTATTACCACCACTACCACTACCACTACCACTACCACTGACACTGGCACTGCCACTACGACAGCCACTGCCACCACCAGGACCACCACAAGCATCTCAACTAGCGGCAGCCCTTTCCATTGTCCCGCCACATACTAAAACCGCAAAATGTAGGAGGGTTGAACGTAACCTCAATATGCCAAAACATCGAAACGTTAGCGTCGTTGAAACCTCAAGAAAAGAAAACTCCGCCCTGGTGACAAAAACAAAAGAAAAAAAAAAAAAAACGGGAACCAACACGAATTCATCTCTTCCGAATGTGTATGTAAGTGTGTGTGTGTATGTGTATGTGTGTGTGCTGCGCTGCGTGCGCGTGTGGGAGGACGTCTTACGCATATGTGGTTATCATTGCAATTTTTCACTCAAGGCGCCCAGTCGCTGAGCCGATGGAGCGCCTAGCTTGAATATATTGCCTCGTCGTTGGCCGCAAATGGCAGCCGCAAGATTTTACCGTTCCTACCTACCATTACTTGCTTTCTCTGTCTCTATCTCTCACACACACACACACACTTTCTCTCTATTTGTATATCTCTTTCTTTGTCACTCACACGTAGCGTTTATGTGCGTTTTGCACAGTCTTTCTCTCTCACCTTCACACGTTTGCATTTGCCAAAGCTTGTGCTGCTGCTGTTGCTTCTATTGCTGCTATTGCTGATGTTGTGCGTCCTTTTCTAACTGAATTTGCTGTCTCAGTTACACTGGACGGGCATCCACATTCTCTGGTTAGCAGAAGCTCGCCGCAAAGCCGCGCGCTGGTTTCATTTTTTGGCCACTGTCTCGGACCCGGACCTGCAATTTTGAGGTTGAGACACTGTGGGGAGTCCGATGGAGTCTGATGCGAAGCGCCTTATTTACCACGATACTAAATACGCGTTGAGATTTTTTTGTTTTTTGGCTTTTTTTTTTCTTTATTTTCTTTTTTTTTTTTTTTTGGGTCGAGCTTGAGTCAAAGTCAAAGACGTCGCAGAACAAGAAATTCCAAGACATCTTAGGGGTTGCTTCTATCTCCAAAAGAGAAGCAACAAATGCATAACAACAATAACAACAACAACAGCAGCAGCAGCAGTCGCAGCAGCAGCAGTCGTAGCAGCAACAACAACAACAACAAGCAGAATGAGTAGAAAAAAAAGCGAGACCAAAAAGAATACCATAGAAAACTGAGTGGGGATGTTGAAGGTGAAAGCTTCCAGCTGCGAAATTCAACTCAATTTCTTATTATTGTTGTTGTTTTTTTTTTCATTTTTATATGTGTATGTGTATGTCTGTGTGTGTGTATGTATATGTATGTTTTTCGTCTTCTTTTCTTGCCTTCTTTTGGATTTTACTCCCAGTAACTTCCAGCAAAGGTCTCTCTAATCAGCTCGCGAAGGTGTTGCGAGTACCAAAATTGAGTGCTTTTTTTTTCTCACCACCATCAGGGTGTGATGGTATGGGGAATTGCGGGAACTGTGGGGATTGTTGTGGACTGTGTGGAGCAGTGTGTGGGCAGCCGACTAAGAGAGGTTGGGGAACCAACTTGAAGACATCGTTGCGGCCTTTCTGCTTGTGGTGTAGTTGACGTTTTTGGTTTCGGTTTCGGTTTTGGCTTTCGGTTCGGTGCTACGTCGGTTTTTAGCATCGACAGCGTTAGCGTTAGCGTCAGCGTCAGCGCCAGCATCAGCGTCGACGTCATCATCGTCGTTAGCGTCGTCGTAAACGTCAGAGCCAACGTCAACGTGAGCATGAGCATGAGCATAAGCTTGAGCTTGGGAGCAGAGTCTGTTGACGTTGCAGTCGCTGTTGGCGTCTCTATTGACGACGCTGCCGGGACACCACAAGTAAAAACCACTGCTACTGGTTCTCGTGGTAAATGTTAAGCCAAGAAAAAGAATTATATACCCAACGAGGTTGCTTGGAAAAACGCAAAAAGAGGCGTCACTCGCACTCCATATAAGGCGTTGGGATGGCAATGCTGCGTCGCCGCCATTGACTTCGACTACTACTTAGAGCATTTTGACTCCGTCTTTGACACCGTCTTCGTCTCTGTCTCTATCATCGACTGTGACTCTGACTCTGACTGTGACTCTAACTCTGACTCCTGTTTCTAGTGAGACTGCGAATCTAACATCGACAACGACAATAGCAACGAGAACGACAACGACAACGACATCTCGACGTCGCTACTTCGTCTCATCCTCGTTCTTGTTACTCGTACAGCGTCCATGCCTTTGCCACCGCCATCGCCATCGCCATCGCCGCTGGTTCTCCTCCTTGTCCGCGTCGTGATTATGATGACGCGCCGTTGACTTCACTGCCGACGTCGCCACAAAAAAATAGTTTAATATCTCCGTGTCGTTTGATTCGATCGCTAGCCGCAGAGTCCTAAAAGAGCCCAAACAGTTCAAGCTTCAATATTGAATCTCAATTTGAATCTTAATCTCAATTTTAAGCATAATCAGTTTCTGAAGCTTTAGCTCTTGCTTTGCTTAAACTACTTTCTTCGTTTTTATCAGTTTCTCATTGTACGCGCGTGCGGTTCAATCATCTAATCGTCCAATATCTGTGTACTGCGTCTAATATAATGTTATGTGCGTGAATGTGTCCTGTGCTAGCAGAGTCTTTAATAAGTCTATAATATTATCAAAACAGAGTCAAGTTATAATTCTATTATTATAACTATTCTCATAATAAATAATTGCAATTTTTTTTTTTTTACTGTGCACATTTGTGATAAAAGTGAAAATTTCTTTCTTTCTTTTTTTCTGTGTGTGAATCATAATTATTTTAACTTAAAAAAATAATAATAATAAAAAACAAAATAAAAAAAACATAAAACAATAAGTTCAGTGTAATTTAAATATATTCGATGCTTTGATATGTAAGTTTTCAAATTTTTGGACTTCGTATAGATTGCAGATATTCCAAATATTACTATATATATATATATATATTTATATCAAAATTAATTGAAGTGATCACTTTCAAAAAACATATAAGTTCAAATCTTAGATCAATCATAAAGGAACAAAATGATTTAATAAGTTATCCGATCGAAGTCCGCAGAATGTTTAATGAGAAGTAATTTCCAATTTGAAAAACAATAATTCTATAATATATCATATATCGATCAGAAATATAAATGAAAAACAAAATTGACATAATGAAAAGTGTATTCTACGTAAGTCGGAAGACTTGGAAAACATCATGTCAGCTCATATTATTTTAGCTCTAAGGTTCGATATAAAGCCCGCTCAAAGACCTGAAGTAATGCAATTTTTGGACAGCAGCTTTTACCTCACAAAATCTAGTTTCACAGTATAGTATATGCAATCATTATAAAAAAATAGGACGTACATGGAAATCTAAATTTTGACTGATCGATGTTTGGAAAAAGGCAGAAGGAGGTCTGGCAGACTAAATAAAGTAGGACCAACGGTCAAATATATTAGACAATTTCCTTCTGTAATAACATCTCGATTTCAGAGTTAGATCCTTCAAATTTCCAGATCGGATGATAAGCATGGAAGCTATGAAATTTTTAAGTTTCATTGATACAGCTTACAGTATCATCTGGGTACCGGGTATTTTTCTTACATTTGATTTTTTACTTTTTCCTGTTGTCAAAGTAATTTACTTTTCTTTTTTTTTTTAATGTCAAATGCTGTTCTGATCTTAGCTCACAAATAAAAATCTTAGCTTTCATTTAATTAAATAATTAGCACAAAAAAATATTTTTAGTGCAATTTAATGGAATTTTGCAAAAAAAAAAAAAAATAATAATAATAATAATAAAATATAAAAAAAAATGTTTGTGATGTTATTCAAAAGCAATTCACTCGGGTCATCAAAAATCATCCTTTGCGCATCAGCTCAATGCATTGTCTACTCACATTGGTCTTTCTCTATCTCTTTTCCACTCTCTCTTGCTCTTTCACACTATTCATTTGCCTTTTGGTCTGTGTGTCCTGTGTGCCGTGTCTGTGGCCACATATGTCGCCGCATAGTTGCTAGGCGAGCTCATTTGGTTGCCAGATGCGACCGTCGCGTCGTGTATGCGAAAATTCAAACGGAAGTTGTAAAAAACGAGTACATATACTATCTACAGATAGAGCCATTATACAAATACTCACACACACACACACACTTTGACACACAAATATATATATATATATATATATATACTTGTCGAAAGGCAAAAAAGCATTGCAAAAATGAAACACATCACGCGGCAGATGAATTCATTTTGTACTCTTCTATAGGTCCATGCATTTTCTGTAGCAGCACGTGGGACACAATATAGTGATATTCTGAATAATGTCTATATATTCTTGAACAGCAGCAGAAACAGTGCAGATCAACTAGTAAATTCAGTCTTCTCATCTGTTCACAGAGAGTTTTGTCTTTCTATTCTTTTTCGTTTTGTTTATAACTAGAAATAATACAAATCAAAAATCCGACTATGATGGGAAGGATTAGTTTATCATAGGAACGATCGTTTTATTGAATTGATGAATTTGTTATATATACAAATTATTTTTCTGGTATGCTGAACAATTAAAATTATTAGTTTTTACATTCAATAGTTGGATCACATTTCAATCGGTTCACATGATAGAAGAAACGATCAGTATGCCATAGAAACGATCGATCGTTCGAATTGTGTATACAAATTATTTCTCTACTGAGACAAACAATTAAAGCGATTAAAAATCGGGTTATACTTAAATTGGTTCACACTTAAAACTGATCTCAGCTTAATGCATTTCTTCTACTATATAAAACTAATTTCTCTGTTCTGCTTAAAGTTTAGGACTTACGTTTGATAATGATTACGACGTGTTTCATTGAACTTTAATCCAAATCGAATTACTATATGATATATATAACATATACAGACTTATACATATACATATAGTCATTGCAAAGATCTATCAAAAGTTGAAAAATCTTGTATATGCAAGCGAAATGCATGCAATTTGTGATATGCCGTATATGCCGTATGTAGCTTTTCTTTCTTGATATTTATACACGCAGCTTGTACAAAGAAGAAAAAAAAAAAAGAATGAGATGTGTGATACTGTGCGATTGTATGTGATTGCACATTGTTGATTTTTGGCGGCCAAACAACAAATTAACAACAGCTGTCACTTAATATTAACATTATTAAAATTCTCGTCTCTCTCTCGGTTTTTTTTTTTTTTTTTGCTTTATTTTTTTATGGGCTTTTTTCATATATATGTAATTTTTTTTTTTTTTTTTTTTTGTTGATGGGTTCTGGATTCTGTTTTGCACATAATGCCAACTGACACCTGCCACCTGCCACCTGCCACCTGCTGATGGCTGTAGACTGCATTGATACATTGCATCCATCTTAGTTCAACAGCTGAGCTCCAGCAGCATATGGATATTGTAATGGTTATAGTTATGATTTTTTAATATTTAATTGAACTGCGCTCGTCGACAATCGCTTAAATGCAAATTGTTCGCTAAGGTGTGCGGTTCGTCTCGTAGGCCAAAAATCAACACACACAGAAAAGAAAAAAAAGAAAAAAAAAGAAGAAATCAATCTTGCTTGAAAAATCTTTGTTGCCAGTTTTTGCCAGATAATAAAATTATTCTAAATTAATTATTCAAAATGAGAAAGAAGAAAAAAAATTGAAAAGAATTTTTCAAATATTTGCATAAAACTATTGCATACTTCATGGGATCACGGGAACACAATGTCAATCGGCTTGAATTTATTTGTGAGTTTTTCATATTCATAGAACGAACTGAAAGTGCAAAAAGTGAACGAAATCAACGGTAAATATATAAACGACAATGAATAAATTATTGATGAATTGTTTCTATAGCTGTTTGATTTTGACCAAATTACGTTGACCAAATTTTGACCAAATTACGTTAAATCTAAGATAAGTCGTCACTTAAACTAAATGCTATTAGTATAAATTGTAAAAATTAAGATACAAATTAGTTTTCGTACAAAGGTTCAATTTTTGACCGATCGTTCCCGTGCTAACTATGTTTATGATATAGTGGTCCGACTCGTAGCGACTAAGTCGAAACAAAATTTAAATTCTGAAAATATTAATTTATTTCTATTATGATCCTGTGAAACTAGTAGCAAGAAATATAAGTCTCATCCAGATAGTCTCAATACAAACATTCTGACTGTTGAGTAGTAGAAGAATATATGTTAATATTATATATACTATGTAGCGTCAGCCATGTCTCACTTTATGAAAGAAACTTGTAATAGTTCCTATAGTCGGATAAATAGAATAAGAATACGTAATGAAAATTGAAGCAGCATTAAATTAATTGATAAACTGTAATTAACTATGATAAAAATTGCATCTCATTGCAGTTGATCATGTGATAAAACAACATCAAAGTAGAAAGACAACGCGTTAAAGAATAATATAAGAAAACAGAAACCAGAAACCAGAAGAACAAATAGAATAAAGAACAAAGAAAAAGCAGGTAAAACTTAAGTGAAAATTGCAATAATGCACGTTTCCGCTGAGGTCAGTTCGACCACATCAAATCAGACACATCATCAGGAACTACAGCAACAGCAACAGCAACAACAACAACAACAGCAGCAACAGCAACATTCACAGGAACGGGAGCGACATCACGAACAACAGCAACAGCAACAACAACAACAGCAGCAGCAACAACAAGCGCAGCAACATCATATAACAGCAACAACAACAACAACAACAATTACATCAAAGGGCAGCACAACGAAACAACGCAGTGTTGAGTCCAATAACAACAACAATAATAACAACAGTACTACGAACAACAACAACAACAACAACAATAACAATAACAAAAGCAAGCCTGTTGACACAAGTCCTTATCTAACGCCAGAGAATTTAATAGAACGAACCGTCGATGTACTGTTAGCTGAACATCCTGGCGAGCTAGTAAAAACGGGTTCACCACACGTGGTAAGTACATTAGAATAATTTAAAGTTACTCCACAAAACATACAAATACTCTATAAATACTCTATATACATTATAGGTTTGCACTACATTGCCAACGCATTGGCGCTCCAATAAGACATTGCCCATTGGCTTCAAGGTACTGGCACTGGGCGAGGTCATGGATGGCACAATTGTAACAATACGCGCCGGCAATGATGAGAACTTTTGCGGTGAATTACGTAACTGTACTGCTGTCATGAAAAATCAAGTGGCCAAGTTTAATGATCTGCGATTTGTTGGACGTAGTGGCAGAGGTTAGTTTTAATTAAACCTAAGTATATACAGTACATAGATTTTATAGCATTGGGAAAATACTATCATTTTTTCTATTGACATTGATTATAATTACTTTCAACTCAAAAGAACGACAAACTTCCAAGTTGCAGTTTTTGAAATTTGTTGTATTTAGTTGATTTGTGATTATAAGCTAGATATAAGTCGGAACAAGCAGAAGTTCCGACTACCATATGATATAAATTTATTTCTTTTTTTTTGCTATTAAAACTTGAACTGCCAAGATACCTATACCTATACATAGGAATAATTTCACTTCCTGTCCCTGAATAAATCTAAGATGAACCTTGTTGATATTAGTGTATCCGTATGTTTCTGAATGATTCTCAGAATGCGATCTTGGAGACTCTAAGAGTTAGAACCTACAAACTTGAAAGTGTATTACTTGGATTTACTTGTAATACTTCGATTATTGTCTATTTAACAATTTCTATAGTTATAGTGTGTACGTGTACGTACTGGGTATTTTAGAGCCGAGCCTTGTAAACTTTTTGGTTTTTCTACTTGTTAACCAATTGATTGTAAAAACAGCTGTAAAAGTTACACGTCTCCCATCTGCTGATTATTAACCACCTTAAAAAAAAAAAATAAATAAAAAAAAAACTGAAAAAGATAAGCTGAGTTTGCTAAGAGAAACTTTTGTCCATTCAGTAAATTCAGCCTATCATTTGGCTTGATTGTCTGCTTCCTGTCTTCGGGCCAGGATAAGGATACTCGTCGTATATATTGCCACAAGAATACGTATTCCCATCCATATTGTCGCACACGACCACACCCACCCACAAAACATATACAAAGACATACATAAAGAAATAGACCCACTACATAGTACATCAAAAGCGGCAAATAAACTTTTTGCCCTGGGTTTCCGTTCATATTGCAATGAATGGCTTTCGCTGTTTGAATTTGCTTGCTTGGTCTGTTTTGTCTAGCCTCCAAGTCCTGGCTGCGTCAACAAATAAGATAAGTAGTTTGTAGTTAATTTTTATACTCTTCCAAGGGTATGTTCATTTTTATCGTTAGTTTGTAAAGCTTATTCGATATATTTGAAATTTCCAGGAGTCTATCCATCTGTATTAGGATTAATATTAATATGAACTTTGGTTGAATATTATTTTTAGATTTTATCAATTTGTCTGGTTGAAATTCTCTGGAATTCCAAATTCCTGTTGAATTCATTATCATTATGTAGAACGATCGATTTATATACATGTCTAGGGCATGAAATCTTCGATTTGGATAGAGATAACTTTGTGTTGTTCTTGTATTTTTTTTTTCCGTTAGTCGGTATGGTGCATGGCATGGTGGGGCGTGGCGTTATTGCTGTTCATTTCGTCAATTTATCACGAACGCAATTTAAAAATCAAATCGAGGGTGACAGACGACATACTGTGATCGAATTTTTTCCTCGCCAATGATTTTCTTTTTGGGCTCAAATTAAATCAGCGTAGCTGTTTATTCAAATCCCCAATCATGGCTAACAGCAACAACAACAGTGCCGGCAACTTTTACTTTTTTTTTTTTCTTTGCCATCATTTTCTTTTGCTACTTTCGTCAAGTTATTTTTCTTTTTTTTTTTTTTGTATTTTGTCGGGGGCGTCATTTTCTAGATCCTGGCATGTTTAAGTGCGCGCTTTGCCGCGGCATTTGACAATTTGCTCATTAAGTTTGTCTGACCCCAACCTTTGAAATTTTGCCCTCCTTGCATCTGTTTGAGGTGGGGATTCCCTTTTTGTATCTATTATCTTTCTCCGCTGTGTGTTTGGGTGTTTTTCACTTTTTCAGTACATCTTTTTTTTTTTGTTTTTTTTTTTTTGTGAACCCCTCATCAGCATCGACAGATTCTTGTTGGCATTTTTAAACTTTTCAAGTGGCGCATAATTCCTTGGGATTTACTTGCAAATCTTTTTTTAAACATTTGCTTATAGGACAGACCCAAGTTACAACGCTTACGTTACGGTTGTTCCTTACTAATTAACAGCAAAAAAAGAAAAAAAAAAATAAATAAAAGGCGATTCTATTCAGATTCAGAGTTATAATCGAAAGTAGCAGAAAATGTTGTACAAATGGATTTAAATTATTTGGTGTTATACCCTTGCAAGGGAAGATTAACTTTATTCTGAAGCTTGTAATGCACAGAACGAGGCGTAACAAAAGTCATAAGGAATATATAATCGGACCATACAAATTATCGGACGTAACTTGGGTTTTTGGAGAAACAGGACTTTGTTTTCGTTATGTCTAACAGAAGTTTTAGAAATTTGATCCGATGGCCACAATTATATCATAATTATATCCAATAGCTCGCCATATAAACTTGTACTTAAAAATTCAGTTTTTGGATGAACAATTCAACGTTTCGTTGTAGCTTGCAAGGGTATAAAATAACTTTGCTTTATTTTTCTTGCTGTTGTTGTTTTTTTTTTTTTTGTTTTTGTTCGTAATTCCACTCCACTTTTTTGTGTTTTTTTTTTTTATTTGGCTTCCTATTTGAGGCGCATTTTAATACGATACAAAAGGATTACGTGGGTCGAGTTGCCCGTACCTCTTAGTCGCCCTCTTTGGAATTGGGATTGGGATTGGTGTTGTGCTTGAAAATATTTGCTTAATTTCAATTAGCAAACAAATGCAAATCTCTTGTACTAGAAAAGTGTTATTGATGTTGTTGTTGTTGGTGCTGTTACAACTAATGCCACTTGCAGTTGTCAAGGTTGCAGACGCCTAACCAGCTCTTTCTATGCAGCGATTAATGCTGGCTACCAAATACGCTTTATTGAAGCTTTATATACAGCGAGGGTTACTCCAAAAATAATTATAATTTCTTATTGTACTACGATAGCTGAAAATGCAAGATCCAAAAGCAGATCAAATTATTTTCTGCATAACTTGTGAAGCCACAAAAAAAAACTTGGCGGCTGTCTGCCAAAAAAATCTTCTACAAGTTTATAGACTTCTTCAAATCAATTTTGTCAGTTAAGCTACATAAAAACTGCAGAGTTGTTGATGAATTGTTTCCTTAAAAAAATTGCATAACTTCTTTGTTCCGATCTGGATAATATTTTTAAAGGAATTAGAAATCATCAAAAGTATATCGAAAATCACATTCCAATTATTGTCTTGTGATGGAGCTTAGGGACGTGGGGTAAATTTTGGAAAAATAACTTGATCTGTCTGCAATTTTAGAGATTACTAAGATCTTCCTATAGATGCTGATGCCAAGTGCTACTAATCTTATATTCTATGAATATTGATTATATTTTTGCCATTTCTTTCTCTCTCTCTCTCTTGCTCTCTCAGACTGAAGTATAATGATAACATTTCCGCTCATAATTAATGGAGTTTTATTTATGGAGACGTATTACTTATTGTTGAGCAACCTTCGATATTGAGTTTAAAGACTGGGAAATATTTATTTTGGAGGGAGGGGGGCGGGGGGGGGGGTGGGTGGGTGTTAGGGGCTTTAAATTTTTGTGCGCTCTCGTAATTTTAATGATGTGGACGTTGTGCTGCGTATGCGGAATGTGTGGGCGCAATTAGATAAAATGGCGGCGTCGGCGGCGTTGTTGCAACTGTAACTGCAAAAGTAGAAGAAGAGTAGCAGCTGCAGTTGCAGTTGCAGTTGCAGTTGCAGTTGCATTCAAGCGGAAACTGCATAATCCACACACACACACATAATCACACATGGGAAATGCACTTGGCCGTTGTCTACTAATGAATTAAAATCTTCTGGACGGCAACGGAAGCGAGGAGGCTGAGCACATGTAATTATTGTTGCTATACATATGCATGTAAATGAGATATGTATGTGATGTCTCTCTCTCTGTGTGTGTGTGTGATTGTTGCAAGCTGCATGTTACATGCTGCACATGACTATGTAAGCACTTTGAAGTGTATTACCAAAATGCATTAGCATCAACAGTAGCAGCAGCAGCAGCAGCAGCAGCTTAGTTTCTTGATGCAGCAATTTGCTTTTGTTGCACTTGTTGTTGCATTTACGATATGTTAATTAACTGTAAGATTGGCGTACACCGTGATTATAGCGTGCTTATCGCACAGCTGATTCTAACGCCTTGCCACTTGAGGCAAGGCTTGTGCATTGAAATTGCTTAGTTGCCAGATTTTAGGGATGTGGGACTTACATTTTATACTTAACGTGAATCTCACAACTCATACTCATACTCATACTCTGTCTCTCTCTCTCTCTTTGTATGTATTGAATGGTGAATGACTCATGAATATACTGCAATTCATTAGTTGATTGCACTTGAATCCTTAGCAAACATGTTAACATTCATTGCTGGCAGATTTAGTGCTTATCTTAAGTAATGCCATAAGAATATGCATAATGCTCGCATTAAAACTCGCATTAAATGTGAAGTCAATGTGATTAATCAACTGTATTAAAGAGTTATTCAACACGATTTCAGTATTCGGATTAGATATGGTTTCATTTTTGGCTACCAGCATGTCTAAGTATCCGACTTGAACTTACATAGCTCTACGCCTGTGGCCACCAATCATATAATATGGTCGTCCGTTTTATATAAGATTTATAAATTAAGATTACGTTGCTATAGTAGCTATAAAATATAGTATCAAATCGCAAGATTTGAACCAAATTTTAGTGATATGTATTAAATATTACTAAAAACAAATCTTGTAAGTTTTAGCTAACCTGAAAGGTTGTTTAACATACAACAGGAAATCAAGGTTGTCTTCGGCAGGCCGTAAATGTCACATCTCACCCTTGCAGTCTTAGAAGAAAATTTTGCATACAAAAACTAAATTTTCCGATGATCGGACAGTGGTCCGCATTAGACCAAATTTATAAGAGACGTGTATGTCACTGCTAAACTCAAATCCAGATAGTAAAAAAATCCAGATAATAAGAAAAAACTCCATTTTCGGCCGCTTTGATCGGTTCCGACATATGTACAATCTATGGATTATGTATACAAAGATTCGCTGATATTGCTATAAAACTGAGAGACTAGTGTGTTGTGCAACAGACGGATAGATGGGCGGACGCTCTGATGGACATGCATATTTGGATTCTACTTTCTACTTTCAGTGATGATTTAGGTTTTTTAGGAGCATTTCTAACTCCTGCCCAAAAGTATACAGTAAGCAAGGTTATAAAATATGTGTTTCTTCAATGATTCAATTTTCAACCGATCGTTCCTATGACGGCTATATGATATAGTGGTTCTATTGGTTTCGACTCATATATATATATATATAGCTTAAAGCATTGAGAAGAAACTACGTGTCAAGGTTTTATCAAAATTGGAATTAAGGAACTAGCATGCGATTCTGATATAGCATTACAAACTCCAAGATTATTATAGCATAAGCTTATATTAAATATTAGCTTTACATAGTAAAAATTTGCTTGGGCGAACACGCATGGGAAAAGCCCTGTAAATATAGGCAGTATTACTCTAAAATCTCTACCAATATTGTGGAAATAGTAGCTGTCCTAGAGGAATGTCTGTCTATTGCAGTTGTCCCCTAAATAAATTCCATCAAAATGATATGATTTCAAATACAAAGTACTTAAACCTGGAATCCTAAACCTTGAACCTTAAAGAAGATGAAGTAAGGATATTTTAGCTGATGCTGAGTATGCGGTGGTGTTTGGCAAGTGAATAATATCTGCGTATACACTTGCTGCTTATTATTTGGGAACGTTTTGCAGCTCTGGGGCATGTTTATATTTTTTTTCTCTGCTTTTTGTTGTTGTTGTTGTTGTTGTTGTTTTTGTTGTGCTGAGTTTCATCTTAAAGCTTCCGGCATACATTAAACTTCATTAAAAATGAAATATGCGCCAAAGCGTTGGCTGCTGCTGCTGATGCTGTTGCTGCCATCTACCAGATGCTAACTGCCAGCTGCTGCGACTGTTGCTTACCGCTGTTTACTGCTTACTGCTTACTGCTTATGGCTGCTTACTGCTCTAGCAACCTTTTTTTGTACTTTTGTGCTCAGCTGCTAACTGGACGTGGCAGCTTGATGTTGATGTAATGTTCTTGCTGTTGTTGTTGCTGTTGTTGTTGCTGTTGTTCTTGCTGTTGTTGTTGCTAATGTTGATCCTAAAACGCGGCGCGGTGCCAGGCCAGCCCTGTCAATGTTCGGATAACTAACTTGAACCCTTTTTTTTTTTGTAGCAAGCAGCAAGCAGCAGCAGCACGCATCAATTTGCAACCTCGAAATGCTTAAGACTTTTAATGAGATGAGGGCGAAATTTCATTATGATGTTGCCAGGGGATTTGCACGGCAAAGCGAAAGCAATAGCAGCAGCAGTAGGCAAAGATGCCTTAACACTCTCTCTCTCTCTCTCTCTCTCTGACTCCCCCCTTTTAGTGCCAACACCCACTTTATAACCCTCTCTCTTTCTTACTTTCTCTCTCACTCTCTCTCTAGCTTGGTCTTGAGCTGTATGTCTTGGCTGGGTGTGGTTGCGAACGGTAACCTCGTTAAGCTTAATTAATAGCAGCAATGTGATAAACACCCGGCAAAAATGGTTGTACACAGGCCGACGACGGTGACGTTGACGTTGACGCTAACGTTGTTGTTGATGTTGACGTTGTAGCCAAAGCTAACGCCAACGCTAACGCCATTTTGTGCGCCCAGCGACTGGTAAACTTTTGCCAGGTGTCAACTACAGCCGAAAACGCTCAATCCCAACTTAGGCTTCTATATATATAATATATATATATAAATATATATATATATAAATATATATATATATATATATATATATATATAAATATATATATAGTAGATTTGTATGTGTGTGTGCTTTTTTTTTTAATGAGCCAACGTCGACGTCGCTGCTGGCGATGACATTTGACAGATTTGCAACGCAGTCAGGCTTAGATACATGGCCAGCAGCTTCTTTTTATTTTGGCATTAGTCTGGGCCCAAGGTTTCGACTTTGCCTTTGCCTTTGCCTTCGCCTTCGTTTTTGCCTTTGCCTTTGCCATCGCCATCGCCATCGCCCTGTTTTTAAAGTCAATGGCAAAATTTAAACACAACTGAAATTGAAATTGAAACTGAAATTTGTAAAGTATTGCTAGCTCTAAGAGCATTAAAAGTTTTAGACATTTTCAAATTAATTCTACTTTGTCAATGAGTATATTCATTGCAAGGTCAGCAGTTGTAGTGTGAATAAATAGATCAAAATTGATAAGTCTTTACTAATTTTGATGAGAATTCCTTATGTCATACAGAATGCTAGTATCTGTTGTCTACTTTCACTCTATGTCTATTCCTCTGATTATCAATTGATTCATTCCAAGGTCATAATGATAATTCCAAGATAATTCCAGGCTCATACTAGGTCATACTAGAGTCATATCACACCAAAGTCATATCAGGGCCATAACAGGGACATATCAGGGATATGCCAGGACCATAACCAGGTAATTTCAGGACTACTTACTTTTAGCTTTTTTTTTTATTAGTCTTTCAATATTAAAAGAATCTTGCTGCAATTTATGGACGCAAGATATGGACGCTACGGGTGACTATTTTAAGGGGCCCCCAATATCAGATTGTATTTTTCTGAAGCTCTATAGAGAGAGAGAGAGAGAGAGAGAGATAGACATGCCATGGCTCAAAAATATGTTAGATCCGAAGCTATAATTCCTATTTGAAAATGTATTGAGTTTATTGTAGTGACGAATTCTAGATAAATATTACTACGATTATTTATTGATTGATTAAAGATGTCAAACTTAAGCTTCATTATATTGTGCATAATATTACATTTTTTAGTTGCTTTGCTTTTTGTTTGCTCATAATGTTTGTTTGCAGAGTTTTGTTGAGTGATGTATGTATATATATATTTACATATGTATGTATGTACATATGTATGTATAATGTATATATATGTGTTTGTTTATTTGGTTGGTTGGCTAGTTGCTTGTTTGGGCATTGAATTCCTTGTCACTGAAGCAATTTGGCAAGTAGACTGCGTGCAATGCGTTGCAAATATTTGCTGAGGGACAAGTATGCGCAATTAAAATTTGATTTAATACAAATGTACACACACATACACATACACACACACACACACACAGAGAGAGAGAGAGAGATGCATATGCACACACGTGGTTGTATATGTGTGTGTGTGTGTGTGTGTTTACATATGTGTGTTATATTTGCAGTTGGCATACGGTATCCAATTTCCGAAATTACTTGCGCTTCATCAGTTGAAAATTCCTTGAGTATCGAATGGAATTTAATTGAAGTCACGATTTCAACAAAATTCAGGCAATTCACAAGTAACAACAACATACACACACACACACACATACACATAACATGCACACACATGAGCTTAACATAAATAAATCAGATAACACATTAACACTTCTTTCTGGAGTAACTTTGCCCCATCCCTAATCTCATTCCCCCACGCGGCAACTAGATTTTTTGGTTCTTTGGGACTTTCGCCAGCTTGTTTGATGTCGTCGACGAATCCTGTGTCGTCCTTCGTCCTCGTCCTCGTCCTCGTCCTCATCGTCACCATCGTCATCGTCGTCGTCGTCGTTTCAGTTTGATGTTGAATTTTTAATTTTCATTAACATTTGCAGCCTTGAGCCCAATACATCCCAAGCTAACAGATCCCACAGTCAAACTCACCCGGCAATCTCCACTCTCCCCGGTCTGTCTCTTCCAAGCAGCTCCTGTTTTCCCAACGTATGCTTGCTTGTCTTACCCTCCAAGCAGACGTTGCTGTATGTCTGCCCGCCCGTCTATTTATTATTATACATATATATAATATACAAAGATATATATATATAAATATATGTATTAGTGTGTGTGTGTGTTATGTGTCTTGTTTCTATTTTCGGTGGTGGCAGCAAATGTCCTTCGCACACACTTGCAATTAGTATTTGCAGTGGGCTTAATTGATATTTGTATAATGAAATGTGTCATAGGCTTTTCTTGCCCGCATCGGGTCAAAGGTGGCAAACATCTCTTTCTCTCTCTCTCTCTCTGTGTGTGTGTGTGTGTATGTGTGAGTGTGTGTATATATGTAAAATGTATGCGACATGAGTCTATAAGAAAGAGTTACAAAGATTACAAGAGAGAAAGACTGAGACTGAGCCAAGCACAGTACTAGGAAAAGCTTTAATAAAAACTTTTCCATTTCATTTTTAAGTGTTTCCCCTAATCAACGCTGTATGTATGTATCTTTATATGTCTGTAACTTTGGATAAAGAATCATTTTTATATCTGCCATACATTGCAATTATAATAATGAATAATGGCAGCATTCTAGGATTCCAAGTAAACGAAATTTCCAAGAGCATTACGAGTATAGTTTCATTTGTTTATTATCAGAGATCCTATTATTCCTATATGAATGTATATATTGTTGCCATTGATTATCATTTGACACATCTACAAATTTGGAAAATGTTTGCCATAGATTTATGTTTCGGACTTTATGTCGGACTTTTTTTTTCGTTTTATTTTATTGTGGGCACCTCCAACTCATTCTCTGACATTGTATACAAAAAAAAAAAAAAAAAAAAAAAATAGAAAAGACAAAGCCGCAATCAATGCGTCAGGCCTAAAGAATCGACCAACTAACCAACCGAACAGCAAAACAAAGAAACAACGAATAAATTTGTTGTGTGTTTTCTGTTTTCTGTTTTTTTTTTTTTGTTCATTTTACTTTCGCTTTATTGTTTGTCGTCTGTTTAAAATGCGATAAATTAAATTAAATAGCGAACGACTAAACGACTTGGACGACTCGACGACCTCAATTTTGAAAACCAAATACTGGAATAATACAGGAGTAATGGAAGGTCCTGCTGCTGCGGGCGCTTTTATTTAGCTTCTTACAGACTATGTGACATTTATTGTTCACGCTTAAATCTTGAAAATTGCAATTTAACGGCCTTTGGCTACCGTCGACTTGTTGTTATTTTGTTGTTCTTGTTGTTGTTGTTTTTATTGTTGTTGCCGTTGGTCATTTGGTGGCAATGACGGAGCGAGATGGAGAGAGAGAGAGAGATAGAGAGAGTGAGAGCTAGGGCGGCTTATCAGTTTGTCAGTATCAGCCGACGTCGTTGCCGTCGACGTTATTATTTGCCTTTGGCAAGCAGAAAGCTAGAATTATGTGCTGACTATCTCTGTCTAACATCTTAGCTTCTTAGCGTCTTAGCGCCTTTTGCGTTTCTTCTTTTCGCCATTACGTCTTTTAATATGCCGCCTTGCCGACGAGCCACACCATGCTGACATGCTGCCATGCTGCCATGCCTCGATGCCGCCATGCCGCCATGCCGCCGCACAGTTGTTTCAAGTTTCCGTTTTAATAAACGCGTCCTCCGGCTTCCTGTTTGTAGTCACATCCTTGGCATATACGCTCGCTCATTCGCTTGCTTGCGAGTCTCTACTAAGTGGCAAAGAAACCAAACCTCCCTTTGCTTTGTATGGCAACACTAGTAGCTTCTGATTCACAGCAGCAAAATGTAATTGCAGGGCGCGTTGACTTGCCATCGTCGTCGGCGTCGTCGTCGTCGTCGTCGTTGTTGTTGTCGTCGTCTGTTGCGTCTTCATTTATTGCCAATATAATTTTTGACTTTGTTAGAAATTTAATTTCCTTTTTTGCTGTTGTTGCTGCTACTGTTGCTGCTGCTACTGCTGTTGCTGTTGCTCGCGTCTCTGTTGACATTTGGTAAACTTTCAACTTGATCAATGCTAGCTCAAAGGGCAACAATAACAATCAGAACAACAGCAGCAACAACAACAACAACAACAACTGCCATTGACACTGCCCTTGAGCCATGTATTACAAATCGGGTTAAACGGCTGCCAAAGAGCAAAACGGATGTCAACACAACACAGCATCAACAATGGAATGGAATGAGAAGGATAGGAGCATGGGGGAACATGATAAAGAGGGGGGAAAAGCAACACATAACGTTTGCGCTAAAAAGGGTTAAAATTTATGATTATTAAACCTTGCCCTGCATCTCTTTGTAATACCCCAATCCCAACACACATCTCCCCTCACACAAATTCCTTCAGCTTCCTAGAAGTGAAAGCCAACGGCAAAACTGGCGACAAAATGCGAAAAGCTGAAACAACAACAAATGTATCATGAACAAATCAAAAAAAAAAAAGAAAAAAGAAAAAAATCATAACAAAAAAAAAAAATAATAAAGCAAATGGCGCGATGCTAATATACCCTGTAAACTCTCAGATTTAAAGTAAAATTTTAAAGCAAATTTTTATACCTGTAGTTCGCTTAGTTTTAGCTGAGCAAACCAATATGTTTTAAAACTTAATATACCCTTTGGTTTTTGCAATATACATATATGCAGGGTATAAAAAAGGACAAGCGCCACGCTACTCTAAAAGCTGCTGTGCTCGCTACTATGCATAGCTCTAGCTATGTATAGATATATTGAGTACTGAGCGTACTGTGACTGCCACACACACACACAGACACACACAAACACACACACACACAGTGCTTGTAAGTGTGTGTGAGTGTCGGCGTATTGGATACTTGCTTGCTACTGTCTACTGGGACAGCCGAAAAGAAAAGTGTAGCGAGAGTTTTTGTTGCTGTTGCTGCCAGAAAACGTATAAAATAAACATATGAATATTTATGGCAGACAGTCTAAAAGGAACAAGAAAGTACAGAGACATATACAAATATATATATATATATATATATATATATATATACTTCTATATACATATATAATTTTGTATGTAACAAAAATTTAATGCAAAGAGCAGAAAACATAAGCTAAAGTAAAGTTCAAGTTAAAGCAGACGACAACAAAAAAATGCAAAACATTTTTCTAAGACTTTAAATTTCGCGGGTGTCTAGCATATTGATTCTTTGATTATTGCTTACAATTCTTTGGCTAAAATGTATATAAAAAAAGTTTGTGTAGTAAATTTACACATGTATGTATGTATATATATTTTCTATGTCAGACATAATTGTAAAATCTGTTTCATTTACTTAAGCTCAAAGACTTGGAATATTTCGGATGCGTTAGGAAAATATATATTAAAACAAAAATTCTTATAATGTAAAGGATACGCAAAGTAGTCGCAAATTTGTGTCAACTTATTTTATGAATTTTGCTAAAATCTTGACAATTAAAATGTCTAAGCAAATATCACTCACAAATAATATGTATGTGGGGGGGAGTGGGGCTCCAAACAGCGGAAAAGTGGCAACTCTTGTAAGATTTGTAAGATCCCATCCCATCGATTGCGCGCTCACTTTGGCAATAATTACCAAAAGCTAGGCAAAGAGAAGACAATGGCTACTTCTTAGGGAACTATTTCTAGTTTCATAGTTATCCCGCAAAATGTTTTTTATTATTTAATTTTTTGTATAGAATGTTTGAGAATGGGGTCAAAACATCAGTATATCGGTTCACCAGAACTAAAGAAATGGTTCCTAGTGATACGTTTACTCACATGTGTTATCATTTTTGTAGTCGTCATGAACATACCTGATATTAATTAGTAGAGAGTAAAAGGTAGATAGTTAGGTGGTCTAATGTAAGACTATTATAGGATTATTCCAATAAGTGCCAGTACAGGGAAAGCTTGTACTACATATGGCAACCCATATTTCTTAATTACATAATTTAGTCTCCAGACCAAAAATTTCATATCTATTAATGTGCAATTTGAAATATATTTATAATTTTACTAGTTCCAACAAAGGATATCCTAGAGATGAACACTATTGATTGATGTTTCCAATAAAAATTAAATGATGAAAAGCATTGTCAGAAATTCCAGTGGAAGAACCAATAGTTCCCTAGAAAATATTCATGTCCCTAGACATGGTCATAATGAAGTTCCTAAGAAAAATACCGTAGTTAGTAAAAGTTACATATCCCAAAACTACAGGATTACAAGAAGACAAAGACTTGCCAAATTGAAACGTCATTAATGAATATTCAGCTATGTCTTAAGATACTTTTTTTTTTGGTCGTCACTCTCTCAGTGTGTACATTAGGTAAAGTGTTAAAATTATGATCTCTCTGTGTGTGTGTGTGTGTTAAGTGTCTAAATACGCACGGCACAAGTCAAGTCATTAGAAGTGATGGTAATGTGTGCTGTGTGGGGATGTTGGTATGAGAAGGCTGGAGATGGTAAGGTATAGTAGAGTAGCATTAGAGGGTTGAAAAGTCATCAGTTGTCCATTCCATATAGCTACCGTATGCCGAGTACTGAGTACCAAGTGGCAAGTGGCAAGTGGCAAGTGGCAAGTGCCGAGAGAGAGCCGAGTGTGTATTTAAAATGTCATTTTGTTGTCAACCTCAGACTTCTTGTCTTATGTCAAATTATAATTATGGCGCCATGCTACTAACGACATTACAACACAGCAGCAACAGCAACAACAACAACAACAACAGCAACAACAACAACAACAGCAACAACAACAACAACAGCAACAATAGCAATAGCAATAGCTAGAATTGCTTTGGTTTGGGAACTAGATGGCATTGGGTGTTATGTAACTTTGCCATTAAATTGTATGAACCCTTGTTAAGAGTTCCTGGCACTGGCAATGGCACTGGCTGTGTTCTTTGTAGCAAGCTTTCCTTGCTTTACTCGCTTCATTATCAGCAGCGAAAGTTAAAACGCAGGCAACAACAACAACAATAACAACAACAACAAGAGCAGCAATGGCAAAGGCAACCAAACGAAACAATTTTCTATTACACTTGGCAAAAATTGTAACATTAAACGTTTGAAAAACTTTGTTTTAAAATCACTTAGCGTCTGTGAAAATGTATGTGTGAGAGAGAGAGAGAGAGAGCGAGATAGAACATGTGTGTGTGTGTGTGTGTATGTGTGTGTTAGCCTTTAAAAAGGGTGCAGTATTATTCAGGTCCTTGTCATTGTCGTTTTCCGTTTTCCGTCGCCTTTTGCAAAGTGGTGATAATTTTTGCTTTGTTGCGAAAAGAACAACATTTTGAAGCCCGTCGCCATAGATGAAACTACCCAGCAGTCAGTCAGTATACAACATTTAGTTGCACAGTTTGCCAGTAGTAGGTCTCCATGTACAAACAGACAGACAGGACGTCTATACGTCCTGTCTTTAGTATTTTGCAGGGTACGCGACTTGTGTTTTCATCTTATTAGCAGCAAAAGTTCTATGTCGCCTTTTTTTGGCCTCCACACACTCATCGCACTGCACTCAACGTTCTGCATTGCACTGCACTGCAGAAAATGGCTAACGCGGGAACAGATTTATTTGCAATTTTTGCTCATTTGGCGAAAATGCCAAGTACATGAGAAATGAGCTGGAGAAGATCTGTAGGTCTGGTGGAGATACTGAGAATTGAAAGGATTGGGTTGGTGTGCCGTGGTTACGAGAAGAACAAAATATTTTAGCCTTTTGTCTTAGCCACTTTGTGCGCCACTCTCTATACGTCGCCATTCTGCCTCCACTGACACTTTACCATCTTTTGTTAGTTTGTTGACGTTTGGTAGACTCTCAACTCTCGGCATCTTTTTTCTCTTTCTCTCCCTGTTTTGGTCGCTTGTTGCTCGTCTCACTGGGCAGAGTCTGTAGCGCATAGAGTGTATGGAGAAGGGATGCTGCGGTGGGTTGGATACAGGAGACAGGAGGCAGTTGGCAGGGGGGATTGGGGGCATGGGGGCATGGCGATAAAGGCGCATAATTAAAAAAGTTTCATTTCATTTTGTTGGTTGTCTTGGTTCGTTTCGCGTGTTTATGTTCATTTGTTTTCTTGTGTTGGTTTCTTCGACTTTTCTTTTCCACATTTTCATTGTTGTAGTTGCTGTTGTTGTTGTTGTTGTTGTTTCCTTAAGCTGGCAACATTTTTGTTTTGGTTAGTGCACAGGGTTGGTGGTCGCAGCGGTGCTGTAGTGGAGTAGGAGTAGTCACTGGCTTGTAGGTTGCCACCCCCCCCGTTATTCCAAATATTGCCGCCTTCTTGTGTGTTTCTGCATGCTTCGTTTAATTTAATATTAATCTAAGAAGTTTGTTGTTCTTGTTATTGCTGTTGTTGTTGTTATTGTTTTTGTTGTTGTTAACTCAAATGTGCCAACAAAATGGCGTTGATATAGACCAGAAACTTGCAAATGAGTTACAATATCCTTCCCTTGTTTCTTTGGATGTGTAATCTACTCATATGTGCGACATATGTGCTATGCGTTGTGTGTGTTGTGTGTGTGTGTTACTTTGTATATCCTTGTAAAGGGTATTTTAATCATATCCAAATGTTTTAAAAGGAGGCGTGGCAAATGTCAGATGCGCCAAGTATATATATTCCCGATCAGTATCAGCAGCCAAGTCCTATGGCACTACAATCCATAAAGACTCGCAATTGCACTAAGATTTATATAAGTCCAAATTTCCTAGATTTGATAATTTTTACGAAAAGTTGCTATAGGAACCATTAGTCGAAAATTGGGAACGAATAACCTTATTTTATTTGTTAAGCTATCCGGCTAAAATTTCCAATAAATATCCAAGAAATTGTTAAATTATTTCTAACGTATATCTGCTAAATTTTAGAGCTAAACGCAGTCCTATTGCATATATCATACATTTTTTTTTTAGGCAAAAGTTTTTTTTATTAAAGTTTTGCAAGTGTATGAAATCTTTGGCATGCTGAACATTTATTTGATTTTCTATTTGAATTTTCTTTTCTTGAATTGAAGAGATGATTATGCTTATAAAATACCGGAACAAACTGTAGCAGCAACGGCATGTACTGCAGTGTCTCCCCAATACTCATCCCGCGTTATTAATGGTAGATATTACTTTACGGAAATGAAATTCTCTCTCACTCTACACTGTTTCGCGGCTCGACACAAAAACTTTCTAGAGGCACATTATGCTACGATTAATAATGAGCTAGCTTGCCTTCGAGCATAAAATCATAAAGCCAATTGGTGGAAATCCTTTTTTATACCTGATACAGTAGTATATACAATGTATTTTGCATGTCACGCGCGTATGCGACTGTTGATTTTTTCCAAACTTATTTTGCATCTGTATTTATCGACTGATAAAAGACTTCATAACACTAAGATTGCCTCTCAATTTTGCCAACTTACAAATTCTGCAAGTCATAGTCATTTTGGCTGATTAACTGAAGTACGGAATGCCCCATGCCCTATGCCACATGAATTTCGTATTTGCGCCCCTTCGTAATACAGCAATATCTCGAAGGTAATATAAACGACCCTCAGTCAATTTCCGAGGTCACACTCTCGTTCCACTTGCTCATTCCTGTTCTCTCTCGCTCTCGCTCTCGCTCACTCTTTGTTTCTTATTCATGTTGAAAACTTTATGAATACTTGAAATAAGCATGGCAAACAGCTGGAAGAGCTGAAAGTCTATTGACTGGTAGCTGTTATGGCAACCCTGCCTGGGAATGGGATACAGTAACAGCATCAGCAACAGCAGCAGCCACAATTGCAGTTGCCATATCAAAGGAGCCGCATCTCATTAATATGGTATTCGCGGGAAACCGATGCGCGGAGAGCCATGTTTTTCGTGATCCAATTTGAATGGTCAAACATTCATTCGTTTCTTTTTTTTTTTGCTTATTCGACTGATTGTTCCTATGACTGCTATATATATATTTATATATGTAAAAATTTATACGATAGATATACGACTATAACTGAATTTTCTTTTACAGGTAAAAGCTTTACGCTGACAATTGTCATCTCCACGAATCCCATACAGATTGCAACCTATACGAAGGCCATAAAGGTAACTGTCGATGGACCACGTGAACCACGCTCAAAGGTGCGCCATCAAGGTTTTCATCCGTTCGCCTTTGGACCACAACGTTTTGGCCCAGATCCACTTATGGCAGGATTACCCTTTAAGTTGCCAGGTAAGCGATAATGCTTCAGCTTCAGCTTCTTCATTATATTGCGTAGTAGTTGATACTTTTGCCCCAAGCATCTACCGTTTGCTTTTTAGGTTGCGTATCAATATCAATTAGATTAATGGATTGAACGCACAGATAAACTGTGTAAGCCTTTCGTAAGTTACTTTAACCTTATAAAATGGTCATTAGGGTCGCGTTTTAAGGTTAACCCTTTTTTTCCCCCTTTATTCCCTTAGGCTAAATGTAAGACTTGCAATGAATATACGACGACTAAAATTTCAATTGGTGCATTGAAACTTGCCAATTATTTTCAGAGCTTAACGAAAATGTGATAAAGACTCGAATTACGTTCATTGCGCAACACTTTCCATTATATTATACATAGATAAGCTTCCTTAAGGTACATTGACTTTTGTACCCGGTACCCATAGGTTACAGAGAGTTTAATAGCCCGATCACAATTTTACTGAAATATATTGGACAATTTTTGACTGTCTTTCAGGACCCTTGAATACATATAAACGCATGATATCTGTCATACTGTAGACTAATGTGAATGATTTATCATTTTGGTTGCTGTTCGGATAATAAGTCTGAAAGTTATGCAAGTTCCTTGTGTGCCGGTTATCTAGCAGTTGAACATATTCGATTATATATTGTTTATAAAGCATGAAATCTTTGGTGTCTTGGGTAAAAACGTATTTCTTAATTTCTAAGAATTTTAAATATTGCTGAAAATCAATTTTTATAAAATTGAAATGAAAATTACCAAAAAAAAAAAAAAAAATGATAAAATTAAAAATAATTTGCGACTTTTGTTTAATACGTTTTGGCTCTTTGCCGCAAACACCTTGCATTTTCATTAAAACGAAAGTAGAAAAAAGGAAACTAGAGTAAAGCATTCGATACAGTAAGTTATACGTTGACACCCTAAAAGACATTAGCATAAGGATGATGACAAATGAGCCGGCAGGCAGGCACCGAATCCTTGTGACAAGTGTGCAAACAGATTCGCGTTGCCCTTTTCGTTAGTTCACAGTGTGCCCCATTTATGCGCTCATAATATAGACACACACATACAGAGAGAGAGAGAGAGAGAGAGAAAGAGAGGGAAAAGGAGAGATATAGAAACAGTGGCACAATACAGTCGACAATTATATAACAAAACAACAGCTTGAAAAATCCATTAAAATGATTTTAATCCTTTAACGAGTCAGAAACCGGCAGCGTCGTCGCACATGCCGCCAGCAGGATGAGCATATCGTGCATCGAACATTGAGCATTGAGCATTGAGCATCAATGTACAAGGGAAGGGGAAGAGTGCAACCCCTGTACAAAACGCAATCTCCGAAGAAACCTTCAATGACAGCAGCAGGCGTAGCCTTAAATTATTTTAAAGCTCTCGTCGCGACTGTTACAACAATAAACACGCGATATAACCAGACTGCGAACATAATGATGACAAGGATGAGACACAAGGAAACTTCCCCCTTAGCTCTATCTACTGTGCCACTGTAGCACTGTAACTGTGGCACTGTGGCACGTTCTGCTCAAATTTGCGCTTAAAATCTATTTTTAAACTCTTACAGCAACTTACAATGCACAGTGGGAGGGGCGTAGTAGTATATATATATTATATATAGTATATTCTTGAACGGTAGCCCAGCTCAATGCTGTGAACAATATATATCAAAGACTATATATAGTATATAGTCACTCAAGTCCTGAAATTTGGCATACAGTTGCTCTAAGCTCGAAATATATATCGGATCGGATCACAACATAGCTGTCAAAGAAGTTTTCATATCATTAACATTTTGTTTTAAGTTTTCGAAGAAAATGAAATTTACGAAATTCCGAAATTAATTTTCTGTGCTTCTTGATGAAGTGTAAAAATTATTTTATACGATAATATATGAATCCAAAACTTTAACTTCTTGAATCAATTATGTTCAATTTTAGATTAAAATTTATTTGATTTTTACATAAAAATTGTTATAATCGCACCACTGTGCGACGTTGCTGTCGGCTTGTGAGCAAATCTCGTTTGATACGCTTTGATTTTATTAAAATTTAACAATTTCGCTATGAAATTTATGAGGCATGTGGACCGAATGCTACCCACAGCTTTGCTCGTTTCTTTAACTATCTCTATATCTATCTCTTTCTCTCTATGCCTTTATCTCTGTCTCGTTCTCATGTCAATTTCACTTGTCGCAGTTTCACAGTTTGGCTGAGAACTAAGCCAATTTCAACAGTTCGTTTTCTCAATATTCTAAATTCACTGCGAAGTTTTCAGTATAATCGAATTTTGGTTTCTTGTTCAATTTGTCATTAAGTTTTTCATACATGGATTTAATTTTAGACTCTTGATTAATGTGGCATACATTTATATGCAGTCAAAATTCACTCAACGAACAACTCTACTAGACGGATACATTTCTACGACGGTTACTTTTTCCAAGATGTGTTTAGGATTTTTAGCGCAACACTTCTAATGTCTCTTGTCCCGCCCAAGAGAGACTTTGCCGTGGCACATATAACATATAGCAGTCCGATCTAATGTGCTTTGATGTATTTAGAGCCTGTAGGATCTGTCACGCCTTCAGCTGTGCTAGTTCTAACTTTTGTATAAATATTAAATAATACCTTTATTTTTTTTTTTACAATTTCTTTAATGAGCTGGGTGCAGACGAATGCCTCCAGAAACCTGTAGGGCGGGAAGTAGTTTTTGAGAAACTTTCATGCAAAAAGTTTTTTTATACTTGGAGTTCAATCTGCTAAGTGACACAACGGGAGAAAAAAAAAGAAAACTGTCTCAAAATTACATTAAAAACTAAAAGGAAAGTGCTAAGTGTGTATATGTATCTCTCTCTCTCTCTCTCTCTCTCTCTCTCTTTCTATTTGTGTATGCGTGGGTGTGTGTTAGTATATGTGCTGAGTAGTTTTTGGCATACACAAAATGTAGTTGACTCTCGAGTGTTGCGTGTCACAAAAAGTTTACACCAAATGATTAAAAGGACGCTCTACGCTTTGGTTCCTACACTGCGTAGTGCTCCTGTGCTACTGCTCCTGCTCCTGCTACTGCTACTGCTGCTACTTCTCCTGTTAAAGAATTCTATGCAACGGTCCCTGCTTGTTGCCAGCTTTGGGAAAATAGTTGAGCTTGGCAGAAAAAGAGCAACACAAGTGATGGAACTTTCTTGATGGAACTGAATAAATATAAAATGGCGTTGTAAGCAGCACACATTAGTGCCACGCATGGACGTCACCCCTCTCACTTCCTGCGACACTCTTCGTCTATGTTCCAGAAAGAAAGAAGGTGCCCCGGGCCGTGAGCCTGTGCCTGGGTCTGGGCCTGAGCCTGAGCCTGGGCCTTGTCATGAATGTGGAAAGTGGAAAATTTGTAACTTCCGCAACGGATATCCTGTTTCACACACGCGTGACCCGCTTCTGCCACGTGTATACATATATGTGTGTGTGTGTGTGTGTTTCCTAGTCTTTTGAAGTTGCCAACGGCGGCATCATCATCATCATCAACATCGTCAGCCTCAGAACTAGCAGAGCAGCAACTAAAAAACTTTTTCTAGCATTTTTTTTTTCAGTTTTTTTTTTCGCGTTTTTAGTGGAAATTATATTAAAATTTTGTGCTTGATGTAATTTATGTCATAAAACCCATCGGCAAAGTCAACGCATGTGTGCATAATTACACACCGACTGTACGCGGTTCTCTTTCTCTCTCTCTGTATGTATGTGTGTGTGTGAGTGTGTTAATAATGAGTTAAATTAATTTTCAGTTTGTGCTCATTTTTCAACGTATTGTCATAAGCCTCGCAACGAATGCGAACGAGAAGAAGAACGCATTTTATTTAAGATTTTTGCTTCGACTTTTTGTAATTATATGAGAATCCTTTTCATTTCATTTATTTTATTGTTGCTGCCGCTGTTGCTTTTGTTGTTGTTGTTGTTGTTCTTGTTGCGGCTGTTGTTTTGCCTTACAATAGCTGACAGCGTTTAAAGGGCAAAGATCAAAGTGTTTGACATGCACAACTTTTGTTTTCGCATACATACAAAATACAAACATCATCATCATCATCATCAGCAGTCGCAACACATGTTAAAATTGTAACTTGAGGCAGTACAAATTGCTTTGATGATATATATATATATAAATATATATATTCGTGATCAGCATCAACTATCAAATTTGGCTTCCTGTTCCTGTTTTCGTTTACCATACGATGAACAAATATTTGCTATAAACTTTATTTTATCTTCTAATCTTGCAATCTTGTCTTATCCTAAAAGTTTTTATAGAATTATATTAATATTAATAGGATTCAATATATCGAAATTAGCTCAGGGTTATCATTGAGATTATCTGTTTTCTGTATTGATATTGGCTAAAGAAAGGGTATATTACGCTTGTTTTTTCTTGAATGCATAGATCTGGTAAGCTTTAAGAGCTAGAGGCATTAAGTTTAGTATAAAATATAGTACTACTATATATTAGTATTACTATATAAACAGACGCAGTGCAAATTTACTATACTTTAAATTGTGCATGTTTCGGTTTTTTCTAGATTTATTTGTCGGTACAGGGTATATTATTATTGCTTTTTATTTACTAATTAATTGACATGTTGTAAGCTTTATTCAATGGAATTCATATAGCTGAACTCATGAACAAATTTCATCTTAAGGAGTAGTCGTGGAAGGTTCTGTGAAGGCATAAATTGTAGTACTATTTGAATCTCCAAGAAACAATGTTGGATCACAGGTTATTGTGTATGCGGGACTTTTGGGATCTTGGAATGAGAAAATACTAAAATTTCATGCAAAGAAAATGTGAACTAAAATTAAAAGCTAGAATTATTAGAAAAATAGGGAATACAAAAAATGTTAAATTTGAGTTTGCTAGTGATGATATATGCTGGTAATTATAACATATGTAAATTCCGAATTTCCAGCCAATCTATTTCCTAGCAGACACACCAGAAGTATTCCTGAAAACATAATATCGAGAAAAACTCGTTTAAAAGAAATTGTGTTACTGCTTAGCGTTAAACTTAAAACTTTGATAGTACTGTTCAATTTTAGTCTGAAATTTATACTTAAATTTCTATTACTACAAATAAACAAAAATTCGATTTTATTGCAAGTGTCATACAGGATAACCACATAATTTTCCAATGGATTGTAAGAGTGTCAAGTGTTCGGTCTGCCAAATATAATTTGTAAAGTTTGTTTTGATTTCTATTAAATGCAAAAAAAAAATGTGAACAATATTATTATGAAATATTAAACGAACTATTTTAAAATTGTTTTTTGTTGTTTTGTTTGAGCTGCTATTTAATTAAATAAAATTAAATTGAATTAAATTTATATTTAATTAAATTCTTATTATGACATTCAACATTTGCTATTGAAAATGCTAACCAACATTGACTATCTGTCTATACAGGCAATATTTAGTCATAATTGTCGAAACATTATGAAGACATTTAATGAAACTTTAAGCAGCAGACTTTTCCTCCAGCTCAAAATTTTAGATTTTGCTGTTTATTTACACTTGAGGGTCGATTGATTAAAGCTATGTATGTAGTATGATAAATATTGTAATATTGCCCCAAAGGGTTAAGTAAGCACAAAGTATTGTGTCTTTAAACAACTTGATAAACTCCCAGAGAGTTTACCCCACTGCTTTTTTTTTTTTTTGCAATACAGAAATGATTTAGCACATATAATCAAACATGCAGAGCAGACAGAGCTGAGCAGAGCAGAGCAGACAAACGAAGAGCAGACAGACAGAGCAGACGGTACAGACAGACAGACAAGTTTGCACAGTCACAGTGTAAAGTGGGGAAGGCCTACAACTCAATTTGGCTGAAAAAAGGAAATTTTAAAGCCATCCGTGAATGAAGAAGGGCCCTTCAGATGAAGGTGTGTGTGTGTGTGTGTGTGTGTGTGTGTGTGAGGGGAGATGTGGGTGGAGTGGTTGCTGTGGGCTATGTGTTTGGGTAGCACAGCAGTCGATACCCTACTCCCTCTCCCCCCAAGGACATATTACAGCATTGATTCAATTTCATGTCAATTTACGTGTCAATGCGACATTAATATGCCAAGGGTCGTGGCTCAGCTCAGTCTCCTCACTGCCCGTATACGCAGCCACATCCCAGATCCCAGATCCCTGCCCAGCTCAGTGCTGCTATGACATGTGCCCACGGTATGTTTCGTTTCAATTTGTCAGGGGGTTGGGCAAACTGCGTGTGTGTGTGTGTGTGTGTGTGCGTGTGCTTAAAATTATTTATAACATTTGCGAAAATATGTTTGCCAAATGCCAACAACTTTGTCGTCGTCGTCATCGTCATCGTCGTCTGTGCCGCTTTGCAATTTCTTTTTAGCGCGCCCTGAAAAGTATGCTACATTTTTTGCCTTTCTTACATTGCCTTTTCCCTGCCTTTCTGCCACACTTCTACAACTTTTACTTTTTTTTTTTCGTTTGTAATAACCTGCGGCCTGTTACGCATCGGCTATATGTTTATAAATGTGTGTGTGTGTGTGTGTGAGAATGTGTGTGTGTGGAGTGTGTGTTACGGCAACCCCAGCAATTCCCCCAGCAGCAGCAGCAGCGGCAGTTGACAACACTTGTGTAACGGTAAATTTGTGCGTATTGTGCGTGTTGTATAGTCGTAGAATGGGGGCGTCAAATGACTCCATTGCAATGAATTGGACTCTCTCTCCGTCTTCGTCTCTGTCTCTGTCTCCGTCTTTGACTACGGCTACTGTTGAGGTTGAGGGGGTTTTGCTTGTTGTCAACCTTCAACCGTAGGCATAGCGTAGAAAATAACAGCAAATTTGCCAAAACAATTTGCAAATCTACTGCAAATACGTGTAAATACTGATATGACAGGCACTTGACAACAACCAACTGAGAAATTGATAAACACACACACACACACACACAAACAGGCACACTCGTCGCCTGTTAGTATCTCACCTGTAGAGGCTTAAAACCATTGACTGTGCAAGAGTGAGCAAGAGAGAAAGACCGAAAAAAAGAGAATGAGAGAGAAAGAGATAATACTGTCTGATTGCTATGTTGTTGCATAGAAAGTCTTTATTAAGTGCTGCCGATTAGGAAATTGACAAAGCGTTGTTGAGTTGAGCTCAGTTAATACTTATGGTACATACATATGTACATACATACCTAGGGTTGAAATTCTTCTAGCTTCTATCGACGACAGCCAATAAAATATTATATGATATCAATTTATTTATTATGTGTAGCATTGCCAGCGAGAGGAGTACATTAGTTTTGCCCAGATGTTTGTAACGCTGACATTTTATTTTTTGTGTTTTTGTTATAGACTGTGGAAATTATTGGCATGGTAGAAGAGGCATGCAGTAAATTATAAATACCTAGTAATTTTATGCTAACAATTTGTCTATCAAAATTCTGGGGGAGTGGCAGTGAAACTTAATCTTCATGCTCCTAATCATCTTACAAATTTAATATCTGTGAAAGTTGTAAAATATAAAAGTTCTCATAAAATTCAACAGACGAACAAACTCTTTAATGCTGATCAAGAATATATATACAATATATATATTATGTGTAGGTATGTTATATGATATAATAGCTATAATAGTTGTACTTACAGTAGATTTCAACAGATGAACAGAGCATCAAGAATATATATATACTTTATAAATTATGATTATTTTGCATATTATTATAATGTTAGTCCGGTACATCTACTTCTGAGCTTTAGTTTTATTGATATTGATAATATTTATATTATAATATATTTATAATATATTTATTTATTGATAATATCTAGAAAAGTTATATTGTATATCAATGCGGCTATTTCCGAGCTATAGTTATAATACGCTTTGACAGTAATGGACGGACAGGCGGTCAGGCCGACACTCATTGCTGATCAAGAATATATATACGTAAAGCCATATATTTTCTCTTTTTTATGATCAGGTGATACATGCGTTACAACACACTTTAAACTTTTGCTAGACTTTCCATAGCTTTTTCCTATAAAACTTAATATACCCTCTTGGTAATTTTAATGGGTATACAAATAATTTTGATTGCCAGATTGAAAAATTATTGTATTTTTCATAAATTGATTGTCAGAGAGTAAATAATCGTATACCATATGTAGACTTATCGCTTATGCTGCTGTCAATGCCAACGAAAGTTTTAAGATGACAAAAACAAAATAAAAAAAAATTAAAATAAAATAAAATAAAAAGTAAAGAAACATCTTAAAGTTGTGAACACAACGTAAGAAAATCAATAAACTTAGAAGCCAAGAACTGAACATACTACTTATATATGTATATAAATATATATATATATATATATATATAATATAATAATATATATATATATATATTTCTATATGTAATACTCCAAGTTGTATGTACATAAATAGCAGATGTTGCCCATGTTCATTATTATATTTATTATTTTGAAACTTTAAAATTTAAAGATTAAATTCATTCTGGTTTTTATCAGCTTTCAAATGTTGAATTGCTTGTGTTTCTTTTACAATTTCTTAGCTTTGCTTGTGCCAGTGTAAAAGATAAAAAAACAAGTTAAAGTTAATTTGATAAGCTAAAACTATAGAAAACAAGAAACATTTACATGAAAAATATTAACTACAATTATTTTTCTGCTCGTTTTGCTTTGAATAATTTTTAGAATTGCTATAAAATAAATAAATAAAAATAAAATAATAAACAGAAGAAAAAAAACGCAAAGAAAAACGTAATTCGAAAAATAAATTCACCGCAAAGTACGCGCAAAAGTAACCAACGTCTGGCGTAAGTCATTTAGCCTTGATGCCAAATTCGCAGATGCGAGTGTCCGCGCTGTAAAGCAGGCAACAGAAATGTTTCATGTACCTGACGCCTCTGTCGACGCTATCGGCGACGCTGAGACACATTTTTGGCGCAGGCGTCGACTCTGAGCGTGATATAAAAATCACTCATCTAATTTCATGCTCTCACTCGCTCCCTCACTCAGTCTTGCAATGCATCTCTTACATATACATACACTCAATTTGCTTTCTCTCTCTGCTTTGAGAGTGAGTGAATTTGAGTTGAGCGCTTTTGCTGGCCATATACTTTACAGATTTCCCCTGATTCGCTGCTGCGCTCAAAATCATATATGTGTTTGTGTGAGTCTCGCTATGTGCATGTGTGCGTGTGAGTGTGTCAGTTTGATTATGTGGGGGTTGCTAGTAACCCATCGCCGTCGCCACTCACCACACATGGTGGTGAGTTAAAAGCCGACTTCCTTATACTGCGACGACGATGACGACGACGACGACGACGACGACGACTTTCGGCGCGTTTTTCCCAAGACAGCGTCTTGTGGTGAGAAATGCTTGCGCGCAGTTGATTTTTATCTTCTTCTTCTTCTTCAGCTTCTTCTCTTATGATGTTTTTTTTTTTTTTTTTTTTTTTTTATACTTATTCATCTGTTCTTTCCATGCCGCTCGTTGCTTTTGCCCAAGCACCAAGCGCCTTTCGTTTTCATTTCGGGAAACTTTCAGTGAGGGTTGGGTCTGCGTTTTGCTGTTTTTGCCGTGCTGAAATGCCGTCGGTGAAGCAATAGAAGTGAAATTTTGCCGACGGCAAAACAGTATTTTCATGCAATGGAATTTTTTCAATTATACAATTTTTTATTTTATTTTATTTATTTATTTTAATTATTTTATTTAATTTAATTAATATTATTATCAAAATTATTATTAATTTTTTTTTTTAAATATAATTTTTGTCATTTATAAAAAAAAAATAAGTTGACTCTAGCACGTAGTAAAATGCACTTGTTGAGAATCATTCTCTGTCTCTGTCAGTTGTCACTCTCTGCTTCCAGCGGTATGCTCAGTCCGCAATGCGGTGTCCTTCACAAAAAGAGAAGAAGAAGAATACACCAACAAAAACAAAAAAAAAGAAAGAAAAGTAACAAAAAAAAAAAAAACAAACAAAACAAAAACAGAACAAAAATAATAGGGATAAAGCGTGGGAAGTTGGACTCATGAAAGCTTTTTGTGGCGCACCAATGGGACCGCGTTATGCCCCGCCACACACATGCACACTAACAGAAAGACATAGAGACAGATATACATACAGATATATACATATATATACACACACACACATATACAGACATAAATAGAATGCGCTCACTCAGCCATGGGGGCAGGGCTATAGACGGCATACATGCCTTACCCCTGCCAGCTTCCCCCCATGCCCAGTGCCCCAAAAGCACCCACAAGGCGTACCGGCACACCGAGATGTGTACCGTTCCCAAAAACATGCCGAGACGAGAACTCCCGACTCTGACGAATACCGTTACGTGGCGTGCCGAAGAAAGCCCGACCCCAAACTGACACCAAGCGCGGCTAACCCTTTATCGCACATAGGGTTTCCTTACAGGACCGCATATTTAGGTTTTTGTTATGGGGTTTCATTGTCGCCATCCTCGGTACGCCTTCATCTCTCTCTCTCTCTCTCACACACTCACTCACACATTCTCTCTCTCACTCTTTCGCATCTGTGTGTGTGTGTGTTTGTGTGCTGGCAGTGGCCAAGCCCTCGCACTCGCACTCACATTCACATTCACATAGTTTTGGTTACCAAAATCGACGTGATGTTATATTATATGGAAACAAATTTTCTCAATGTCTGCCGTCGCTTCCGCCACATTCAAGTCGTCGTAGCTGCTGCTGCTGCTGCTTACCGTCGGCTGCTGCGTTTTCTGCATGAGAGCGTGGGCGTGTCTGTGTTTGTGTGTGTGTGTGTGTTAGTGTGAGCTTTTGATCGCCGTACTTTTGTGGGCTGTTACTGCTGCCATTTTGTGTGACACAACTAAAACCCAACTATAAAATCTGCCCCTATCCCTAACAGCAGCAACAACAGTAGCAGCATCAGCATCAGATACAGCAGCAGCGCAAATAGTATATAGTTCGCGTTTTATATACATACATACATACATATACATAAGTACAAGCACTAATACATAATAAGAAAGTCAAGTTATTCGCACCAAGACGAAGTATTTATACTCTTCATATACATACATTTTCTATTTTATCGATCATTTCATGCATAATCATTGATCACATTGAAATCAGGAAACTCACTAACTAAGTCTAAGTTCTAGATGTTTCAAAACATGAATATAGTTTCGACCCATGATTCCTATGATAAATAGGGTATATAATTCTGCCCTAGTGGTCCCAACCGACGGTATAAAAAAATTTTTGAAAAATTCTATAAAAATATAATGGAGAATGTAAGGCCAGTCTGGCTGGAACAAAATAAAGACTAGTTATATATACCCATATATACATTATGATCTACTGTACATTCCTAATCAAAATTAACATAATTATGGAAGGGTGTAAAACGGACAAGTTCGAATGCAGTAGTATTAAGCTCTAAGGATATACAGAAAACAATCGCAGAGGAGTGTTTAAAGGAACTTCTTTTGATTTCTTTGAGTTGAATTAGTATTATCTTATGCCTAAGTTTTCCTATGGACAGAAATAGAATTGATTTCTGATTTTTGATTTTCATAGTTTCTTTAAATTTAAATTGAATATTAACGTAGTGTATGTATCTCAAGATTATATACTGTAAAATTGAAAAGATATTTCAGTAGTCCTGTCTGATGTATAAATTCCTTTTTTTTTTTTGGTAGCAGCAATAGTAAGAAGTCTTATTAATAAAAGTAGATTTGATTTTACTGATTCTATTTCGGATGTCCTTGGCTATATTTAATATCAATTCTGCTTCGCTTAACGATTAATAAAATAAATAATATTATAGTTCTCATTATCCCATTTTTAAATAAAGTCCTATATTTTGGATGTTCACACAGGAATAACCAATAGAATTTAAGATATAATTTTCGATTAAAGTTATTTCGGATTTTACTTGGAACTCTTTGCTCTCAACGCCTCATAAACCTAAGGTACAGTGTAAGTTGAGTTGAGAAATTGTCTGTAAATAATTGTTGCTGTTGACAGCGGTTCACAATGTGAATCCTATTGTTTCTTGGTATGCAAAATTCCATCGATTGTTTCAACAGCTTTCGTGTATTAATCTTAAGTTTTCATCACAAGATGCCAGACAGTCCAGCAGTCGTAGCAGTAGTAGTTGTAGTAGTTGGAAACTCTCCCAAAGTCATACTCATACGTTTACCTTTGGTATGCAGAGTTGTTTGACCCAGATACAAGTAGTTGCACTTGGACGAATATCAAGTGGCATATGGTACATATCTGTACTTGTCTCTGTTTCTGTTTCCATTTCTGTCAGAGTATGGAAATAATGCAGCATGCCAATCAAGTAATGCAGCAGATGATGCTTCTAGTCATGTCTACATAGTTACGTTACATGCCCCTTGTCCAAGTACCCCGCATCTTAGCAGTATTCCATCGTCTTATGTCTGTCGTATGTCGTCTGTCGTCACTGCCTGTTGAGACACATAGAAGTAGTAGCAGTAGTAGTAGTAGTAGTAGTCTAGGCTGGGCCTGTCCCGGCTTCTCTTTTACTGGTCTATCCCAAGTCTGACTGGTTGGTCTGGTTAGTTTCGTTGGTTGGTTGCTGGTGTCACATTTTCGGTAAAATTTTGGTTGCAAACTTTGGCAAAACTTGGCCAAGTATTTTGCCTTAAGTGCGACAGAATGAGACAGGCATAATGAAAGTGTCTGTGAGACAGAGACAGAGCTACAACGATTGCAATTGAGAGAGCGCATGTGGGCGGACTGTATGTGTGTATGTGTGTGTGTGTGTGTGTGTGTGTGTGTGAAGTCTGTGCTTGTGTGCGAGTCTGACTCTGAGTCTGTGTCTGAGTGTGTGTTGTGGTCGGTCTTCGTATTTTACTACTTTGAGAGCAAAAACAAGAAGACGGAGACTAAGCGAGACGAGATTCTCTCAGTTTTGTTGTTTTGTTGCCTTGGCGTTTTCTTAAGTGCGACTAACACACACACACACACATACAGAGACGACAACAATGCGTCAACTGTGCGCTCTCTTCTTTGCAGCATATATAGCGTCAGCGTCGCCGTCGCCGTCGCGTCGTCGACCGCGTTGTATGTGCGACTGCGGCCTCCCATTTGTGGCTGTAGATGCTACAGCAGAGCATCCTGCGCGACCCTACTCGTCGTTCGACCTTCGAGACCAGCCCGCCTACCCCCCCCTTAACCCCCCCAGTCATCGTAGTCAGTCGCAGTCAGCCGTCCCACAAATGTGGGATACCACTTGATAACGGCAACACCAAAAGGAGACTACGACTACGGCATGGCATCTCTTTCCATCAGAAACTGTCTGAAGGGGAATGCATGCATGTGTGCGTGTCTCTGTGTGTATGCGTTTTGGTGGTATGAGATTTTCAGGGCGTCCAGACAGAGCAACGACATCGGCAACTAGGTAATTTTAATGAATTTATTTAGGTGTTTGGCTTGAGCTCTAGGTTTAGCTTCGGTCTCGTTCTCGTGCCCGTGCCCGTGCCCCGTTCATATTCCTGTTCTAATTCCCATTCCCATTCTCGCTATCAGATTTTCCAAAGCAACACCCAGGCCGTTGTCTGCTTGTCTTTTTTGTCCTAGCGTCTGTTTGTCTTATCCAAAGCTAGAGTTCTTATTGGGTGTGCAACTTATAGGTGGGAAGGAAAGGCAGGTTGGCAGGGCGATGCATTTACATAAGCAGCAATATGGCGGCGGCTTGTTGATCACATCATGCCTGAAGGTGCGGGCCAAGTAAGTAAAGTAAAGTAGGCTTCGGATTGTAGCTCAATGTTATTTCGCAGCGACCAAAATGTGCGGCAACATTTTTGGTCTTGCACAGTGGGCTATATGTGGTTTGTGTTTGTGTTTGTGGGTTTTGGCTTGCGCTTTGCCTTTGGCTTTGGCATTGGACTTGCACTTGGATTTGCATTTGAATTTGGATATTTTTCATTTCATTATTCTTACATATGATTTCAGCTTTTGTTTTCATAGTATTCCCATATTTTGTTATTCTACTTTAGATTTACTTTATGCATAAAGATTACAAGGGACAGAAAATTAACGACGGACTTCATTATCTTCTTCAGCATGAAGAGACGCGTCGAACATGCATTTTCTCAGTTATAAAACTATCGTCATAGAATGACGTACATCTCTTTACTACAAGCTGTATAAACCGAGTCGGTTTAGACGGTTATATCGTATAGTTGTCATAAACCTGATTAATCAAAAATGTCGGTCTATTCCAATCCAAGCTAGTCTCTTAGATTTAAAGCTATCTCAATGAAATTTGGTATACATACCATAGACTGTAACAAATCGGAATCGGCCGGAGTAGCGCAAAAAAAATAGTAATAATAATTTCAGAGCTACATAAAAATCATTCGAATTTTAATTTTCGCCCGTCTATTTGTTGCTAGTTTCTGATCGCCTAGTATTTCTCATCTCAAATCAATTGATTTTGCGGGTTTCCTTAATTTCTTTCCATTGGTTAAAAACAGATGTTTTTATACTCGGTGCCCATTGAGTACCAAGAGTATATTGGGTTAGTGACAGTAGCAAATGTATGTAACACCCATAAGGAGGCGTGGCCGACCCCGTAAAGTATATATATTCTGACTCAGGATCAATAGCCGAGTCGATTGGAGCATGTCCGTCTGTACGTCCGTATGAACACACAGATCTCGGAGACTATAAGAGCTAGAGACTTCATTTTGTGTTTGCAGGCAGATCAAGTTCATTTTGGATTTTTGCCACGCCCACCTCCGCCTCCAAAATCGTTAGAATATGTACAAAGTTAGACGGCAACATTTACTCAGTGTTTCTCACACTTGAAAAGAGTGTGGCTCAGTGGTTAGAGGGTTGAACTCGTGGTTCGATTCTCAAGGCGATTTTTTTATTTTTTAAATTTTTTTTTAAAATTAACTTAAAATTTTCGAGTGCGCAACACGAGCTAAATAAATATATAATATAACTTTGGGCACCGAGTATTATATAGTAGAGCATACTCGACTATAACTTTCTTACTTATTATATATATTCTTGATCAGCATCGATAGTAGGATCTGTCCGTCCAACTGCCTGTTCGTCTGTTTCAAACCAAGCTCAATGAAACTTGGTATAGATACCTTCCATGCCCATAAGTTGGAACTTGCCCACTATATAATAGGACTAACATAGTCAAAAATTAAGTTTTTGTATTAAAAAGTATTCTTCAAAGTTCTCGGCTCTCCGAATGTAACTTTGCTTTCTTTTTTATAGTTGAATAAAAATCTTTTATGAAATCTTTAATGTAATAAGCATAATTTTTATTCTCGTTGATTTTTTATTCTAGGTTTTGCCCATCATCTGGTGGGGATGCACAGTCATCTGCATGCATCCGATTGGCGAGCACATATGACATTGGGTGGACGTCCTGGCTTTCCAGCAGGACCCTTCTTTGCGCATCACCATGGAGCGACCTTCCCGACCACAGCTGCGGCTAGCGGCTTGCGTGGACTGAGTGGTAAGTAAAATGATCATTTGAACTAAATATAAAAAATTACATATAAGTTAATTCTCATTCTTTCTTTTTCTGTTTTTTTTTTTCAACTTCAACTAGATAATCAACTGCAATTGGCGACGGTGGGCGCAGCGCATAGCACTACAAGTCCAGAAAGTTCGCCCACTACTACGACGAGCGCCACACTAAGCGCATTTGTGCAACCAACGGCATGTAATGCCAGCGCGGGTAGCTCGCCTCCATTAACGCTCACCAGTATTCAGCATCATGACAATAACAACAATAACAGCAGCAGCAACATTGATGCAGGCTTCGAAAGTGACAGCATCTCAGTGACAGGATCACCGCGAAAAAGCATAAGCTCCTTAACTCACGACGAGGAGGAGCCGGATCCTGAGATAGAGACAGGACGCTCACGTAGTCCCACTATGCTTAATGCAGATGTCAGCAGTGTAACAACGCTTACGGATCCCGCACCCGGCAATGGAGGTGCATTCACGGCGCTCATACAACGAAGCAAAAATCCCACGGAACTCTTTGGCGGCTTTGCAGCTGCTGGTGTGGGTCACTTCGCGCCCACAGCACACAGTTTCAATCCTGCGCTGGCAGCACAGCTCTTTCTACAGAGTCCACTGTTGCCGCAATCTAGTCAATGGCTATATACGCAGCTTTATGGTAGTTACAGTGATTTACCTTGGCTGCGTAGTGCGGCTGCGGCAGCATCTACAAGCACCACTGCACTACCACAACAGCAACAACAACCAGAGGCAGGAGTTCATCCAGTAACGACAGCTGATGTAGATGGTGTGAATCTTATTAAGCGTTGTGTTACACTTATCACACATAATCCACCGGATGCGGAGAATTCCAATCCGAACGCATCGCCGCCAGTTAGCTCAACGCGACGTTCACCATCGCCCGTAGAGACAATTGATTTGGATGATGTGAGCACTACATCACGATCGGCTAGTGGTTCGAGTGGTGGCGGTGGACCGATACGTACACGTACACCCAAACCGACGGCAGATGTGTGGCGTCCCTACTAGCGGCTAGCAGCCGCCTTGATAGGCAGTTGCCTGGCGGCGCATACTAGCGACGGACCAGTACAGGAACAGGAACATGGACACAGGGAATAGAAAGATACTAGTCGCATAGTATGCAGGGCTGGCAACGGGCAATAGGCAACCGGCAGTGAATTTAGCTCATATCGCAGCGTGCGAGGGTTTCTTTATGGCAAATTATTATCAAATAATGATTTTTGGAATTCCAAACTTAAGATAAGATGAGAATATGAGCTCTTAAAAAGAACAAGAAAGAAAGATTGCCCAAAAATAAAAAAAAAACAACGATTTGTACAGTTTAATAGCTAAACGTTCGATTTACTTGAATTTTATTTGCCAACGAAATACTATAAATAGACTACATATAGTGTAGGCCAATAACTATCTATATTTCATTGGGATGTGAAATAGCTCCGATTCTTAATTTACAGTATATTTAAAACGATCTCATATCCAAAGAATTCAATAATATAAATATATATTTACATAACGAAAGAGTTTAAATAAATCAATTTGATCATGCCTATGGATATACCATATATTTGTTTTATAACACTAAATTATAAAGCCGTCATCTGTACTGTAATTTATATTTCTTGTTTTCATATTATTACAAGTGAATCTATTTAAGCTCTTGCCATCTTTCACAAAGACTTTGGGAATTTCTTTCTAATACTTAAGTATTATTTGCCGATATTTACAAATCTCTAAGTAAATCCTCGCACAAGGTGTATATTAATTGTCATTTTTTTTTTTTAGTTGAATATATATATATTTTTTTTTAAGATAAGGCAGATCACATATCGAATTTAAATCAATTATAATTGCCCAAAGTATATAATAAATGTTTTTAGGGGTGGGAAATTGGGGGAAGAATTGGGCAATAATTATATAGATATTATGATATATACTATCTGTGTAAATTGAGAGAAATTTAACATATTTTGCTCCATAACAATGTATTGCAGAATTCTACCGTACGTTAAGTCAATAATAATGAAAAATCAATTTTTTTTTGTGCATGACAAAAAAATTAAGTAAAAACTTAAAAATTAATATGAAAGAAAATCAAATATATATTAAAATTTATTGAAAATAAATTTAAGCACACTGGAAAAAAATAAAAAGAACAAATTTGTATATAGTTTCTTAAGTAGCGTGCCAAGTTTCGTTAATAAAAATTTCAACTAAATGTAAAATAGAGAAATAGAGAAAATTCGAAAATAGAAGAAAAAAAAAAATAAGTAAGAAGTGAGATGTGGAAAGTGGGAGGGGACCGTTGGCCGGATGGTCAGATAATCAGGGCCGCCAAGAAAAGCTTTTAAGAAAATTAATTTGTATTTCTTTTGCGCTGCGTTTACCGTTTACCATTCTCCGACTCTGCTTCTTCTGCTGCTGCTTCTTTTGCTTCTTCTTACATTTGCCACGCCTTTAAAAAGGGTTAAATTGGCCGCTCGAATTTATAGCCGGGATTTGGAAGTTGGCGTAAATAGAAAACTGGCAAATAAGAAGTTTAAATAAATGGGCAAACTTGAAAGGGAAAAATGCCAACCGACAAACTGAAATGCGGACAGACAGACAGACAGATAAATAGACGGACAAATGGACAAACGGACGTATGGGCTGGCAGGACGAAAAGACGAAAAACCAATGAAACTGTGGTAAGGGGGATGCTTACGCTCCCAACGCGGTTCGGATGCGGGTTTTGGATTGAGGATTAGGATGCGGATTTCACTCACATTTCGCATCTGTTTTAGCGCATTTTCATGCACTTTAGCAGCTTATTTAAGACGGCGCATAATGATTTAGAATTAAGCGCATATTGATAAGACAGCTTGGGATAAAGATGCACAGATACAGATACCTATACATACACAATCTAATTGGATCTGTCTTGCTTATTTTACATAGCATGTTCCATCGACGGATAACATACATGGTACCCTTGTATACATACGGTTCGTTACAGTGGGTCTGATTTAATGCGTCAACCATCGCCCTGTCGATGCAATGCGATGCAATGCGCAATGCTACCCTAACCACAGCCACCACGAAACTCCCACTAGGGGACCGACCTCAATGAGAGGCCTTGGAGATCCTCTCATCCCGTGGCACCGAATATAAAGGATCAGTAACCCCTCCCCTTCAGCTCCGACAATCTCGAAAATATGGTAGCCCATGTACCTTCGTATCAGCTTTTGCTCTTTCAGTGCGGGACTGACTGCCCATATATCTCACTCAGTCGCCTCATAAGACAAGCAAAGATTTGCTGTTTATCGTACCGCTGAATGGCAAATACAGCATTTCTAGCTCTGCTAACATCTTTGCAGCGTTGTCATTGTTACTCAACATGATGTTGGGCGACGACACAGCACCCCGCAATGTGGCCTTTTCGGGGCATCTCCTGTTATTCGCAATCCATTCGGCCATAGTATCACTAGAGTCGCTAGCAATACTACACCACGTGTAGCACTCAAAAACACAAAAACAAATCTCTTGAAAAGTTTTTACCGCAACTGCTTATCTTGTTTACAAGTTCAACGCACAAAACTAGTCAACAAGATCCCGTAATCTTGCTCGTAACTTGTAAGCAAGAAACAGTTAACGAACGCGATGCAAAAAAAACAACTTGGGGAGTTGCTAATGCTCAAAGTTCCACTATTCACTGATAAATCACGTTTGCCCACGACACGACTGCTCGCTTTTTTACACCTGCTCGACTTCAAAACTATCGCCAATTGTGGGCCCAAGTCATAAAGTCATAGATATACTTCAATTTTGTAAGTGCAGTTGATCATACACATCGTGTACGATTGAGCGTAATGCAGCCGTAATGTCCGTCGATCGACAACTCCTCATAGGTGTCCGGCAACTCAACAGATGTTCTCGTCAACACATTATTAAACAACTGTCAACGTGCATTGTAGATATTCCAGGATGGAACAGGAGCGAAGCTATCAACTGTGTTATCTAGTCCTCGCATAACCTTAACATAAATTGTGTTATGGTCGCAAAGATCCCACTCGTTCACTCTCCAATCATATGTGGCCCACATAGACGCTGCTATCACTCCGGACGCGTCGATTATCGAACGTGTTTGTTCTACTAAACTCAGACAGCAGCTCACCCCGTTGATGGTTCCAATCACCTCGAGCGCGCTCAAATGATTTGCTGAACCACAGGGGGGAGACTGCGTTCGCATCTTGTAAGTAAATCTTGTAAGTGTACTGAATATCGTTGAATGAATTCGGAATGATTATGAATATATGTAAATGATAATAGTAGTGTATGAAAGAATTTCTCAGTTTCTGGTATTTACTTAGTTGAAGCAAAAATATGTAAAATATTAAACTTAATATAGTTATGGTAAGTTAATGAAGTATAGTTGAAAAACAGGTTAAGTTCATTGAAGCATTGAATTATTTTGCGTCAACATGAAGACAATTGTATAATTATTATAATTCGCAGCAATTAGCACTGGAAATTATTTGATAGACGTGGGAAACTTTGAGGAATGCAAATGCATACGCACACACACACACACACACATACAACTACACATGTATAAGCAAATTCTAATGTCTGGTGGAGTCATAATAAACAGCAAACAATTTGCTGTAAACTGCAAAGGGGGGAAAATACTTTCAGCTTGAAGTTTGGGGTTTGCTCCCTTGCCAATTGTCACATATCGGAGACAATGACATTTAAATTTATTGCAAGTCGACGTGTATTTCAATGTGTGTGTGTGTGTGTGTGTGTGTGTGTGTGTGTTTGTATTTGATTGTATTTGTGTTTTGTGTTAACGTGTCTGTAATGATGACATAATTAGCACACGCCAACGGTCGCAAGATATTCGCAATAGAAACAGAATCTGAAGTTGATGAGAGCAACGTATTGTTAGGCGTAAGTCGATGGCAAAGGCAAAGGTGACGGTGAAGGCGTTGATAATGATATAAAGTCAAATTGTTAACGTGTCGAGACAAACTGGGCGTGGCAGAATGTTAATTGAAAGCCCACTTATTGCAATAAGTACATATACATATATATATATACTTGTGTGTATATGTGTGTGTGTGTGTGTGTTGATGTGTACTTGCTTACATTAAGAGTTGAAGCAATTGTTGCTCTGGGATACCGAGAGTAGCTATAAAGTTTTCTATTTAACGCTTCAGCGACGCGTCGTTCAGCTTATGAGTGCCTCTATCTATGTCTATGTGTATTTTCTCTCTCTTTCTCTCTCACTCTCTCTCTCTCTATATATATATATATGTGTGTGTGGAATTGCATCAATTCCAGCAGAAGCTGTTTAAACCTCAAACTCGATACGAAAGTTTTGTGGGCTTTTGTTGACAGCTTTGGATGTTTCATCGTTCTAGCGTTGTCCCGGGCAACAGTTTATTAGGTTTTGTCATTATCGTTTTCTTGAGATGGCCTTCATAGAGTCCCCGTCAGTCATCATTTGAAGGCTTGAATTCAAGCTAAATGGTTGCCACGACGATATATCCACGCACATACACGCATATATCTCGTCGGCATCCACAGCCACAGACGACATCATTGATGTTGCATGCAATACAATTTTATGACCATGCCAAGGTTCAATTCCCAATTCCTCAAGAGCTTGCTTCGTCATGCTATTGACCATCAACCGGTCCGGTATCAAAGGTGACATTAAGACAACGACATCAACAGCGACAAGGATGTCCACAAGATACAAAAAAAAAAAAAAAAAAAACAACCCCCGGCCTGGGAACTCCTGGCACACGAGATTGAGTATATACTTCGTAGTGTAGATGAGTCTTTCCTGATTTTTCTTTCGTTATTTCCACTTTAACCCCATTCGCCAGCTCAGTACAAGTTTCATAGCTTATTTTATGTTATTCACTTTTAATTTCTGTTTCAACACACATTTTTCTACACTTTGTGCCCCAAAACGTGAGCTCGCCATTTCTCTCTTTGTATATTTTTAAGGGTTGGGCATATCATTTGGCTGAGTATGTTAATTTCGTATTTTAACGGGCAAACATAATGAGATCCCTGTGACATCCTGTGTCGTACGTATAAGCACATACGGATATATACATACATACATGTACTTTTTATCTTTGCTGACGATTTGTCAGTTCCAACTCATAAGCCAAATTTAATTTTGCCCCATTTGTTAGTGATTTTTACACGCTAGATAAAATTCTCGTATCGTATCGTATCATTTGCAACCTTCACATTCATCGTATTAACGTGCAGCCTTTGCAGCCTTGCCAAGTTTTCCTGTTCTGTTCTGTTTGGTGGTGACGATGCGGGGGTTGTGTAATTCTGATTACACTGCTGTCATGGAAAATGAATCACAATGGAGCTCTGCATATGCGACTATTTCAGTATAACATATGCACCACTATAACAAAACTTATGGTATATGCTACTAACTACTTATCAATGTCATGATACGGGTTAAGTATTTGTATACCTTATATATATATAGATTCTTGAATTTATGCTCCGATTGTTTAATTTATAAGTTTGGCCGAAGATGACCAGTGTTATAAAGAATATACATTTGGAAAATCCTATAATGTATAGATTTGCCAAAAGTTCCTATTAAGCTTCCAGTCTCCAATTAATTCTATAAAGCCTAACATCGTATCGGATTACTTAATTTGAAAAGAAAGATTGTCTGGTAATAGTAGCATTTAATGAACAAGATGAAGATGTATATACTACTGTATATAAAGTATGTATAGAATATATATACTGTACATGTGTTCCGATCCTGTGTTTAGTCTCCTTGTTACTCTATTCACATAGACTGAATGGAATCTGTTCTCGCATTTGCCCTGCGCTGCTTTCACGTGTCGTTATTTTTTGGCTCCCACTTTAAGAGAGCAGACTTCTTTTGATTAACCTTTCTTATTAGGGAACCATAAAAAAAATAATTTCTGTCCTTTTTTTTACATAAATTATTAATATTAATTTTTTTGTTCCTACTAGGATAACACATACATACATACCTTTAACGCTTAAAACCTATAGAAGACGCCCAACTTCTCGTTTATATGCATGGTTTTTCATATTCTTCAATCCGTGTGTCTCAACGTTAATTGGCTAATCTTTCTCAAGATTTACAATTTTTAAATTTAATTTCTTATTTTTCGCTTTCTTTTTTTTTCTTTATATATCTTAGCTGTGACTTACGATCAATCAATCATACATATGTATATATGGCATACACTCATTAGAGCTTCCATACCTCCTTCATTGTCCAATAAATAAATATAAACTTTTAAACAAATGAAGAACAGTAACATTATGGTAATGTACTCGTTGTTGAGTATGACATTGACTTGAGTTACCCTTTCGCTGTGATTAGATGCATAAACATACTTCATCTAATTTTGTCACTTTTTTCAATTTCACTTAAATCGTGTCGAATGTGTCCCGGTTGGTCTTGTAGTCGTTGTTACGTTGCTAAAATAAACAACCGTTGGCAGTGCCGGTGGCACAAACTTTGCAACGGGTAACGGGAACCACTAAACATTTTGTTGGACAGCAAAACGGCCGTACAGCAACATCAGCAACAGCAGCAACATCATCAACAGCAACAACAGTAACAGCAACAAAAATAACTACAACGTGAACTGGACAAGATGACAAGCGGACAACGTCGCAACATTCATTCTACGTTCTGGTTGTAGCATGTTGCCTTTGCCGTTGCCGTTGCCGTCGTTGCCTGCAATCCAATCCCTCAACCCCCATCCATGTGAACAGAATTGGCCAGTGCCTAGTCATGGCAGAGCTTTGTCACAGGAACTGTTAATAATGTGTAGCCCCTGCGCAGGAACAAAATCAGCGTCATTGGCGCACCTACAACATGCGATGTTGCGGTCAGGGACAACTTCGTGCCGTATCAGCGCGTCGCGAATAAAATGACCGGAAAAGACAACAACAAAAAAAAAAACAAAAAAAAAAAAATAACACCAACAGAAAGAGAGTTAAAGAGAGAGAAAAACAAGAAATGAACGTTCCTTTTCTCATGCCGAAGATTTTATACACTTGCAACTTTAAGATATGGTGGTCCGATTTTTCTCATTCTGACTTTTATACAAGTTTTCTATCCGAGGTTTTCTCGCACGAACAGATATATGAACAGCCAGAAAGGCAAATAGACAGATAGACGTACGACCTGACACATAGAAAATCAGACAGCTATATACCATACATACATCACATATAGGGTCTACTACGTCCCTAAGAGATGCTCCCCAAAATTAATATACCCTCAGTGTAAGGATATCACTATACAACAACAGGAGAGACAGCAGAAATAGGCAAGATCCGGGCGGGCAGTTGGACGGTCAAGCGGTCGCCCGTGCCATAACCGAGCAGCTCCATCATGAGTGACAGCGTCGCTGCGTCAGCGGCATGTAATTTCCACGTTTTTCGCAAATACGAAAAACGAGAAAATACGTAACGAAAAGCTCGACGCCAAAAACTAAACAAGTGCAAAATATCTATGGTTGATAAAGCGAATTTCAAATACTCTTTGAATTTGGGAACTCTTAGGATCTGAGATTAAACTTAACATGTTTTTATTTGAATATTTCAATTATGCAATAATAGTAGATATAACACTTGGACTATTCCAGAACATGACGATTAGATATTTGCCATTAGTTGCATTTGTATCCTTAAGCACAAAGTTTATATAATGATTGAAGTAGACTTCCTTTCACTGAACTCATTTCATAGAAACAAAATAAGAGTAACATAGGAATATAATGAGGCGGGTGTGGACGGAAGCTAGTGTTGGAAGTGGGACGGGGTTAAGGGAAAGCGGGTTTTTGTTGCGTAAAACAAAAGCAACCTCCGCGCTCTGCGTATGACAAGCAATAGAAATTGTTGTTCACATGATGGTGGGATGCATGACTAGGGGCGCGATAGACGGGATGCGAGTTAAGGGGCGCGAATCATGGAGCGATGGGCGGTCGGTTAGTTGCCTGATGGCGTGGCTTTTCGGCGCCTACGATGGTACAACTAAAATTATGCAATGCCACGCACCGAATCCACACCTATCCGACAAGAATTGGATTGAAATAGAGGGAGGAGCAATGTGTGCATTATAGCGTGCAATTTCTGGCCGCCTTGCTGTGAGTGTCATTTAATGAGCGCAACGTTGACCTGACCTGGTGGGCACAAAAGCAACGTATTTGGGAGGGTCAGCGGGGTAACGGGGCTTGCCAGTGGCGTTCGAGCAGTGGAACAACGCTTTACAATTTTCATAGGCATTCCATGCATTTTGGTCAGTTTGATGTGGGTTTCGTTTTGGGTGTCCTTTTTGGCTCCTGGCACGCGATATACACGCGCGCAACGTCGAAACAAAACAAGAAAATGAAACAGAACAAAAAAAAAAAAAACAAGAAAGCAGAGTTATCTACAGCTCACCGAAGATTTCACACACTTACAAATTTTAAAACGATTTCAAACGTTGTTATGACGGATGTGTAATGTAGTTGAGTTTAAGCTTGCTCGGAAAGTTAGTTAATACTAAGCGCAACTTCGATAACATGATGCTTAATTGATCGTTCTTCATCCAATATACCAGAGGGTTATCTATATATGTGTATGTATATGAAACATAAGATATTTATAAGGATATATATATATATATATATATATATATACCTTATATTTATACATACCTTAAGAATTTTACCACGCGTTTGCACTGTACGTTACAAATAATGGATGAAAATGAATAATGCCCTGTAAGTGTATCAAAAAATAATTCACTCGCTATCAACGCCAACAAATACCCCAAATACACACACTCATGGCACACACGAAGCACATCCGCTGCCGCAATTCTATGCATTTTTGGGTTGTATGCATTCGCGCCAACGCAAACACCATCAGTTGAGCGGTCCAGGACCCTGGATCCAGGGATCCATCCACACTTGCCTCACTGTGTGTGTGTGTGTGTGTGTGTGTGTGTGTGTGCGTGCATCGTATAGCGCCCATTGTCGCCTATCGTCGCTAACAATAATGAGTTCGTAATTTGATGTCGCTGCAGAAAATTGTTGAATTTGGCCAAGTGTGTGCGTGAGCACGGTACATGACAGGGCTGCAGCTGAAAAGATGGTCGGTCATTCCGGGAAGGGGTGTGGGTAGTGGTAGTGGTGGGTAGAGTTAGCAGGATGTTAGTACTGTTTGAATGCTAACCCGCGATAGTCAAAGCCTATTGTTGCCTGCAGACTTGTAGCCTGTAGCCAGTAGCCAGTAGCCAGTAGCCAGGCAGTAGCATCATTTTCAATACTAAAACCTAACATTGGGATATAGCACACATTTTATGTGATTTATCAATGTCCGTTCCGCCATCATCCATCTATCCAAACTAACAGGGGAGATCTGTTACTTATTTCTCTTTTATCAGGATCTGTTCTGTTGTGTTCTGTTCCCTTCTGCACTCACTCCTCTTTCATCTGTCAGCGGCATATGTTTCACTCTTTTGGTAAAACTATTTGGCCATCCGCTTCCAGACAGTAGATGGAAAGGTCAAAACTTACTGCTCTGCTTCAATTTATAACTGAATTAAAGATTACATTATATTATATTATTACGATTTTGATTAAGATATTATACCTAGATTATTCTTAGTTGATTCCTGTATATTGATTCTGATTTTCATTTATTTTACTAAACATTCAATTTCAATTTCAACATATAAAATTTAATAATTAATGTGCTGAATTTTTCCACATCTAAAGGAACTTTAAAGTTCGTCCAACTATCTTAACGAACACTTTGCGCTATCTATGTAATCTTCGGTCTATTTAAAAGGATATTGTAGTAGCATTTCATCTCATATCTTATTTAGTTTGCGTCCTGTATGCATAACATTATCAGTGGTCACTTTTGTCCCTTAAAGTTTCGTTTTTTGTGTCCGGGCATGTAAATAATAATGTTCAAAAGGTAAATGTTGCAAGGAAAAGGAAGCATTGACAAAGCCTTCAAGAAAAATGGTCACCATTTTTGGTCACTGAAGGAAAATTAATGATTGCTGTCGTTCATTCAGAGGCAGATTTGATTAAAATTTTAAAGAGGGACGTGCGATGCGTCGTCCAGCAGCATGTCACGCCCGTCTTCAACTTGACTTTTTGACTTGGCAACATACTGTGTCAGCTTGTTTTGTCCTTCAATATACAAAATCTTCGAGACAGTCCGTCGATTCTCTTTCACATATATTTTTTTTTTTTTTTGTCAAGCCTCTACGAATGTCATTTGCAACATTAATGTAGGAATTTTATACGCCCGCACTATGGGGAAAACTCATTTTTTTCTAGATTTAATTAATATTTTTAAGACCATTCGGTTTTTTTTTTATAGACACACTTCCTTTACTTGAAATATTAATTTTAGCTAGCGCTCTAGACGAAGGCGTTATATGTAATATAATGTAATATAAATGTATAATGTATAAATAGTTGCTTATTTTTAAAACTATTTCCCTATAAAAACTATTTAGATCGGACTACTATATTATTGTGCTGTCTTAGGAATACTCGATACATAATTGAATCTACATATGTAAGAATAAAACAATTTTGTTGCTTTAATTGACAGGTGAAATGTTACGTAATTTAAGTTGGGAACGATGGGTCAAAAATTAAGCTTTTCTGTGAACAACTTTTCGATTAAGCTTGCAAGGCTATGAAATCATAATTTTTCAATTTGATTTCTCGTAGTTATTATTGTTCCACTATTGCTAAAACTTGATATAAAAATGGGAATTTTTCAAATATAACTGGATAAAATTGCTGGATTTCCAAACTATGCCATTTATATTATAAAGTTGTCATAGAAACAATATGAATAATTTTGACTTGTAGAAAATAAAAAAAAAAAAAAAACATATTATTTATATAAATAAATAATGTGTATGAATATAAAATTGAACAATTCTGATGTATTCAAGGTTCGATTTAAGCTTATTCTCTTTTCCATTAAAGAAAAACCCAGAAATAATCATGCGAGCACTTTAAATGTCAGCACAATAAGCTGCATTCGACTTATTCCCTGTTCAGTTGCAGAATAAGTAAATAAATGACATCCAATGGGGAATCACGGGAGGACCCAAATCAAATTCAACTTAACTAAACACGGCTTAAATGGGTATTATCTACTGGCCAGCACATTTAATTTCAATAAGCCAAGTCTTCTGCAAGGGGCTGTTGATACAGCATGATTCTGGCCAAAGCCATTGGTCAACAGCTGGGGGGGACACCTGTGTCCAATTTCGATTATGAGACTTGACAACTTTTTTTTTTTTTTTATTTTACCGTCGTAGTCGTCGTCGGCGGCATCGTCATCGTCATCGTCTTAAGACAAGAGACAACCCCAAAGGCGTTGTTAATTTTTATGCCTCATAAAACTCAACCACCCGGCAACCCAACTAACATCACCCCGCTATACCGTCTATTTCTCTACACCCCAACATGTATCTGGGAGTTAATTTTTTTTTTTTTTTTTTTTGGTGGCTAATCAGCTTCTGCATTTTTATAGCAAACTGGCCGGCGGGCATGTAACGGAAGTCACAAGGAGCTTAGCCTAATATGCTTTGTGTTTTGCTTTTTATTTATTCACGCCACTTTCGCTCTGTTGTTTTTTCTTTTAACGTTTTTCCTTTACTTTCTTTTTTGTTTGTTTCTTTCGCTTTCTTGTTCGACCTTTTTGCTAATGCGAGTTCTCAGAAGGCGGCAACAATTGTTGGACCATTTGTTTTACTTGGCCTCAAATAAATCCAAATCTATAATTCATGACGTAGAGTTAACCTTTAATACACTTTGTAAAGAGTATATTCAGCTTAGCCGGAAGTTTGCAACATACAGCACAGCAAAGTTTATATGTTCATCATCAAAAGCTACGAGTTGTTATAGTATTTCGATTTGGATTAAACTTTACAGAAATGTCTTTAACATCAATAAATATAAATTCAGTAAGTCTTAAAATTGCAAAGGCAAATAAATTTCGTCGTCAAGATTTTTCATAAAATAGTCAACGTTCTTTTCTATAGTATCTATATAATAATATATAGTCAAATATAACTGAGATGTATAAGTCGTTACTAAGTTCAATTCCTGTATGGTTCAGCTGTAAAGCTGACGAAAAAAATAATTTTTAAATATAAAAACTGCATTTTTGGCCTAATGATTTTACGTCAGCTATGGGCTATACGTCAGCTATCACTAAGCATAAATTCAATGATTGAAGTGAACATATAAAAAACTTTTCTTAACAAGTCTCAATTATCAATTATTATCCAGCTTGTCCCTTAAAATCGGAATGCGTGCGAATGAAATTTTTCTTATGTGATACGATTTCAAGGACTTATAAAGTTAAGCATATTATTGTTAATTTCCAGATTACGATTAAGTAATTCGACTTTTTCAAGTTGTGTATAATTTGTATTACAAGCTCGAACACAACACTGTTTATGCTGTCCAGTGTTATCTCATTGGGTTAGAATCATTTGTAGATATATTTTTATACATTTACGAATGTGAAGTTTCCAATATTGTTGTACGAGTAGCTCGTGTATAACAGATATTAGTTGGTTCAGGATTAAGGTAAAGTTACCCTTCGTGAATTGTGTAAATAATTAATTTCATTGCATTTACGTTAGGAAATTTTAGCGCTTGGGGAGGTTTGTTGACCAATTGTTGTGAGTTATGAATAGAATTGACGCCTTGGCATATCAAGAAGAACAAGGTGCTGAAATGTAAGAGAGGCGAGTAGTGTAGAAAGAAGTAGAGAGTAGGAGGATGTAGCAATCGTTGGCGCCAATCGCGACAGCAATTGAAGAAATTAATCAAAACGCCAAAGTCGGGGCAACAAAATGATTTATGTACAAACAAATAATTTGGACATAAAGGTAACAAATACTTTGATAACTATAAATCACAACACGGACCGAACCTAGGCTCAACAGCTCACACATGTACGAGTCGTGTGTGTGTGTGTGTGTGTGTGCATGTGCGTGAGAGTATAGGAGTTGTATTTGGGGCTGCTTGAGTTTTCAAACCACACACTGGACCGTAAGAAAGATAAATGATATTAAATATATACTGGCTGGAGTAAGGGAGTCATATCCGATAGCTCTCTGGTTTCAGCTCTGGTTCCGGCAATGTATTCAAGTCAAAGGCGAACTATAGTTATTGCTGCTACTTGTGTAATGTGTGAAAGATTTCATTTCATTTCAAAGAGGAAAAACAAATTGCCATTGAATGATTAAACGGCCAGACCGAAAAGTGCCTCAACAACCAAGTAGCGTGAATGAGGACGAGACAAATGAAGAGCGAAAGGGGAGCTACTACGACGACCATGTCTCGCCTTTCATTTCGTCTTCGCGTGTGTCCACCATAAATCATCAAGCCAGGAACACCAACAAGAACTTTCGGGGGACCTTTTGGGCTTTGGGGCTCGAGGCCTGATGTTCGGGACTCGGGGCTGCCTCAACAACATATGAATTAGAAATTGTTTCTATTACAAAAGTTTACTAAGCGGGACGAGACGACATAAACGTAACGTTTTGGATTTGGATACGGATTCAGATTCAGATTAAAATTCCGATTGGTATGCGGGTGTACGATTTGCCGGGATGTAAAAGATGTACGAGATGTGCAAATGTCCTGTCAACACTACTGTCGCACTCGGCAAGTGTTGACGTGCATGAAATTCTTACGGCAAAGGATTTCATTTCGTTTCATTTGTTTTTTGCCGCACGGCCTAGTCGTCAAGTCAACCACCGAGACCAATACCAAGACACTGTCAATGTCTTCGAATCAGTCTTCTGCCCCCATCGTACCGCCTTATCCCGTTACCCTTTCCATCTATTCCATCGTGTAAATCTTCTTCTTAGTCACGATTGCAGTTTCAGCACATGTTTCAAACCCTTCCAGCACATTTCCTCACGTAGAATTCGACCTAAACGCCGTTGGAATTTGTTTATATTTCACGCTGAATCTTTTTGGCGGCTTCGCTCCGTTTTCTTTAATCTCAATTCTCCAAAATGCCCGTTTGCCTTCTTTTTTTTTTTAATTTTTGGTCTTTCGCGTTTATTAGTCTGCGCTTGGCGGCTGCTTCTTGGCCATAAATCCTGCAACGTGTCCTGCATTCAATTTCTCGCTTCCGTTTCGGTTTTACTCTTCAGTTTTCGTGTCAAGTCAAGTATTTCAATGCTTAAAGTCATTCCAATTTTGGCAAGCGTAAATTCACGTTGGATGGAAGCTGGCAGTACAAAGAAGTAGACCTGGACAGACACTATATATAATTTATATATTATTTATATATCAGTTGATTGTCCCTCAGTTCTAGAGCTATTTCAATTTAACTTTCTACGAATATTTCTTATAGCTTTAAGCTATGTATAATTCTAGACCAATTGGATAGGACCACTAATATAATATTTTTCAAGAATATTAGAAGAAATCTGTGAAAAAGTTTATGAAATCTTTGGAATGCCAAAGATTTCCCTTTCTTGTTTTTATTATTATATTCAAATATCGATTTCGTTATACTTTATATATGTATGTTGTTATAGACGACAACTGTAAAATTCTCAATATTGTCGATAAAATTTAATTTTTTGTTATTTTTAGGTCTCCGCCAACAATTCAAACCAAAAACGGAAATGAGCTTGGAAAAGAAAAAAAGAAAATGTCAAAAAGACAACAGCGACGACATTAAAACGTGACGAGTCGCCTTTGTCCTTTATTCCAAGGAGTTGCCCGGGCTTTGAGACTGTCTACAGCATTTAGTTCCCCCATTCGGAAACTGTTTCTCCTACGGCTTTCACTTTGGCTCCAAAAACCGAACCAAAACCAGATGGAGGCACTTGTCTCTATGTAATATACCCTGTAATTCAAGATAGAATTCATAGAACTTTTGGGGGCTAACACAAATAAAGGAACATTTGAACACTTTTTACAGGGTATTCCAATATCTCATCCAACGATTTTTAAACGTTGTTCACTTGTTGTTTTTGGTTCTCGTTCTCCTTTGTCTTTATTTTATTTATTTTTTTTTTTGTTTTTTGCTTCGGCGTTTTTACCGCCAACACAAGATTTAATTAAACCAAAGACTTGATTTATGAACGAAAGGATTCGATGTCCGCACTAGCTCCGGCTGCAGATCGGGTGGTTGACTTCAGTTGAAAAATGTCGAGCAAATGGGGCGCACGGCTTACGGAAAACAGAAGCAGAAGCAGAAGCAGAAGTCGAAACAGAAGCAAAAGCAGAAGCAAAAACTGAAACAGAAACAGAAGCGAATGCGTTTTCCTCTCATTGTTTTTGTAATAATGATTTGGCTCGCAGTCACCGTAGAGTACACAAGGAACATAGAACAGAGGCTGGAGTTATAGAAGTCGGAGGTCGTAGGTCAACTGGGATGAGGCATGGGATGTGGGATGTGGGAATGTGGGGCATACAGAGCATAGTAGATGTAATAGTACAAAAGCTGAACGGGCCGTTAAAAGCGTTTCACAGCATAATACACATAAAGAATTGTTTTGCGAAACTTGAAATCCTTTCTCCACATCCTACATCTCACATCCTATTCCTCTATCCTCTGTCTACACATACATTTTCTATTGTTTTAACCCTTTTTTCAACAATATATTCTCGTACATAGACATATACATATTTATATATATATATATATATACATACATACATATCATATTGTATATATGTATGTATATATTCTTATATTCTTACTGTTACTGCTGGCACTAAGACTGCCTTTGCATAGTGGCTTGTGTTTTGTCAAAAAAAAAATAATAATAATAATAATGTTAGAAATATTTTAACTTTAAGTTACTCAACGTTAAAATAATAAGTTAATTTAATGTTCTTTGATTTTGATTCTGATTATGAATATATACATACCATATATGCTTAATATTTAAGCAAATATTTTGCAAATTTGATCTGGAAGTTCACATTCGACTTCAGCTATAGATTCGCTTATCGTTCATGAATATATATATATATATGTAGGTATAAATATAACTATATAATTGTGAAATTAATTTGTCTGGAAGAAGGCGAATAGAAGAACAAAAGAGAAACATAAACTAGATTTATATATTGATGAAGAATATTTATCCTCGCCCTCTCTCAACTAATGTTGAACAGATAGACAGAAGTTAAAGTCAACTTGGGTATAGATACTGATCATGAATGTATATGTATATGTATATATAGTTATAAGTTAATACACCCTTTATTCAATGAGCACAGAGTATATGTCAAATATATACAAATATATATATACTATGTGTACATCTCGTACGCCTTGATGAACATTAATTGACTTGGTTTAAGATCTGCTGTCATGCGAATTATTTTAATAATCTGTTGAGCATTTTGTGCAATGAATTCCTATTTGTGTATGTGTGTGTGTGTGTGTGTGTGTTATGTAACTTCGATTTGCTATTTGTGGATTCGATTGTAGTTAAGCCTTGTCCACAGTTTGAGCTCAGGCTTGCTTGTCCGTGGTTATCGCTTGTTGGTCAATTCTCGGTTCGCTTCGATTCGGTTCAGGGAGCCGTTCAGGGTTTTTGGCGTTTTGGGGGTTGAGGGTTGTCAGGGTTGTCAAGGTAGCAAGAAAGTTAGATTATTAATTTGATATGCATATCTGCATATATATTACGTATGATTGAGCTTTATCTTTTGTTTAGGCATAAGCCACAAATTGTTGCAAATGTATCGCATCGCACTTGCAACTACTACCAGAAACTATATGTTGCAATTGAATATCGCCTGTGAAGTGTATTAATTGGGTTAGAGTAGCATCAAATGGCAAATGGCAGACCGCACAAAATGGAATTGAAGCCTTTGGTCAGTTGACCAGCTCACTGCCAAGTATAGTTGCAACATCAGCAATAGCAACTAGAAGAACATCAGCAGTAACAGCAGTAGCAGCAGTAGGAGCAGCAGCAACATGAGAGAATCATTAACAAGGTCTACAACATTTTCTCTAAAAGTTTGTTATTTCAACCACCGGCGGCGACTGTAAAAACTTTATAAGTATCCACCCAATGCCAACAGACAGCAAAAGCAGCAACAGAAGCAGCAATAGCAATATCCACAGCTAAGTAGCATTCATTTCTCAGTCTCTGCATGCAACATACACATCTCACTCTACCAGCAATAACCATTCTCCATTCTCAGCTCTCCACCCGCACATGCAAAAGCCCTTCAAGTCTTAACCTTCAACACACAGTAGTCTCAACCCAACGCTTATTGTTTACCACAACCTCAGTTTTTGCTAATTTTGAGTATTGCCATCGTAAATCTTTTCATTAAGAAAACTTTGCATAAGTTTTCTTCTTGTTGTTGCTGGCTCCTGTTGTTGTTGCTGCTTGTCCCTCGTTCTACCTCTTGGCCATTTCTTTTTTGCCCAGCCAGCCGCCTTTTCGTCGGCGTGTTTTCGTTATTAGTCTGATTAATTTGGCTCTTTTCATAAATTGCCAACAGCATCCTAGCCACAGTTTGTTCCGTTCTCCATTACCCCAACCCAACGTGCCAGCTTTGGGTATTACCATCCGAGATATGCCCGCCACGCCCCAGTCAGATACAGACTCAGCTAACATTACAAAACAAGTGAAGAAATAATCACAATCTTTCACACAACGAAATTTCAATACTCTTTCTTCAGCTAGATCAAAAGAATAAAATCCTTAGGCTAGTCCTTTGAGTGAGAACGCGAGATGCGATACGATGGCATTTGAGTGAGAATATATTAAGAAAGCTTTAGCTTTGAAATGCAATCGCTTTATAGGTGTAAGAGTGAAAGAGTGTGTTAGAGAGAGAGAGAGCGAGAGAGCGCATCGATATAGTGAGAACAATGCTACAGAGAGTGCAATTGTTATTATCTGAGCTCACTCAGAGAGCAAGCTCAACTATTGTTTCTTTTGCATATGCATTACAGTCAACTCTAACGAGCGTTGCCGCATTCGATCAAAGTGACAGCAGCTGAGAGAAAGCTTTTCAAGCTGCGCTTAAATGCAAACGATATTTGGTGAGTAAGTGAGAGCGAGATACATAGATTGTTTTAGCTCGCTCAAAGCTCAATAACTGTTCAATGTATTTGTGCGCTGTAATGCTTTTTGTATATTGCATACTGAGCAAAAATTTACACTGCCATTGTGCAGCGCACTACACAAAATATTGTTACCCGTGGTGGAAAGTGTATGTTAAAACCAGCTAAAACGAAAACTCATCACTGAACCTTTTTCAACTTTTCGGTGTTTTTGTTGTTGTTGTTTCTGTTGTTGCTGTTGTCGCTGTTGTTTGCGTGAAGAGGCAAACTCTTCAGAGAACCACATCATACATTATCCTAATAAAGGATAATTCATTAGTATTTGAACTTTTTGGCATTTTTTGAAGTCTTTTGGCTGACGGGGCAAGCGCCATTTTAATTGCTGCCGCTTTCTCATTCATTCAGTATCAGTATCAACATCATCTCTATCATCATCATCATCATCATCATCATCGTTGTTTCTCTTCTTCTTATTGTACTTGTGCTTCTTCTTTGACTACTATTTTGGCCACTTGATTACGCTGATTTGTGCATTTCGCATCATTTCTCGCTGGTTTTGTTCATCTTTCGTTTCCTTAACTTTATATTTGTTTGTTTTTTTTTTTTATCTCTCTCTCTCTCTCTCTCTCTCTCTCTTTTTAGTGTAGAATTTATTTAATTTTTTTCTTGGTTTTTTATATATATATACATATATATTTTTTTTTCTGTTTGTTTTGCTTTGCGCGTATTTTGCTTCTATTAAAAATTCCGCAGTATTTCAATTTTCTGGTCCGGAATATTTCACGAATGTTTATTAATAAAAATTTCATAAAATCAATAAAAAAAATAAAAAAAAACGGCGGCTGAAACAACACTAGCTAGCGGGCTCGATGAGGGGCGGTTGAACATGAGTCGCTGCTCAGTAAGTGGCAAACAGCAAGTAACAAGCGGAGCAAGCAGCAAGTGGAGCAAGCAGCGAGCGACTGCTTCATGCTTGATGGTAAAGTCACTTAATGGAAGTGCAGCATAATATCGCAGAGCTTTAAGTTTGCTTTGATTTTTCTGGTCTCTCGCAATCTTGTAGTTTCATTAGTGCGGCAGCCATTGTGCTTACTGAACCTTCATCTCCCCTGCACTCCCTCCACTTTTGTGGCTCTCTCTCTCTCTCCCTGCCGTTCTTTGAAAAATGGCAGTGAGTCCGTCGCATTCTTCTTCACTGTCGCTTCACTTAAGCCAAAAAGTAAAGTGGAAATGTGTAAAGACAGCGGCAGAGAGAGAGACACACACAGAGAGAGAGAGAGAGATAGAGAGAGAGAGAGCGAGAGAGCACAAAGTGAGTGTGCGGTGTCTTATTTTAAGCTGTCACCTAGTATAGATTTTTAATGAATTTGGCGTTAAACTAATGTCGCAGCAGCCGCACAGTGGGGCAAATCCTTCAACATAACTAGCAATATTCTGGGGATTCCTTACTTTATTTCTATATATATATCAATAACGGTTATGTTAATTGATAATTATCGATTAATGTTATAATGTGACATCGATAATTATCGATTAAAATTGACAATTTGAGAGTAATCGATTTAATTTTATTAATTAATTAATTATTAGCGAGCAACATTTACAATTCATGAGACTATTGAAAAATGTTATGTTCATCAATAATTATCGATTATCGGACACAAATTTCCGATTTAAAAAAAATAAAACAAGTTGTGATTTGCTCAAGTGATTATTGTATATAATAGTCAGATCATGTTTATATAAAAACTACTGTTCTATAAATCGATATTTATCGATTAGAGTTGCAATTTTAAAGAGACTTTTGTTAATCGACAATTATCGATCAACATTTGCAAATAAAAATTTATTGATATCATTTTAAGATTATATCAAACTGATTATAACTAATAATTTATGTATCGTAAATTATCGATCAACAATTGCAATATAAAAGTTATCGATTTTATTTCAAGATTATATATTATATATGATATAGTAACTGTTCTATTGCTCTTTTAATCGCTAATTATCGATCAACATTTATACATATACATTGATCGATAATTATCGATTAACAATTGAAGAGTTTTTCATTTTTTATTTTAATTTTGAATTTCAAATATTTTATATTTCTATAAACAAGATTCAAGCGTTTTGTCCATCTGTGCGCGTCACTGCAAAGTAAAGCACAGAGTCATGTGGTCGGAACTCTTGTGCATGGTATGGTTTGGGTATAGTTGGGTAGTTGGATGGTTGGGTGGTTGGATGGTTGGGTGGTTGAATGGTTGGGTGATTGGGTGGTTGGCAAGTTACAAACTCAGCTTGTCTGCTGGAGGACCAACATATTGTTGGCGGTTAGCGACTTGAAGGGCGATTCGTTTCAGCTTGGCAAACAATTCATTTTGAAGCTTTAACTTGACCGTGAGCCGTAAACCATTTGCTGTGCATTGTGAGCTGTACGCTGTAAGCTTGGCCTGCTGCTGATTTTAATTATAAATGTATTTACTTTGTGCGATATAGATAAATATTTAGCTTAAATAAATCTTATAAATATGTATGTATATATCGTATTTTGTGAAATTAGAGAAATTTCTTTGCAGTAATTTCTGAAATATTTGTACAATTATTAAATTATTTTATTTTATTTTATTTTTTTTAATTTATTTATTTGTTTATTTATCTTAATCTTAATTCTTTATCTTAAAAATAATTCAAATAATAATTTTACGATTTATAAAATTCCATTAAAATTCTTTTGTGTAAAAGCCTTAAAGAACTTTCAACACAATCAAATGAAACCCCAATGAACATTTCTTGCAAATGGAGTTTTGAATTTTCCAGTCATAGAGCTACAGCTTCCAATACCATGCTTCAACCCAATGTTTCAATTTCATTCCAGAGCGATTCATTCGGCAAACACTATTGCCTGCTCGCTTACACTCATGCCGCAGCAGGCATATGCCGAACATTTTCTTGAATAAATGTTGCGGTTAACCACAACTTATAATTGGTCGAAATGCCTTACATTCGCATAGGGAGAGCGAGACAGAGATGAGGTGAGGTGTCTGTGCCTCTGTTCGTGTGAGTGTATGTGTGTGTGTGTGTGTACAAGTTACCCTTAAAGTATGTGTGTGTATGAGTATGTTTGAGAGTTTCCCCTCTGTGTATCAATAAATGGCGATATTGATAGCATTTATTATGTATTTCATTTTAATATTTACTTTCAAATAATCAATAATAAATAAATGAAAAAAAAAACAACAAAAAGAAAAAATTGAATAGAAAAATGTGCATGAAATCTAAAGCTTTTAAGCTAGCGCCATCTGTTGTCTTGGCGCTCTACCACAGCGACTGAGAAGAGAAAAAAATGCAAACTTTGCGGCCAAGGCAGGAAAAAAAAAAAGATTTGAAGAAATTTTGCGCCAAGCAACGGAAAACTTTTTCGCCTTTTGCTTGCCAACGTCTTGGACTTTGGAGCGCCAAGACGTGAAAACGGTTTCCGATACGCGAGTGACTGCAAAGGGGGTGAATGTCTAAGTTAAATGTACTGCGCAGACGCAACAACAACAACAACAACACACACATACACAAGCACTGAGACAACCCCAAGTTGTCTGGTGTGTGTGTGTGTGAGTGTTTCTTCTATTTCGTTTTTTTTTTTGGTTCTCGTATTTTTCTTGAGCAAAAGTTAAGATAACTTTGCAAGCTTTTTTTCTCTGCTCGCTGCTTATGAAAATACGCGCAAAATTTTATGAGTTGTTTTTGTATTATTCTACATTGTTCATGTTATTGTTGTTGTTGTTAAATTTTTATTTGATATTTGAAGAGCGCTTGTCGATAGATGGCGCCAGTGGTGCTGATGCCCAACAAACAAGAAAAAAAAAAAATAAAAAATAAATAAAAATATATTTTTAGCGCGTCGCATCGAAAAGTGCAACGAGCCGCAAATGTTTGCTAATAAATAAACATGCGTAATGAAAACTAATGAATAATGTAATCATTTTCCATTTTCTAATTTTGATATTTTAATTAAAACGATTTGCAACTCGTAAAAACCGCAAAACGATTTAAAATCTTTTTCGCCCGAGTCCCCAAAAATGTATACAAAATCATATCAAATATATATATATATATATATATATATATATATATAACAATATACATTATATATATATATATATATTTTTCTCTGTCGCACACACACACACATACGCATACATTGTTGCTGCCATATTGTTTTAAAATGATCGCATTTATTTCGCAATTGCCAAAAATCAAAATCATTTTTGTTGCAGCTGCCAAAAACATGGCCAAAAACAATATTTGCTTTGCTTTTTGCAATGTGACTCTCTCTCTCTCTCACACACACACACACACATCTCTTGCTCTGTTGAGTGCGGTATATCCATATGTGTGTGTGTGTGTGTGTGTGTGTGTGTGGGTTAACCTTTTGTGTGGTAAACGAAACGAGCTACGGCTCTTTGTATGCTTTTTGCACTGTGGAGTGGTCATCGGTTCCCCGTTCCCCGTTCACCGTTTGCCGTTTGCCGTTTGCCGTTTGCCATTTGCCATTCGCCGTTTTGCTATTTAAATGCTGTTTAAATGCCTCAATGTTTTAGGCCAAATATAATAGAAATATATGTATGCATTCATATAATGCAATGCATATATAATAATCATAATAATAATAATAATAATACATTTAACATTTAACATTTAGCATTTATAATAATAATAATAAATGCAACGCCTTTTTTATTTTCTATCATACATCAAATGCAAAATGAAAAATGAAAAATGCAAAATGCAAAATGCAAAATTGTGAAATTGTGAAATTGTGAAATTGTTAAATTGTGATATATGAATTATGATTTTTCAATTTCAATTGAAAATAATAATAATAAAATGTCATGGCACAAATTATTTTTACCATCGTTCATGTCTATTCATGTTCATGAAATCATTTTTGCCTATTGCAAACATTTAAATGAACATTCAAATGGCCAAAACAATAGCCAAAAGCTTCCCAATGACAGTGGAACGAATTGCCGTTGCATGTGCTCAAAAATAAAATATGTTTCTTAAGGCTATCTGAGCACTGTAGCATATTTTTTCTTTTTTTTACTATTTTTTGCACTTAAAAAAGAATGGCAACAGACAATAAAGAGGCGTGGCAGAACCCTCTTCCCCTACAAAGTATATATTCTTATTCAGCAGCGACACCAATTGCTAAAATTTGCATATTCTCATGGCTATGAGCTGTATATAAGTCGGAACTGGACGAATAGGACTACTATATCATATAACTGAATCTTGCAGGATTTGAGTCTAATAACAACTTATACATATATATATGTATATATATATATAATATAATCCAAATCGGACGAATATGAAATATAGCAATGATCGGTAGAAAATAACTTTTGTTTTTTTTTTTAGTGTATTTTGATTTCAGCATTTTGTCGACAGCTTCTAGAATTACGAGAACTTCACAATATTTTGATGCCTTTGTTTTTCATAAATCTATAACATATTTTTTATTGAAATTCCTGATGATTTTTATAGAGCTTAAAGATTGGAGACAGAATCCGACAAGCGCAGAGAGACAAATAAGCAAATGGACAGACAGACGGATAGAATGAGGGATAAAAAATAGATGACCGGAGAGACAAATAGATCGACGGACAGATAATTGCATAGGCAGAGGGAGTGCCGACGGTAGGATAGACAGACGAATAGTCATACAGACGGACAGAAGAAATGACTGTCAGAAAGACAGTGGACTAAATGTTATATAGTCAGCGGTATAGACAGACGCTTAGATCTATGAAAGGAGAGACAAGCAGACTGACGAACAGACAGACTGACGAACAGACAGACTGACTGACAGACAGTTATACAAATTCATAGTCAGAGAGACAGATAGACGACCGGCAAGACATAAGCACGAAGTGGCAGAAGAACAGATTGACAGATGGACATATATTTGGGAAGGCAGATGGATGAACAAATGGAAACAGTCTTAGAGACAGATGGGCAGACAGACCGACCTGTAAAAATCGAATCATTTGTTGTTACTGATCATGAATATATATATTTATACATATATATGAAATCTTTATGCTCTCTTTTACAGTATTTGCATAAATATCAAGTTATTATTAGCTTGCAAGAGAAAATATCGATGCAATGTTTATGTAATCAAGGCTTTAATACATACAAAACATACATACAAATACATGCGTAAGTATGTATGAATGTAAGCATATACAATGTTTCTCTATCACTGCATACACTTTGCTTTCTGTTTTCACTCTCTCTTTCTCTCTCTCTCTCTCTCTCTCTCTCTCTCTCTCTGTCTCTCTTTCAGCTTGTGTGTTAAGCAATAATATACGGAGCTACAGGCGATAGGCGACAGGCAATAGGCGACAGACGACAGGCGATAGGCGACAGGCAAATGCAATCAATTTAGTAGCAAATTGCATAATTCGACTTCAATATAAATTTTCGATGGATTGCAGCGACTAACTAAAATGTCGCCTACTGTCGGTTTACACACACACACACACTATCTCTCTCTCACACACTTGCTCTGTCTCTGTTGTCCCTCTGTAAAGTTGTGTGTATTTTATGAATTGATGTGTCTGTGTGTGATTTGTATGTAGTCGTGCATTAAAATTAATTAGATTCGAGGGAGTAATTTCAGCGACAACCGCACGAATTAATTGATTCAAATCAATATTCGGCATTTCGGGACGATGCTCGAAAAACCAGCCAAAAACCGAATCAAGAGAGCCCTCCAAAAAAAGGTGTCACCCCTAACACCCATCACACTTGCCTCATCCAGCAGACTAGCCACCCCCACCAGCTCCCCACCATATCAACATATGCAATGCCAAATGTTTTATAATTTTGCCATATTCAACTCCCCTTCCCCAGCACAGACATACACACACATTTACCGCATTAAAACCCATTGACATGAAAGCATCACCAGCAGCAACGCTGCAAGCAGACTCAACCGTTCGGCCACACTAACAAACCATATTGAAAACGTGCTCAATCGCTGTGAGCTGAATTTGATTTGTCTGACAGTTTCACAAACACATATATATACTCTACATACATACATACATACATGTCTAGTCAACATGGCACAAATGTAGCCAATGATTACCTCCAGCTACTGGTCAATTTGCTAAAGAGAAAACTATATTGCACTACTATGCACAAGCATTTAAAGTCTACACTAATTTGAGCAATTTTAATTCTAATTTCGTTAAAAATAAATTGACAAATACTTAAGTTAAGCGCGACAAGCAATGGGAGGTATAATACAATGAGAGAGAGAGAGTAAAAGCTTTGAGTTTTGAGTCACATAATGAGCTTAAGATTGTCAATACACTCTAGGAGCAAGCTCAAGCAGTATAGCAGATGCTGATAATTGTTCTCTTGCACTGATCTCGCTCTAACACTTGAGCAAACAATAGAAACGAACGCTCAAAGCGACAAATACTTAAGTTAAGCGCGACAAGCTATGGGAGTAATAATACAATGAGAGAGAGAGTAAAAGCTTTGAGCCTTGCATAGAATACAACATAAGTCACATAATGAGCTTAAGATTGTCAATATACTCTCTGAGCGAGCTCAAACAGTGTAGCAGATGCTGTTCTCTTGTACTGATCTCGCTCTAACACTTGAGCAAACAATAGAAAAGGACGCTCAAAGCAAGCTCAAGCAGTCTGTGATCTGTCTCGCTTTATCGTATGCGTTTGCATATTGCTGCGCTTCCCACTTCAACATCTTTTAAGCGATTGCATTTAAGAGCAGCTTGATGAGCTTTCTTACAGCAGCTGTTGCATTGATCGAATGCGACAATGTTCTCATTTGGCTTAACTTTAATTTTCAACCACTGTTGCAAATCATTTATGTACAATATTTATATACACGAAATACATAATTAAAGTGAGTTTTTCTTTTGATTTTTTTTTCTTTTTTTTTATTATTTGGGTAAATTAAAGTTTAATTAAGCCATGGACTTCATTTCCACATTGCATTGCATTGCATTGCATGCATCATTTTATTTGTACAAAATGTCCAGCAGTGTATTCAGACATTGCTTAAATTGCATTTTAGTATTTTACTTTGGTTTGACCAAAAGCCGCCAATGCAGCGGCCAGCAGCCAGCAGTCAGCAGTGAGCAGCCAATGCACTGCAGCGGCCAGAGGCTAAAAACAATGGCGGCACGCATTGACTACAAATAATGCAGATAATGCAAACGAACGATCGAACTTTGAGCTCATTTTATTCATTTGCACTCATACGCATATTTACTTGTTCATTCATTCTTCTACTTTTCAATACTCACACACGCATACACACACACACACACACACACAGACGGAAATACACACGCTGCGCTGCGTGGCTTCTGTAAAAGTACAAAAAACCAAAAAATGCAATGCCAGTGAAACGAAAATGTAGAAAAACAATGAAAACCGCTGTGAAGAATGTTTTCATACCTTTTTATTCGACCGATTGTCTGTCTCTCTGTCTCCCTCTGTGTATGCGTGTGTGTGTGTGTGTGTGTGTGTGCATGTGCAAAAATGTAGCAACCGTTAAATATTTGCGCGTTGAGAGTTACGACAACAGATTTCCAAATGCAGAGACGTCCCATAAAAGAGGGAAGCGTAAGAGCAAGAGCGAGTGTGATTGCGATTGCGAGAGAGAGTGAGGGAAACAAGGCCGCATAATTTGTGCCGTCGACCAAAATCACTGCAATATTCTGTTGGCCATTCACCTGCATCAGCGTCAATTGTGAGTGGAATCCGACAGAAGAGAAGAAAGGAAGCAAAAACAAAAACAAAAAAAATAAGTAAAAGAGACGAAACTGAGGTTTTCCTTGTACTGTAATATATACCCTCTAAAGCTGTAAGACGGGCATATTAAATGCTTTGCAAATGTATGTGGAACTCAGTGAGAGATGTAGCAAAACTTCATGTTTAAACTTTTGGCAGTGTATGAAAAGTTTGTAAAGATTAATGTTTCTTTTGTATTTTTTTTTTTAAGCTCATCTTCTTAGTGTTGTTCTACATATACTTTAGCTGCTTGTTGTTGTTGTTGCTCTTTGCCAGTCAAATAGTCAGTTTCGACTGTGTCAACGCAGGGATGAAGAAGCAAATGAACGAATAAAGATAATGCCCTAAAGGGGTGTAGTCAAAGGGTGTAATGTGTGGTAGAGTGGGTAGTGAGGAGTGGGGGACTTGGGGAGTTGTAAGGATGCTGCCGCATAAACAACTTAAATATATTAGCGCATAATTAAAAAGTTTGTTTTTTTTTTACTTCCCGTTTCACACACGTACAATATGTGCCGGACGGGGTGTGCGATGCAGGTGCTAATTAAGCGTAAGCAAACATTCTTCCGGCGAAGACACTCTCAAGGCGCTATGAGAGTGCCTTTAATTGGTATCATAATAAAATTTACACACTCGCATACCCAGACATACAGACAAGGAAACGAGCGGGAGGGAAAATGTATGAGTGTTTGTGTGTGTGTGTGTGTGGAACACACTCATCACTTGCATAATTAAAACATAAAGTTTCAGTTGGCATAAGAGCAACAAATGAAGTAAATGTAAAAGATGATTGCCAGTTATGCATAACAAGCGATGAATGCTTGAAATAAATGAAATGTTATTTCACATTTGTATGATGATTTTTGGGAGCACATCTCCCAAAAAGCTTTTATGTATTGCTTGTCTTTTCAGCTTCCACCTGCTTCGTCAACTTAATTAAGCCATAAGAAACAGCTAATCAGTTGAAATTTTTCATTTGTGCAAGACTTCAAAATATTCTAGAAATATTAAATATTATAATATATAATTCTTAATATTAATTATTATAACATTTATTTAAAATAATTTATAATAATTATTAATGATAATTAATAATAATAACTTCTATTTTAATTAATTTCTGAATTCGCGAGAGTAAAATGACAACAATAGGTATTTCCAAGTCCAAGCAACTAGCATATGCAATAAATGCAAGTTGTTCCATCTTCTCTTTCTTTCTCATATTGTCACCAGCACCTGCCATGCACTCTCATTGCCTATGGCTTAAATATAACTGTGTCTCTCATTTATTTCAAATGCACTCAATGTCAAGCTCACTGATAGTTAATAAGAGCTTTCGATGAGTGGAATGAGCCTGCACAAATTTACTTCTGCTTTCAAACATAAGAGCAGCCGCCGTAGCAGCGATTCAACGATAAGAGAACTTAAGGATCATTTATGTTGTGCTAGTACAACGATTGCTAGAAGAGAGTAAAATTACATACATATATAAAATGCAATGTACTAGCGCACTGTGGGCTCAGTTCTATTAAGACAGTGGTGCAGTGCGATGATTATTTGCGGGAGTTGTGAGGTGACAAATATAATGTTTTTAATTTTTCATTGAATAATTCAATTATTTCTTTTTTGGTTTTTCATAAAGTGAACCCCTCGTCTTGATAAGCTATGTATGGTTATTTTGTGTACTCCAACAGTATGTTTTTTAAGTTAAATGTACGATCTTTCTTTAATGGCCTATTGTATGTTTTGCACTGCACTGTGAACTCATTGTCTTCAAAATATTTAGAAATATCCAATGGTTTTTCGCGATGTTTTTTTTACGCACGTGATCAATCAACATTAGAATGATTTGTGAATATTTTAGGAATAATAATGTGCTTTAGTTTTTATTATATCAACAGAAGGTTTTATCAGTGAAAATCAACATAAAATAAAAATATGTTACAGTTTGAAAATAGGGGCTTGTAATAAGAGCTTGTAATAAGATTTTCAGTGTCACTGATAATCGTCCTTTTTCTTCAAATCCTGGACAGTATGAACCAAATTATTCATTAGAATGGTGAGGTAAAGTATTTTGCCCATAGCACATTCAAAAAATTGCAGCACATTATTATTCCTAAAATATTCACAAATTATTTTGAGTCTTTTTTTTCGATATATTTTTTAGTTTAAGAGTTACCCTCATTTTTATCTGAAAATATAAGTTGGGTCAAATAAGATGTGAGCCACTGTAAGTGCATGTATAGCATAACAAAATGTAACGGTAATGTCTGGCATTCCGTTATGAGAGCAACAACTACAAAATAGCTACTGCTATTGCTCTTTACTCCGACCTTCTGTGCTACAGAGCAGAGCAGCATAGCAATCATTTCGTTTTTCTGCTCTCTGCTATGCTACAGAGTCGATCGAAAGCAGATCAATAGCGGGAGCATTATAAAATACACTTCAGTGAAATGATTGAATTACACATGCAAATGAATCTTACTGTATGATAATCAAAAGATTGAAACAAAATAATCTTCGTTAAGTTTTTTACAATAATTGGAACATTGTGTGCTGCACAGTTGAGAGTTGAGCTGTTGCTCGTTTTGAGTTGAGTTAAATTCAGTCACTCAGCCAATCAATCGATCAAGCAATGCGGTTGCCATGGTAATCTCTCACTCTCTCTCTTTCTTGCACATATGAAACGTGTTAATATGCAAAGCACAGCAGAGAAAGACGGATAAACAAAGGAGATAAATGTAAAAGGTGCCTGTGTGTCTGTCTGTCAATGTGCGTGTAGCATCTCAAGTATTTCTCGCTCTACATGCAGTCAGTCAGTTAAGGCTTCTCTTGAGTGTATTCTTCAAATGGCAGCCAAGAGTCGCATGTATGATTTTGTAAATGAGTATATGTATATGTGTTTGTGTATGTATGTATGTGTGTGTGTGTGTGTTGGTGTTCGTTTGAAATTTTATCAAGTAACGCTAGTAATGAGTAAAATTTTTAATTATTCACCCCGCAGAAACACACACTCGCACTCACACTCACACTCACACTCATACTCAAACTCACACATTCACGTTAATGGCATTCATGGAAGCTACTAAACATGCTTTAAAGCGAGACCTGACTGGCTGGCTGGCTGGCGGGTTGGCTGACTGCTAATTTGCTATGCCAAACATCTTCAGAATTCTTTTAAGTAGGCACAAATGAAATAATTACAAGAAAGAAATTTCGAAATTTTGATTCGGCGAAGATTTTATACTCTTGCAGTTTAATCGATATTACTGAATGCAATTAAATTAATAATTAATATACTAATTAATTTAAATTCAATAATTAACATAATTATAAATATACATATACATATGTATGTACATACATACATATTTATATTATTTAAGCAGCGTGTCACAAACACTTGATCATAGTTAATATACTCTCGCAAGCTTGTATGCTAAGCTTTAACAGCAGAATAAGAAAAAGTCCCAAGTATCAACGTCAACGTCTGCTGCCATTGATCGAATGATTACTGTAGCCGAAAAGCTAGCAAACCTTTTGCGGTTACTGCATTATAACGTAAAGTTATAACGTAAAGAACATAAATACGAAATACGAATACGTGCTGGCATTTTGTTTCTATTTCCACACTCATTTATTTAGCTGTGTCTGCTCATACCGTTCAGCGTCTGCTGCTAATAGAGCGAGCGCATTTCATAAGAACTTATAAGGAGTGAGCGAGGAAGACAGAGATAGAGAGATAGATAGAATAATAAAGAGATAGACGAGCGAGCAATAACATGCTGTGTGTCATTCATTGTCTGGCTGCTGGTCGAAGTCCTTCTATGGTTCTGGTTGTGATTCCAGGTTCCAGTGTTTGGTGCTGCTTGCTTTTGCTGCTGGTTTGCAGCTTAATTGGACGTCACAATGTTAAATAAATTGAGCGGAAAATTACGTATGCCGCCGTCCGCCAAACTAAACCGCAGCTAGACTCGACTCTACTCTGCTCAGCGTCCACAATATAATTTTACCTTTGCCAATTGTCCCGATTGTGTCGTAAAAAGTGGATAGCAATTTCTACTTATAGGTAGATATCGCACTCTTCAATTAGGGCAAATGGCGGCAAAATTCACGACTTTCGAGATATCCAGCACTGTACAAAACATTATTAAACTCAGATTAAGGCTGATGGCAGAATGAGCGCAAGAAAAAGCATGAGAATTGTATTGCAAAGCTTTTACAATATGAACAATAATTGAGCTTAAGAAATTTACTCTCTGAGCGAGCTAAAACTGTAAATCATATTATTCTTTGCATTGCTTTCGTTTTATCACTTGAACTAGCAAATCATTGCTCTCTCTCTCTTTCTCTCTTTCTTCACTCTGCCAAATTTTGTATGTTTATACAATGTAAAGAAGCTTGTGGACTTTTCTCTGGATATTGTCACACCGCTTCTTCGTTTGACTTTCCCCATAATTCCCCATAAATGAATAAATCTGTTTGTTTGTTTTTTTTTTGTAATTCCATAATGATTTTTATTAATATATTTGTTTATTTCAATTGTCGTGAATCATTTTTTGTTTTTTATTATGATCATTATATAATACCCATGCAAGCCTACAGCTATAAACACCAAAAAAACGCTATTAAACATTTTCTTTTTGTACATTAAACATAAATTATTTATCGCATCATATGAAGTTTTTATAGCATTTCTTAAGTGTATCTATTACATTTTCATTTTCGGCATTTATTAAATCTGTTTATATATTTTCCATATTAACCAGACCTCATAAAATATATAATATTTATGATCTTGATTAGCATATTTTCCAACTGGCAGAGACTGTGCGTCTGTCTATCTGTCTGACTTAGCTTGAGCATGTCCTGAAATTTGAAATTAATCCTGAAAAAAAAGAAATAATTCTTAGCCAAATCGGACAACTGTAACGTATATCTGCCACAGGATATAGTTAAATTATCTGCTTTAAAATCACAAGACTAACTTTAAGCAAGGATTAAATTCCAGCCAAAATCATTTCTAATCGGACAACTATATCATCTAAATGCCATAGGATCGGATGGGTGAAAAATTAGTTTTGTGTATTGAAAACGTTTGTTTAAAACTTCCAAGTGTATGCAATGTTCGGTGATCCGAAGAGAATATTTTATGGAAATACACCTAAGCTTTCAAATCTTTTCGATTTCTTTGCACATACCTACATACCTTTGCAAGGTTATACTACAAAAAGAGGCGTGGCAGCTGGAAATTCTTTGAAAGTGTGGCATAAATCGGAATACTATAACGTATAGGAACAGTCAAACGATCTAATGTCAATAAATGCAATATCTGAAACTTGCAAGGGTATAAAAACTTCGGCATGCCGATAATATCTTTTCATTTTTCATTTTTCTTTTATTTTTTGTTTTGGTATTAGAATATTTCAATTTTTGGTATACATCAATTAAATATATATATGTGTATATATATATATTTATATATTATAAGATTTTTCTTGTTTTTCTTTGCATATATTGATTTATATTTTCATATATTATTCATTAAGCTTTTAATTAAAAAAAAAAAAAAAAAAAACATGGTGCTACTGGACAATTGCAAATGAACAGATTCGTAAAACTAATGCCATCGATATGGCGATGGCTCATATGTCACAATACATCTGAATCGGTAGTATATATATTTATATATATATATATATATATATATACTAGATAGTTGTACACAGTGAGTATTACAGTGAGTACAGCGAGTCTTCGTTCCATTTTGCAAGGTGAAGCCTTGTCATAAAGATAGAGAGAGATAGACTCGCAGATCGATTTATACTTAGCATTATCATTATCTGTATTAATGAAACATGTTAGCCGATAAAATTGTTGCTTTTGCTTCTCTGGAATTTTACTTATTTTCTACAGTTTTAAAAACTAGACAAAAAAAATTAGTTACAATTATTTATAAATGTGTTTTTTTTTTTCTTTTGTTTTTTTGTAAGTATATTTGCATATTTATGTATTTATCATATGTATATATATATATTTAATAGTATTTAGCTTGCGTCGATGTATACTCAAAGTACATACTACACGCAAATCGAAGCACATGAAATGAACAGTAAACAAATTCACGAACATGGATTACGGCTTAGGAACACATAAACAACGGCTCTTCAATTCTTTTCCCTTACGCTAATCTTACTCTTCCCTTACTTCTCATTTACTCCGTTCTTACTTTCTTCTTCCTCTTCCCTTACACTTCACTTAGAATTCACTTACTCTTCCCTTAGCCTACACACACTCTTTCCATTTTCTTTCTTTTTCTTTTCCTGTCTCTCTCTTTCACTCTCATACTCTTCATACTAACGCCTACCAACTATTCCTATTTCCTGTATTTTACATATCTATAAAACAAATAATAGAAAAAAAATTTGTTTAAAAAAAAAAACAACGATTATTCATATACATATATTTATATATCATAGTGACAAACATTGAGAACTACAATACATTCGAAATGATCGATCGATTTCTATTAGATATCAATATCTTTACGAATCTAGAATTCGTAATTATTCAAATTTCTTCTATTTCTTTATATTTTCTTTTATTTATTTATTTATTTTTTTTTTTATGTTTTTGGTTTTTAGTTTTTTGTTTTGAATTTCTCTTATGTCTAAATTGTGTAGTTTTATGGCTCGGGCATACCGTGGGCCTCGGATTAATACGAGTAGTTAAAAATATTATATATATACCATCATATATACTATATATGCATGCGAGTGACGCAATACTTATCAATCTTTCGCTAAATTAACAACAAATTATCGCGAAATTTTAGTGAAAGTAAAGTTGGGAAATTTATCCCAATCGATTTGCTAAAAATTGTTTATTATTATATATTGCAGCAGATCCTCGTTTTTTTACGGTTTTTTTTTTTGTTTATTTTTTTTTTATTTTCCACGCCTAACATTTGACTAACTGTGGAGCTTTGAGTTCCAAACTGTTCGGAAAAAACTCCAACAAATTCTACTAAAAGTTTATCCAGATCATTGTCACAAGAAAGTCATTTCGGATGACCAATATATAATTGTATCTATATACAAAAATGTACACTCAGTAGCCCACGCCTACGCCCACGCCAATATTAACGACCCCAGTATCATCTGGATTCCCATCCAAATCTCGATCGCAACATCCACAACCATCATCCGTACATTCATTTCTAATTTCAATCGCATTTTCATTCACATTTTCATTTTCATTTTCATTCTCATTCACATTCCCATTTTCATTTCTATTCCCATTTCTATTTCCAATGCCTTGTAGATAATGCTCGTGCTGCTTCACCGACTGTAGATCCTCGATATGCTCGTGGCACTAAAGGACTGCGGATCCGCACCACAGAACCTGACCTCAATATGGCCTCCACACGCTGCCCCCATTGTCAGTTGGGTTATGGTGGCCGCGATGAGCAGCTAGCGCGGCCACCTGACGATTTGTGTTACCATCCTCAATATTCCTTACCGATGCACCACAATTTCCAATCAATGTCAAATCTCCCGGATGTCCGACGCCACTGCCCGTCATTATATTATGCTGTTGCCGTACGCCAACATTGCTGATGTGATCCATAACGCTCTGCAACTCTCCGTGCACCGATGAGTTGGGCGACGCGTGTGCCGGCAATGTGTGTGAGTGGAAGCCATGCGCCGACTGATTGGCTGCAGTATAGAGCTGAGAGTAGAGTAAACTAGCCGGCAGCACAGGATAGAGTGAACCATTGCAACCGGCAGCTGTGGCACCAGCATTGCTACCATGACCGCCGCCAACACCAACACCGACGCCCACACCGCCACCATAGGCTGAGGCAGAGGAATGCTGTGCTTGATTAACAATTCCTGGAAAGTTTTGATTGGCGCTAAGCATGGCAGGATTACCAGCACCAACAGATGAGCCAACTGTACCGCCGCTACCGGTGCCAGCTGCACTGCCAGTACCACCATTAGCTGCACCACCATTGGTTGCACCACCACCACTGCCACTACCCAAATTTGGTGTATTGCTGGATAGTAAATCCTCCTGTACCGGCGATTCAGCCTGCGAGCTGTCACTTAAGCTGCGTGGACCATTCTGGCTGGAATGCACATTGTAATCATTGCTAGTATTCGTATGATATCTTGGCACTAGAATCGAGTTAGCACCGGTGCCACTGCCAGCACCTGCTGCACTACCAGCAGTTGCTCCACTGCCGGCACTTGCGCCGTTCACAGTCGATGTTATGGTCGTTTGGCCACTGGCGCCTAACAAGCTATGATGTGACATTTGACCACTGGTGGAGCCAACCAAGCTGCTGAGATGCTGATCCAAGTCGCTGGCGGTTGAATCGGGTAGCACTACGTCAAATGAAAAGTCAAAGATAAAGTAAAGAAAAAAAATTGTTAAATGAATGAATTTATAGCGCTATCGAATAGAGTGAATCGATTGCAATCGATAGACAAATTTGTTGTTTTTTTTTTTCATTGATTTTTCCTATATTTTTTACTATTCAAAAAAAATATATAAACTGTTGAAATTATTTTTCAATCACTAATCTGCAGGTCCTCAAAAATAATTACCAATAATTTGTTATTAATATATGATAAAAAATCACATGATATAAATTATTAACAATATATATTGCGTATGATATACATAGGCGCAAACGTTTAAAAATTGAGGTCAATAATTTATCTTAGCTATTGGATTGAGGCGTTAAATCAGACATAAAGGACATGATAAAGGTTCGGATATGGGAAAATCGAATTAACTGCCGATAGTGATTAAGAATATATACTTAGATATAAACTTTTTATACACATTACCAATGTGTGAAGGATATTAAAGTCAAAATTTAAATCAATGCAATTAACAATGAAATCTTACTTGGTACACAATCGCGATTGGTGGCGCCTCCAAAGTCCTGATTATTGCTCTGATCATTGGATGAGCATGTGAAGCCCAATGCAGGATTGTTAAACTGTGCCGATGTCGGTGTAGTACAGGAGGAGAGTCCACTGCTGGCCAAATATGGTGAATAGGCTGATGCTGCTGATCCGTAACCCCAATGCGTATTGCTGGCACCTAAACCAAATTGGGACATATCTTTGTTGTTGGTATATCGATTTGCATGTTTCATGTTGCAATACAAATGTATGTGGGATGTAAGTGAAAGCGAGGCGTGTAAGTGAAATGAGTTGTGGTGAGATTAGGTGTGAGATGAGAGGTGAGAGAAAACAAACAAAGAGAAGAATTGGATAACGATAAAAACTAGAATACATACTCGTAGCACATTGGCATAATACTCGACATTTGTGGGGATAACATAAAATTTAATTTAAAACTAAATGAAGAGAGACAAGCAGAGAGAGAGAGAGAGGGAAAGAGGAAGAAATGAAAAATTGGATTATATTTAACTGCAATACTATATTTAACTATTGCAACTTTAAGGATTCAGCTTTAATATCGATTATTTAATTTTTGATAAGTTTCGTTCAACTCAGACCACCATAAAAGTCCAAATTTTTTTAGTCTTTCTATGAATAAAATCGGATAAAACTTTCGTAGATTTAAGTTAAGTTTAAGTATCAATTTATACATGTCAGCGAAAGTTGGTCAAAATCTGATAATTGTATCCAAAAGAATGACAGCTTAGACGTGCCATGGATAACTTAGTTTTGATATAATTTAATAATTTGGAAAAATAGACGAATACGAATATATCAAGATATTATTTGCATACATAATGTATACAGATATGTAGTACAAGCAATAAGTACAAACGCTTGACAGTCCCCTCTGTCTGTCTGTCTATTTGTCCGTCTATCCACATTTACCGCATGGCAAATGTATTGCTCATGTGGGTCACTAATTGGTCCCCATCAGCGGTCATTCAGCAGGAGGGCAAAGGAGTTGGGCATAAAAATTACAAACAAATCTGATGAGATGGATAGGAAGGACAGCTTCTGGTTTTTGGTTGCGAAAAATGATACAATGAAAATGGACAAAAAAGCGCGATGCCAAAAATGCCAATGTTAAGGTTAGGGGTTAGGGGTTAGGGTTTTGGGTTTAGGGGCTACTCGTTTCTGATTTTAGATGTTCAGATGTTCAGGTTTTCAGGCTTTCAGGCATTCAGGTTTCTGTTTTCTGTTTTTCGGATAAAGTACAGACCACGTTGCGGGTCCAGGCTCATGCACAGATAATTAGGCTTAATTAATAGCCCGTTCGGAAATTATTAATTAGTTTTTATAGTCGACGGGCGCATTTTCGTATCCGGATATTGATTTTGTGGTGGCTTTATTAATGCTATTGGCTTAAATGCTTCTATCTACATTAATTACGTTGCTTTTTGTATACAATATTTGCTTGTTGCTGTTGTTGTTGTTGTTGTTGTTGTTGTCTATATGCATGTATGGCCTGCTGCTGGTCTGATGATGGTTGCCGTTGTTGTCAAACCGATTGACTTTATCTGCGCATATTTTGTTACTGAATTATTAACAAGAAATTGAGAGCTCAAAAGTTGATACACTCGGGAAACCAATCCAATTGTGGCCAGCATAACAGAAACCAAAACAACAAAAACAATAACAATAACAAAAACACAAACACAAATACAATCACAAACAGAAACACTAACAATTTTTGCACGTAAATAGTGTTAATGAAAAGTCCGTTAATATCTGGTCTAATTATCTAGTACCTAGTATCTGTCTATTATTTTTTTTTATCGGTTTAATGTGACATAAGAAAGTAAAGTTAACAATAATTTGCGACTGTTTTCAGTTGTAAAAGTTGTTATTGGAAAAAAAATACTTCCTTTAAAAGCGATAACTTCTATGCTGCCTATATGATATTCGATCTATTTAAATTGTCATCAATTTCCTAAAATTAAACTAAACTTAAGTTCAATAAGTTTTAATAATCAAACTTGTTTGGTCTAGGGATAAATGTAGCATGTAAATTTAGGACTAGTAGTAACTCTAATTATTGACAAATTTTATAGGATTCTGCAGACAAAAATTCATTAAGTTTAAGAAGAAAAATTTCTATAAATAATCCCATATTAATTCCAGATTTCACTACGATAAATCGATTAAGTTTTTTTTTCGCATAACTTCTAATGTATTTATCGGAATGATTTGGAGATGTAGATCTATTAAAATTTATTGCCAATCGATGTCAACTGAGAAACAATAAAAATCGATTAAAGCTCATTTGCCAATATCTCTTCTATACATTTATGAGACTAAACTTTAAATTTAAATCATTTTTAAGCAATAAAAAAATAAAAAATAAAAAAAACCGTAGAATTTTTTTTTGTTTATTAACGTTTTTTCTTGTATATAAAAATATGTATGTAATGTTTTTTTTTTTTTTTTTTTTTTTTTAAATAAACGCATTTGATAAAATATATGCCAGTAATTAAGTCAAGGGGCGACTGTCAATAAAATTTGTTAATAAATTATTGAGGTTATTTTGCTTTTTGCATATTTACCATTAAATTATGGGTAATCTGTAAAAACAGACGCTTTCAGTAATCATTATTTACACGCACACACACACACACACACACATATATATACATAATAGTCATATATTGTATATGTACATATATGTATGTATATATCAACCTGTATATGGAAGCATGAGTCATAGTCATAGGCTATACGCCTGGATCGGCCTGGTAAATGTCAGACAGTAAATCGCACAATTTGCATTATGATTTGTGCGATTCATGCTAGACATTGGTGGTTGGGTGTTTGACTGCCAGCTGGCACTATACAATGTGAAGAGGAGAGGAGCGAGAAGAAGAGGGAAAGGGAGAGCAACTTTGCAAGTGCAAATTGGCATTCATTGGCTGGCAATTTGTGTACTGATTGAATTGCATTTGATATTTATTTATTTAACCCCAGTAAAGTTTTTGGTTTTATTTTTTGTTTTTATTATTATTTCAGCAAAACTTGACTTTAATCAATAATAAACGTCTAATTTTCATTTAAATATGTTTTATACGAAATTTAAATAAATTACAAATATAATTTCCATCTGAATTTCAATTTATTTATTTTATTTTATAACAGTAACTAATTTTTGCCACAGCAGGAAATGAACATAACTATTTGAAAAGTAGAGCTACGGCTATATAAAACATATTTCTAATCAGCATTTATTTAAGTGAAACTGAATCCTGATCATCCTGTAAGTATTTCAAGCAATTTGCAAACAAGTTGAAGACGCTAACTCTTAAAGTTCCTGACATAGAGTTCTTGCTACGAACAATCGCACATACATATGTACTTTATATGCTGAACAACGCCTCCTTCTCTCTGTCACATACATTTCCTGCTGTCACAAAGTCATAATACCTCCACGTATCTCCTGTGTGAGGTTAGGTTAACCCTATGGGTACTGGTACATTATATATGTATATATATATATATAAAAAAGAGGAAAATGTCTGAATTGCTGTCATGTTTGACTAACGGTTTGTCGCTCTTGTTTGTCATTGTTGTTGTTGTATTTATTTTATTTTTATTTTTTTTTGCTTTTAGTGTTGTTGTCGTTTTTTTTTTGTTACTATGCAATTAATTGTCAATTTAAATTGAAACATCAAATTTAATATAAACGCATTTTTTAAATCTATAATTAAATTTCATTCATCAATATTAAAATACGAAAGAAAAAAAAAAATGAGCAAAAACTTTGAGCACGTTTTTTTTTTTGTTATTTATTGATTTAACATTTGCACAGAGATGCAACAACAAGAATTATTGACCACAAAAGTTGCTTGCACTTTTCAGCTAACGTTTTTAATACTGGCCCAAAGGCTAATACAAAATTGTATTATTTATTTTCGTGGTTCACTGTAATCATTATAGTGAAATTAACTATTTAAAATATTTTTTATTCATTTGAATTTTGCAATGCTTTAAAGTTGAGAAAAATTATGTTGAAATTTATGCTTAATAAATTGTATAAAGAAAATTATAGCATAGAAATAGAATGCGTATAAAATATATAGTATACAGATATATATTCACGTTCATCAAATTCATATTTCAATATCGACTAAAGAAATTTGATTGTTTTGTTTTTTTTTTATACACTGTAAATTTTGCACTTTAAGCTATGTGATTCTCTCTCATTTTTTTTTATTTTTTTTATCTTTCGCATTGACATCATTGATAATTTATAGGCATGTCGTGATTTATACCCATTATCAACCAATACAAAGTGGTGACAAACACACATACAGATTCATCCACTTGCACACAATACACGTATGTAAATGTATATGCCTGTGCACACAGATGAACAGACAGATAAATAAAAAGACCAAATACAATTTTTAGCCCCCAGTTTGCTCAGTGCTCTCATTGTCGATTGTTGTTATCGAATATATTTTTTTTTTTTTATATTTTTTTATTGTGGATGGTTTTGCTGCTGCTGTTGCTTTTGTTGTTGTTGTTATTGTGCTTGTTGACCACGTTTATTTGTTTGTATAATAAGCTTTGGTTAAATAAAGTGGTCAACAGCCCAACAATAACAGCAACAACAAGAGTAACAACAACTTTTTGGGGCAAGGTAAGCCGAAAAAACTCAACGAAAAAAAAATATCCATTTTTTATACACTTGCAAGAAATGTAGGCTAGGAGTTTGTAATGTAGAGTGGAAAATTCATTGCATACATAGCCCATAAAAAAATATATATACATATATATATATACATATATATTCATGATCAGCATCAACAGAAATGTTTAGCTTAGTCATTAAAGATAATTGACACAAATACTTCTCATAAAAGTCGAAACTTTTCGAATCGGAACACTAGAAGAAACATTCTGCTGTGCAAAGTTATACGGTGGAAAATTTCGAAAGTCAAAATTTAGTAGTTACTTATAGTTAAATATCCTTAAATGTTGAATATTTGAAATTTAAATTTTTGTAGAGCAAAGTTGTTTCTTCCATCAGGTTGTAGAATTTATGATTTGATTCAAATTGAAGCCATAGGATATATGTATAGCTGTCATTTGTCGTTTAAAACTTTGACTGAAATTCAGGTCTTAAGTCTCGGTAAGCATTCGTGCTAAATTTGTTTATATGCGGACCACCATCATATTATTATAGTTGTTATTGAATTAAAGGCATCAAAATTGGGTTTACTTTGCTTGCAAGTGTATGAAATCCTTGGATTTTGCTTAGTTTTTGTTTTGTTTTGTTTTGTTTAAAGGCGCAGTTAAATGCATAAAGATTTATTTGTTATTGTATCACAAAGTCTGCCAGCTAATCGTTTTGTGTGATTTCATGCGGTTGCATTGGGGTGTACCACAGAAATCTATGAGGTCTCCAACAACAACAACATCAGTAACAACAACAACAATAGCAACCCTGACCTTAGCACACTTGAAGCTAAGTTCAATTGCAAATTCTTTGTAGTACATTGTGGTTTTCGGATGTTTTTTTGGTTTTTTGTTTTATTATTTATTTTTTTTATTTTTTTTATGTTTTTTTTTTGTTTGGAAATGAAAATTGAAAATATGATAATGTTGAAAAGTGTTGAATAAATGCAACTACATAATAAATGTATGAATATAGATGATGTATGGATGAATGTAGGAATGTATGAATTGATGTATAGCTGATTTAGCTAATTAATTTACTTACTCTGACAATTGCCAATGGGCGGCATTCGAAATCCAGAAAGTGGATCCGTTGAAAAGTGAAACGGTCGTTGGCCAAATGCGAAATGGAATTGTTGTTGTTGCCCTAAAAGAGATAACACTAAGTTTTTTTCAGTTTTAATTATCTGTCCTTAACTTAATGTTTTTTGCAATCGTATTAATGTATATGTGTGTGTGTGTTTGTGTGTGTGTGTATGTGTGCGTTATGCTGTATATACCATGTAACTTTAGAGTTGATGATTGGTGCTATGCTTGAACTACTTTCGGCACTAGTTCCTAAATTAATACTTATGTTAGAGATCTCTTAGAGATCAGCTCTGACGGGCGGACACATTTTCCAGGATTTTTACAGCAACTTCAACTTTATTTAGCGGACACTTTCCTTGACTTTGCACCAAAGATTAAATACATTATCAGCTCAAAAGTAAGTATGTCTATGTTTGTATGCACATAACTAACCCTAACATAGAACCACATTATTTTGGATAAACAATTTTGTTGACGATTGACAATATATTCAGACATCTCAGAGAGAAAAAATATACAAAATAATGCAAAGCATTGCTTGGAATTACTTAGCAAATAATTCTGGTTAGCAAGTAAGTAGTACTTTCAGTAGTTATAAGCTAATCACCAGAACTACAGGGTATAAATATATATATATATACCATAATTATGTATGTTTGTCTGTGTGTGTGTGTTTTTATAAAAACTGACTAATGTCAATATAACAATGCCAAGAGCTTTAATAACTTATACTGAGATACACAGAGACAAACATTTTGAACTCTTTCGGTAACCCTTCACTATGTCTCTCTCTCTCTCTGTCTCTGTCTCACTCTCTCATCCTCTGTCATTCTGTCACAGTAGCTGCGACTAAACGTTGTCTCCCTTTTGCCAGTTGCAGTTTACGGCAGATTGGATTCATTATAAAATAATAACCTTTTGTCTGAAGTTGGTGGCGGCAGCTTAAACCCAACTACCATTTGACTCTCTATCTCTATCACTTTCTCTCTCTATCTCTCTCTCTCTCTTTCACTGTGACTCTCAGTGTGTGTGCGTGTGTGTGTGTGTTGCGTACCGCAGAAAACCGTGCCCTTTGCTTTTGGCCCATGCTGAATGAAAAGCTTACTGTTGTTGCAGCATATAAATTATGCCATGGATTGAATTGTTGCTCTGGACCCAGCAGATTACAACTACCAACAACTGACAACAACAACAACAACAAGAACAAGAGCAACAGCAAGATAAACTAACTACAACAAGAATGAAAACTGTTGAACTTCTGCTGCTACTCCTGCCGTTGTCTCGTGCTATGCTGTTGTCAGTCTGAGCTGGGATGCCTTAACATATGCAAAGTAAAATATTTGCATGCTTATAAATATGCATTTGCAGATGTTGAGCTAAGAGTCGACTATATATATATATGTATATATATGTATATTGATTATTCTACAAAAGACAAAGACTAACTGCTATTAAAAGAAAGAGAAAGCAAAAGAGAGAGAGAGAGAGAAAGAGACTTTGCATCTTTAATACAGTCTCATTCATGTTCGTAATTGCTGCTGCTGCTGCTGTTGCTGTTGCTGTTGGCTAAAAATTAATATATATTCAATATGTTCATTCTTAGCCATATGTTTAGCTCTATCTCTTTCTCTCTCTCTCTCTTACTATCTGTGTGTTTATATGTATGTGCTTATTGTCCAATGAATATGAATATTTATATAATATATACATGTATATATTTATACTTACTTGTCTTGGAACGTGGTTCACGTGGCCCATCAACAGTTACTTTGATCGCTTTGTTGTATGTGGCAATATGTGGAGGATTCGTTGACACGGTGATGGTTAATGTGAAACTCTTCCCTGCAACAAACACACACACACACACACGCAGACATACAATGAAAGTAGAAAAGAAAAAAAAATAAATAAATATAGTTAACATTTTTATGGGTTTTATCAGCAAAATGTCTTTTACACACGCGCGTTTACATATTTTTTTCATTTTCTTGTTTTTTCTTCTTTTTTTTTTGTATATGTCAAAGTTGAGTTATAGTCGGGTAACGCTTCAAAACATCGGTCGATTGTCACATCGTAAAAATCAAAACAGATTTGTTGACTATAAAACAATAAGCCAAACTGTGTATATGTATATGTGTATGCATATGTATATGTATATGTATATGTATATGTATATGTATATGTATATGTATATGTATATGTATATGTATATGTATATGTATATGTATATGTATATGTATATGTGTATGTGTATGTGTTTGTGTGGCCTAATTAATTACAGGTGTGCTACAGTACTACGGAACTCACAAACTGTGCGTTAGTAGACAGAACCATGCTATTGGCTATGACTTTTTGTTAGACTTATTAGACAATATAAAAAGTAAGCAAAGTAATCTTTGGCTTGCCGCAGTTTTTATAACCTGTCTTACGATCGTTTCTATGACAGCTTTATTTAATATATATTTACTCCATGTGTAGGACTTTTCACAAATGGTGTAAACTAAAGTCCTTTAAGTTTCAAGATTGCTTATTTGCCTAATTTGCATACAAAAATTTCGATTCTTTTTATGATAATAAAGTAGTCCGACAATATTTGTCATTATGAAAATTACCAAAATCCTGAATGTTGTAATCAGAGAACTGCACCAACAAAATATTTGTAATTTTCGATTAATCGTTTGTATGACAGTTTTATGATGTTAAAGTTAAAGTCGGATTTTGATCAAACATCAATGAGATATGTTAGTTATTATTAAGCCAAAGTCCTACAAATTTCACAAGTAAAAAAAATATTTCAGGCTAAAATTAAATTTTCAACTGATACTTTCCCATATTGGTGTATTATATATCCAATATATATAATATATATTTATATATTTATATATAGTACACCGATCCAGCTCAATCCGGCAATATATACACAACATAGAATTATCTATTCCAAGAATCATTGAGATTGCTTTTCAACTGGTTTCCGATAAAAATAAACAGTCGGGGCAAATGGATTTCAACTCGATTGATGATGCTGATCAAGAATATATATATATATATATATATTTTATAAACCTAGTACGGTTATAAAAAGTGATGTAAAGCTTTTATAACTTGCAGCATTTTATAAGAATAAACACATCGTAAGAATAAACACATCGATGGACAAGTATTTTTAACTAAAGGGAAGTGTTCTCTTTGTACGAACGAAATTACTGCGAAAAGTATAAAATATCAGGGTATAACATATCAGAAATGTTACTGTTTAAATGAAGCATATAAAGCATTCATGATCAGTATAATTTATTTACTTCAACGATTGCGTATAAGATTTGCCATGACTTGCCGTGCAAATTTTATTTATTCATTTATTGCAACTTTCAATGACTTTAGCTTTTTTTTTCGTGCAATTGAATAAATTTATCATAGATCATTATTATCAGATGTAACATACAGATGTAGTATGCCTCAGGACACATAATAATACACCTTGAATTTCATTTGACAGCTAATTTCAATGTGTAGCTTGCTTCCATTTTAAGAATTAATTACAATTCAAATTCATTGTCTGCATCACATGACTAACACACACACACAGACAGAGAGACAGACAGGCAAAGAGGAGTTTTTTTTTTTTTTTTTTTTTTTTTTGCAAGCAAAGATTTATTTCATTTGTGCCACACAGTTTTCTTTTAATTAACTTGTTACGCCTACCCATGCTTGCCACACCCCCATATGGCCAAGTGTTGTGACTGAGTCTGAGTCTGAGACTGAGACTGTGACTTGGTTTTTCTGCTGTGTTGTTGCTATTGTCAAGTGTTGCCAGGCTCACGATGAATTTGCTGAGATTCAATTAAAAGCATTTCAGCGCCAACTTCTGTCGACTAACAACTGCTAAAAACTTCCATTGCCCCACGGATGCCCTTTATGCCAGCAATATTGGCAACTACTTGAACCGTAGCATCTTTTCTTTTCTCAACATTTTTTTTTTTTTTTTTTTTTTTGTAACAGACTATGACAACGCGGCGTATGTGCAATGTCTTTCAAGTGTTTTGGCAGTTGCCGCCGCGCCGTTTGCTTTGCTTTTTAAGTTGACAAACAAAGCGTAAATCATTTTGGCACACAGAACAATAAACCGCCGAGAGACACAATGATAATGAGAGAGAGAGAGAGAGAGAGAGAGGGAGGAAGTGGAAGTGGAAGAGAGACTGAGACTGAGACTGAGACACACATACAGTGGCTTACATATGTTGCTGCCACACTCCACTGAATTCACTGACAATACCAATGTCGTTCTAGCCGTCATCTTATTCTTGTCTACCCTCGTTTCCTTCTCTCGCTTTCTCTCGTTCTTTCGTTCTCCCTTTCTCCAATGCCTCCATCGCTTGTTGTCTTGCCATAAAAAATGAACTTCGTTGTGAGTCTGTTTGCACTTGTTTCAATTGGCATTTAGTCTTTCGCCTTTCATTCTTTCCTGCTTCCCCTCTCTCTTTCTCTCTTTCTCTCTTACTTGCTCTTTTTCCTGTTACTGCTGCAAAATGCTTTTTAATGCGTTATCCTCTGACACTTTGTCCTTATTGCCATCAATTGTTCTTGATTGTTGACAATTTTGACAATTTTCTGTCTTTACAACTTGAGAAGTGTGCTGCATGCAACACTAAAGTATAACTGCCTCTAGCCTATAGCAAATGTATGTTAAGGTTTTTACTAGAATTTAGGAAATTGAGTGAAATTGGTATAGTAAACTCTTTGTTTCCCAAAGAGTTAGAATTGCAATTTCTGATTGTACAGACAATGATAATGATTTATGTATGAGATCAGTTTGAAATATTATCAGCTTAACGGCAACAAATTTTAATATTTTCATTTTCATTTTCATTTCATTTTTATTTTCCCTCCAAAAAATTTCAGTCCTATCGACATTCTAGTTGTCGCAATATAGCGGTGCGTTTTATGTCTCAGTGATCTTAGCTTTCTCTCTTTTATTAATTTGAGAATTTCTTATTTTTTTTGGCCAGGTCTCACACAGTTTTTCGGTATTCCGGTTTATTTTATAGCCTATGATCGAGCGATATTAAAGTTTCTCCAGAAGCCAATATGATCTATTTTAATCTGCTTGGTTTACCGTTTAGACATAAGTTCAAAGCTGCGAAGAAGGTTAAGAATATTTGTTAGCATGCGACTTACAATGTTCACAGTTTCTTCGAATGTTTCTCTTAGGATGCAGCATCTTCTACGAGATAAATGAATAGAATATGTGTAAAGAACTCATCCTCATCGACATTTACCATTGTTCACAGTGTCCAGCCTGCATGAATATACTCTGAATCTACATTGATCCATTTGTAACCTTGTGAGAGCTCTTAATGAGTTCTGGACTCTGCTTTATGGGTCATGTGTTGCCAAGATGCCATCAAGACTTTGACAGAAATTCATTAACGGATATTTGATTGAAATATCAAAATTGGATTAAATATGGGTTATCCTATGTATTGGATGTAAATACTGACTGTAAAATAGGAACAATTCATAATGCTCGAAATTTATTAAAACACACAAATCATCGATGGACAAACGTAATTTTTCCTTGCCGTTTATCATTTTAGGTCTATGACATAAATCAAAAAAAAGAAAAGAACAAATAAAATACAAATAAAAAATCAAAGCTATCAAAAAGAACAAGCAACAAACAGCAGAAGAAAATGAAGAAGGCGAAAAAAAATACCAAAAATTGAAAAACAAATTCAATGGGGGTGGCAATGGAAACCAAAAAAGCCGCAAAATGCGTTTTGGTGTTGGCTGACTTACTGTCTGGATTAAAAGGCTCAGAAAGCTTTCAAGGGCTTAGTGTGCAGGTAAGTATGCTGTTGATAACTGATGCAAAGTGAATTGTTTGCAGATGGCTCTCAAGAAAAAAAAAAAACAAATGAAACAATCAAAAATGTTATCTACACATCACAGCGAAGTTTTTAATACACTTTGGAGAAATAATCCTAAGCTTAGGACACTTCAAATTAACAATAAAAATTTTTGTATTTTTGAGCAGAGACGAAAAAATAAAATCAAAGCTTCTTGCGCGTGCTTATGCTGATCAGGAATATATATACATATATATATATATATATATATATATATATATATATAAAATATATAAATACTTTATGCGGTTTGCCTCAGCATAAAAGCATTGCAGGCTGTTGAGAAAAATGAATAAACCCAAAGATATACGTAAAGTAAAGAACTAAAGACTGTTTATATAAAGACGAATGTGTTTGTGTGTGTTGTGTGTGTGCGTGTGTTTGAATGTAAAATATGACAAACGGCGCAAATATTTGCCCAAAAATATTCGAATTCTTCGAGATGAGTAAAAATTTAATTGCAAATAATCCGCAAATTGTAAATTTTAAGCCATGAAAACGATTATGTGACTAAGTTATCTATGTGTGTGTGTGTGTGTGATTGTTTGTCTTGGCATATGTGACGGATATTGTGCGTGTATGTTTGTGTGTGTGTGCATGTGTATGTCTTTCTTGTGATTTGTGACACAGCCACAAGTATTGACAATAAGACAGACAGACAGGGAGACCGGCAGAGAGATGGAGATGGTGATGGTGATGAAGATGAAGATGAAGACGGAGACATTGACAGGCGTGTGAGCATGTGGCCTACTCCACTTTGTCTTACCCAAAGCTGCCTTACACGCCCCCAGGCCTCATCACCTATGGCAGCTGACACCACATGCCACACGCCACATGCCACACACACACACACACACACACACACACACACAAATACACACAACATACTTGCTTCTCCTGCCACTCCCCCACATTTGTATCTCAATGTCTGACACGATGCGTGTGTGCGTTGTATGCCTTTCATTACCCAATTGATTTACGACGCTTGTTCTGCAAATTGCCAAGGATTTGCAACGAGGATTTCAGTTATTTGTCAACCGCTTTGATTTTAATGTCGCACATGAAATGTTTTTTTCCTCAATTCCTCTCAATCGTCAAGTCGAAAACAAACAAAATTCTTTTCAGCCTACGATTACTACAACAATTTCAAGAAAAAAAAACCCTCAAAATTAAGTTATTATTAAAATTATTAAAATGTGTAAAATAAAATTAAGTTTTACTGTGTGATCTATAAAAAACTTTAGTTATGGAATTAGACAAATTACACAAGCGTAAGTTGCCACTCCTACTGTTATAATTTTGTATACCCTTACAGTGGGTATACTAATTTTGGACAGGATCTTGTAATGCTCCTTAGGAGGCATGACAGACCCAACAAAAGTATATATATTCTTGATCAGCATCGACAGCAGGATATAAATGTGCGTGCGTATCCGTCTGTCCCAACCAAAACTAGTCTCTAAGTTTAAAAGCTATCTACAATAAAAATATATGTCGAAACCGGCCGGAACGGACCACTATGTCATATAGCTGACATAGGAACGATCAGCTGAAAATGAATATTAATCTTTACTGCCAGCAATTGTCGCTATTATATCGGTACATAACTAAAATACTGAAAGCCTCAACGTCAAGGCGTTCCCTTTGTTTTTCCACTCAGCATTTTCTGCAATATCATGCTAATGTGTACACGCCTTGGGTTGCGTACGTTTCTCTAACAATTACCAAACATTTGGCTTTGAATTATGGAAACGAAATTTTAATTTCCGGTAAAAAAGAAAAAATAATAATTTCGGAGCTAGACATTTCAAAATCATTGGAGTTTCAGTCTAAAATTTCAGACGATCAGAAACTAACAGCAAGTCGATGCAATAATTTTACTCCTCTTAACATGAAACATTTAATTTTAATAGCCGGAATAAATATTTTAGAGAAAAAAGGGCAATAGAGAAATATTACCAGTAAGAATACAAATTTGTGTGGCATACTTTAAGGCTGAATGGCAATTTGAATTTCCTTTAATTCTTCCTATAAGTTAAAAATTATATTTTTATTTTTAGCTATGTTTTAGCTTATTTAAAATAAGCTATACAAATATTTAAAAATCAAATCTGCCAAGAAAAAAGTGTTGCGAGCGCACTTTAATAACTGTACACAATAAGGTTCTACCGAGATTTGAACTCGGATCGCTGGATTCAAAGTCCAAAGTGCTAACCATTACACCATAGAACCGATAGAATAACTGATTTTAATTACACTTAATAAAGAATTATAGTGTAAAATATTTAAATTTTAAGTTTCAAATTCAATTTATTAATGACATAACAATTTTGGTCTAAAGAAAACTTTATCATTTTTAAATCGACTGAAGAAATTAACAACAAATAATATCAGAATTTTCTAATATCTTCGGTTAATATTGACATTCTGTTATTGTTATTTATTAATTAATTATTATTATTAATATTAAAAAGTATTTAAACTAAAAAAATAAATAACGAAAACTTAACTTTGAATTATGAATTATGCTTTTAGTTTCTGTTCGCCTATAGTATATTAGTTTGAAAATTCATTGATTTCGGCATTTCTGGCATTAACATGATTTCCATTTTATTCATTTGTATCTTAATGATCTTTCTCTATGTATAAGATACTTTTGTATTTTACAAATATTTTCTATATATATATTCCAAATTTGTTATACTACATACTCACTATGCAGATACGTCGTGTTGTCGGATCGAATCACTGTAGAATTTAAATTTTGTATAAAATCTTCGGTCCGTTGAAAGTAACCTTGATTTCTTTGTTTTGTTTTCATATATGGTAAATGAGCAGTATCCTGCTTTTAATCTGTTCTTGTCTGCTATTGAGATTTTATCATATTATTGCAGAATCAGCATAGTTCAGTAGTCCGGATATTAATAGATGACTGAATTTGTAGTTCGAATCTCTTATGGATTTAGTCATACAGGAGAACCTTGAGTTTCTCCAGTTGGACCTTGTATAATTTTTTCTCATTTTTTAATTGTTAATCTTGTTTACTTGTTCAATTGTTTTAATTGTTAATCTCGTTTACTTGTTTCAGGTCAGAATCAATGTGTCATTTGTTGAAGAAATTCCCTCAAATTTTTATTGAGCTACGTAAATAAAAAGTCCTAGGAAACTGTTCTAGGCTACTTCTGCGCAAAGATCAGTAAACTTATCACTTAAGCTATTGCCAATTATTTAAAGTTCAATCTACAGATTGACTTCATTGGTTTCCTTTTTTTTTCTTGGAGAAATCATAATAATAGCTGAATTATAAAGGTAACTACGGAATTTTATTTTGGTTTACTCAAAACTCAACTAAGCTTATCATAACAAATAGTGACACAATTTACTGGCAGCCTGTTGCTGCCCCACAAAAGAATCCAAAATCTTGAAGCCAGAACCACAGCGCACAACCCCCAAAAAGTAAACCTCACATTATTCGCTTGCCTCGACACTTTCAACACGACAAGACAACAACAAGAATAAACAGAAAAAAAAGGCAAAAGGAAAAAGGAAAAAGAGCAACAAAAGCAAATTGTACACAATTTGGTCGGATTCGAGGCGTGTCCTTTTTCACACAGATCCTGCGGGGTGTGCGACAGTCAAGGTGTCAGTTTGTAAAAGTTTTATATTTCGCCTTTTTTTTCTGATATCTTGCCTTTTTAACGCCTCCTTTTTAACGCTAGAGTCAACGTTGGGGACTGCCTCGTCTTTCCCAGGCATTTGTCTTCTTTTAGGTCTAACCAGCACAATACCCAAGCTCCAAAACCCAAGACCCAAGACTCAAGTCCCATACCCAAGATTCAAGACCCATACCCAAGCTTAGACCTACTTTCAGACTTCAACTTCAAATGGCGGCAGCAGCATACGCCCTTTTTGTCGTTTGTCTTTTTATACCAAATTTTTATTTACTTCATCATGTTTGCACATGTTTATGTTAAAGTTATATTTATACCCTAAAAAAGAAATACGCATAATACTAGTGCATATGTTTCTCATTATTCGTTTTTGACAATTCTCTCAGTTTTAAAGCGGAACAATCCACATCGGACTATTATTTCATATAGTTGCCATAGGAACAATAGATCGAACAATATGTAAAAAAATTCTTTGACTTTTTAAGATTTATTCATTTAATAATGAACAAGTTTTGAATCAAATCAGTTTGGACCAAATCGGACTACTATACCATAGGACTTTGATTAGACTCTTTCCAGATATTTGTTTCATGTCGGATATCATATAGTTTTAATGGAAAAAAAGTCCCTTGCAAGAGTATGAGATTATCGGTGTGCCAAAAAGAATATTTCTGTCTTGTTTTACTTTGTCTTAGACAACGCCGTCTTTCACTTTCGTTTATTTGACTTGGTAGCAGGAGAAAAAGGGAATCGCTTCAGTTCACTTTTGCGGCTGCCTTATGTGTCTTAAGGTCTGGCAGAGTTATGTAAATACAAAAGAAAAAAAATAATAATAATAGCAAACAAAAAAAAAAAAAAAAAAAAGCCATGGGAATCAAGACTTGACTTGCCGATTATGTTGATACGATGTGGTGCATTGTGTGGTATGCTGTGGTGCGTTACGATATGATTAGATGGCAAAGTTATCGACGCTGGCGAGAAATTTTCGTAACAATCGCCAACAGGCACCGACAAGGGCAGCGACAACAGTAGCGACAGCGACAGCTTCCCCCAACTGCAGCAATCCCTGCCTGTTTTTATATGTTTATGTGTGCCTCTCTCTCTCTCTCTCTCTCTGTGACTCTCTGTGTATGTGAGTATTGCATGTGCATGGCACTTTGCTAATTAATAGTGTAGCGCAGTGCTAGGCGCAGGGGCCCGAATAAATCGATGCCTGAGTAATTAAATTGCATGACGCGCGCACACACACACACAAACACACAATATGAAAGGGCCAAGAGAATAGTGTGAGTGAGAAAGAAGTTAAGTAAATAGCTGGCGGTGAAAAAAAATGAGGGAAATCGCAATGTGAGTTGAGTGCCATGAATTACTCTATGTATGCAATTACCATACTACACTACGTATGTATATGTAACTCTATTTATGCATTACGTATACGACGCATTGGCCAATGCTGTAATATAGTAAACTAATTTCATCTGGGGGATGATGAAGAGCTTGCAAGCCAAGAGTCAAAAGAAAACGCATACAAAAATACAAGTATGGTAATACAATGAGAATGTGTTTTCGGGATTTTCAATCATCTTTCTGCTTTCATTTTAAATTGGTTGCCGCTGTCAAGAGGAGAACATGTTTTGGGGTTCCGCGGCGTTCTCATGTTACCTCACGTGGCATACACAAAGCATCATATAGATTTTGTTTGCCACTTGCTACTGTTGCTGCTGCTGGCTGCCAGACATCATAAATGAATGGGAAATTTACAATTAAACGCCTCAATGCGAATGCGAATGTGAATCTGAATGCGAACGCGAATGTGAATACGAATGTGAGTGCGAATGCGTATGTGAATCCATGAAATGAGATGACAGATGCACGTCTATTATTGGCATACAGAATGAATGACAATGCATAAGTCCTACGGCATTTTGGTTGGACATCCTTTGGTGGATATCCAATGCGGGTCCCTGACTCGCTGTGAAACACTGTTCTCAACCTCTGCATTCTTGCCGCACTTAAAGCATTGTTTTCTTTTGTATTGAATGCCTAAGCTTACATTTTATTTCACTATTCGTTCCATGCATTCCGCATAGAATCCTCATAGAACTAGTCTGTCAACGATTCTTGATTTTTTTCATAGTAATTGATGCTTCAGTTCATGTCGCTTAACGGTTTATTAAACACTTTAAGATGGTATGATACTTGGGAAAATGAAAATGGTTAATGGAAAGCGGAAAATGCCAAATGGCAAATGGCAAATGGGAGACAATGGTTCTCACTGTGCGTCTGCTAATGAACTGCTGACAATTTTCTGCAACACTTTACAAGCGGTTACAAAAGGATACAAAAGGATGACTGTGTCAAAAAAAAAAAGAAATAAAAAAAAATCAAATAAAAGGACGACAAGAGAAGTGAAAATGTTGGTAAAAAGTTACCGAATAATACGCATACAAAACGAATATAAGGAAACAAACGCGCAAGAGTAAGAGACAAAGAGAAAGAGAGAGAGAGAGAGAGCAAGGGCGCACTCAAAACTTTTGCCACTAGCCGACGGCAACGTTAGTCGGGGGCGATAATTGAACAAATTGTTTCGAGTGCATTTTGGCCACAAAGGAGAAGGACCAACACAACCAACGAATGCTGACAATATTCGAGTAGCACTTGAAAGACTTTTTCGGCCACGCGATGATGGATTTCCCACATAAAGCGAGATAGCGATAGCGATAGCCATAGCTATAGATATAGCTATATACATATATATATAGCACGAAACTGAATGCAGAGTGTGTGTTGCAAGAGACTTTTTCACATTGAAATATAAATTGAAACAAGAGAAAAAAGTTATTCTCATCGCACCGTAGATTTTATACACTTGTAAGCATAAACAAAGAGTTTTCTTCTCAAAAACATCAGTTTTTACCGATCTAATTTTACTAAGTTTGTATGAAGTGAGGCGATGTAGCATAACTAACAAAATAAAGTTTTTCATACAAAGACTTAATTTTCATCTGATCGTTTTTATTACAGCTGCATATATGTTTTATGTATTTAAAGTCCTGTAAGTTGCGATCAGATGTTTTTTAAATTTACTTTTCGATTAATCATTTCTATGACAACTGTAAGATGTAGTGGTCCTAGCCGGCACATACCAACTTATATATACATATATACATGATAAAGAAAAGCCAGACTTGACTTAGCAGTTTCGTAGAACGAATTCTCTCAAGTTAGCAATTAATCGATACCTAAAACCTTTAGTTCGCCAACGGATAATTAATTTAATTTGGAAATAACTTTGTCTTTTCGGATGCATGCAAATGTTGAGACAGATAAAAGATTGATAATCGATTTGATGCAATGTTTCTCACATTCTCTATCATTTTATTTTCAATGAATAATTGCTTGGTCAAAGGTTATCAAATGCAAAGTTATGAAATTAATTCAATCAACATAAACAAATAAAGAAACAATGGGCTTTATTTGTAATATCTAATATTTTGGAATGAACAAACTTCCATTATTCAGTTAAAGCATTCCGAAATTGAATATCAAATTTTTAATTTTGTAAATCCCTTTTGCTTCGATTTTAAATATTGAAATATAGAAATTTTATGATTTTTCATTTTTATTATTAAGACTATATTTGAAAAAATTTAACAATAATAATTATTTCGTAATTTTTACCGATAAAAATTATAGCCGTTATACCGTTGAATGTTCGTAGAACTTTTCAATATATAATATTTGAATAAAACTATTAACTATATTCAGTCCGACAGTCTGTCCGAAGTGTTTGAGTAGTTTTATATAACAATAATTTACTATATACACTTATCACTTACCTCTGCCACTGCGTCCTACAAAACGTAGATCATTGAATTTAGCTACTTGATTCTTCATGACTGCAGTACAGTTACGCAATTCAGCACAGTAATTTTCATCGTTGCCAGCCCTTACAGTGACCATAGTGCCGTCCATGATATCGCCAAGTGAGACAACCTTAAAGGCAACAGGCAGCGTCTTGTTCGACCGCCAATGGGGCGGCAGGACTGTGCAGACAAAGAGGGGGCTGCTTGTTCTTATAAGCTCACCAGGATGCTCGGTAAGAAAATCGCCTAGAGTGCGTTCGGCGAGTATATCCGAGGTCATCTTAGTGTAGGCTTCATTGAGGAGCTGGGCGGGTGTTGGAGGTGTGTTTTGTTCAGTGCTGTTGTTGTTATTGTTGTTGCTGTTGCTGCTTGAGTTGTTGTTGTTGTTGGTGGTGCCATTTGTGTTGCTTGCATTGTTGTTGTTGTTATTGTTGTTGTTACTGCTTGATGTGTTATTGTTCGCGCTATTGTTGTTGTTATTGTTGTTGTTATTATTATTATTATTGGCATTGGAAGCCGTCGAATTGCTGCTTGTTGTTGTCAAATGCATTTTGTGGCTGCTGTTGCTGTTGCTGCTGCTGTGACTGTGACTGTGACTAAGAAGTTGACTATGATTGTGACTATGTGTTGTGCTACTGTGACTGATACTATTATTATGACTGTTACTGTTGCTGTGCTGGTGCTGATGTTGTGTGTTATACTGATTGTTGAAGAGATGCTGCTGCAGTTGCTCTTGATGTTGATGTTGCTGTTGCTGTTGCTGCTGCTGTTGCAGCTGTAGATGCTGCGGATGAATGTAATAAGGCTGTGTATGCTGTTCCAACGGCTCCTGCTCAAACTGCTCCAGATGTCCTTGAGCGTGAGCCTGCACTTTTTTTAAACGCACAATTTTGTCTTCTTTCGACTAACGGTTTATGGTTTATAATTACAACTCGTTCCTTCCAAGTTGTCCAACGTCCTTTATCTGCACAGAGAAATTCAATAATAATTCGATTAGATATAAAAAAATATAGATATAAATTACGATCTAAAAACTCAATTTTCGGATGATTTCTCATATGGCAGCTATGTGAAATATATAACGGTTACATTTTGGATTTAATTTATATGAGACGTGTAAGTCGTCACTAAGCCATAATTCTACAAGTTTAAGGAGATTACTGTGTCATTGAGATTACTGTACAACTTTCGGTTGAAAGAGTTTGGGTTGAAAGAGACAGACAGACAGACAGACGAACATGCATATTAGGAAACTCCTGTCGATGGTCGATGGATCAAGAATATATAGAATTTGTTGAGTTTGCCACGCCTCCCAATGGGCAGTACACTCTCCTGTCCAATATACCCAAATTGGACTAATATACCCTCTCCAGGAATTAAAAAAGTTATTTCGTTATCTTGAAAAGACTTATCTAAGATTTTATGTATAGAATTTAAAATTTTTACCCATCGCTTCAATGTCATGAGAGCTTCAGGTTAACTTATCAAATAAAAGTAATTCTTCATACAAAGACGAAATTTTCAACCGAAATGTTATAGTGATCCGATTCTATATACATATTAGGATAATAAGAATCATCAATGCTACATTTCATTCAGCTATTAAATTGGATACTTGATATATATATATATAAATATATATATATATATATACGTTCTTACATTCCAGAATTTTAAACGGTTTCACTTTGTCAAATAGAAGTAGAGAACCTACAGACATATTTTCCATCTATGTCAACGCGATTTGAAGTTGAAATTTTCTTGTGCTGCAGGAAAAATGGAAATGGGAAAATTGACTTGAATTTTGAACTCTGGTGACTGGTCATGAAATTTGGAGTGTCATCATGTTAATGTCTTTAAATCACAGCCAAACGACATTTTACACCGCCAGGATATGGTCCGGTGCTGACTGTTGACTGCCTGGTCGACTGGCCTGGTTGGTTGGTTGGTTGGTCGTTTGGCTGGTTGGATGGTTGGAAGGACGGTTGGTGCTTGGTGTACAAGTATGAAGGCCGCCCGGATAGCACACATAAACACAAATCAATTGTCAACCACTCGACGTGTCCATGAGGACGCCATGTTGAACCAATGTTGCTGGCTGCATGTTGTACGTTGAACGTTGCATGGTGCATGGTGTATACTGCATGCTGAACGTTGAACCTTTAGCGGAACGCAATTTGCGTTGCACTTTTCAATTTCCTGTAACGTGTAATGGTAAAAGACATTGCACTGCAGAGGGAATGAAACAGGAACAGGAATAGGAACAGGACATGTGGCTAGCTGTGGCTAGCTGTGGCATGCAACTACGCAAATCTAGTCGTCATCCGCGTGGACATCATTTACAGTGCCTAGCTGTAACCAGTGTCAAAATGATTGTGGACTCACGGGTGAGAATTTGTGGTTTGGTTCTTGCATATTTTGTCACTTGTCGACGCTACTCGGTCGCCGTTCAACATGACCCATCACATCGCCAGTTCACAGTACACAGTCCCAGCGTAGTTCCAGCACAGTCCCAGTACAGTTCCAGCACATGCCATCACATCCCATTACGTAGCACATCATCGCCGTCGTCGTCGTCGTCATCAGTCAGTGCTAGTTTTTGCATACCTCTCGACATCGGGTCTACTCTTCAATACAGAGTCACATGCATTCAAGTTACCCTGAAGGATGCTTGTTACTGATTTAGTTGAAGTTGTGAGCATGAGTTTGAGTTGAAGTTTGAGTTGAAGTTGAAGTTGCAAATCAGTAAACTGACCACATCCGTTGATCTTGTTGCTGGACTTGTTCTTCTTGTCATGTTACAACTTTAAAATACTAAAATTTTGCAGATTTCTACCTATATTTCATACCATGATTTTAACTACCAATTTATCATGTACTCTGCCACCAAATGTCCATTTTATTCTACCATGTTACCCCGACCTCAGTTAACCGATAAAAATTACTTAAAAATGCCACAACTCATGGGTTGACTTTTAGCCAACACAAGCAGGAAAAAAACAAGAGAAGTGAAAAAAAAAAAATAAAACAAGAAGAAGAAAAAACACGACACATTGAATATGGAAATGGCAATGGTAAATGGTAAATGGGAAAGAGAGAAAAGTGACAAGGGAATTGCGCAAAGGGAAATCGCGGCAAAAATCCAACGGAAGCCAAACGTGTCGGCGCGTGGGCAGCAAAGCACCAAAACACAAACAACAGAAATAAACGGGAGAACAGCAACAGCAACAGCAGCAGCAGCAGCAGTAAAAAAAAAAAAAAACAGCAAGGCAGGCACAAAATGGACAATCTGGTATGAGATGATGGGTACGCGGTGTAGGGCGGTGGGTGTCGCCATTTCGCCATCCGCCATCTGACATGCAACATGCGGCATTTACCATCCGCCATCCGCCATCCGCCATCCGCCATCCGCCATGCGCCATACACCATTTGCCTTTTATTGTAAATTTACTTTATAAAGGTTATTACCAAGTTATCAGACAGAGTGAGAGAGATAGAGAGAATGAGAGTGGAAGTGAAAGAGAAAGAAGGAGTCTGTCCCGCAACAGTTGATTTGGGTCTTGTTTGGTGTGTAATAACCGGCCCAATCATGCCTTGAACAGTAGACATAACTGTACTCGGTTACGATACTTGCAGAAGCATGATTATCGAGGAAGTTTTGCTTCAAGACTATTATGAAATTAATAAAAAAAAAACGGTATATAAAGGTAATATAACTTATTCAACATTTGTTTAAGACACTCAAACAACAGTTGTACAAATCGAAATTTATGAAATTGTGAAAAAAGTAGAAAAAACGAAACAAGAAACAAAAGATATTTTCGACACATCGCATATTTACAAGCATAAATATAGATTACCCGCAGAGGAAACTTTAACTTTTGAATTGATCGTTTCTATGATAGCAAAATTCCCTTGTATTGTTTCAGATCTTAGAGTCATTCACACTTTCTCCAATGCATTCTCCTCTTACTATTGGAGAGAATGAATATACCCTTGCAAAAAGTATAAAAAATGATATTGACAAAAGTCAGAAGTCGTGGACAATCGCGCCATAATCCGCGCTTGCCGTCACCATTGAAGCTTAAAATTTCAGAGAAACTGTGAAAAGTGTCTGGGAAAACTGGGAGAAATTCTACAACTGGGTAGTTGGGTAACGAGTCACGCGTGGTTTGTCACCTCCTTGTTTCTGTCATTGTTATTGTTGTTATTGCTCTTTACTTCTTCTTCATTTTTTTTTTTTTTTTGTACACACGACTAGTAACTTTTTTATTCCTCTTTTTTTTAACAACTTTTCGACTTGGGGGTAAATCAAAATCCATGGTTTTATTAAAGGACACGATACTCCGAAACTCTGCTCAATCGCGCGTTGGTATCAATAGCCGGACCAACACACAGACACATACACACACATATGGATAGAGAGAAACTCACAGATACACGTGCACATAAGTCGACGGTTTACACGCAAGTTTAACCCTTTGATGGCCCCATCCACACATTTACAACATGTAAATTGTTTCAATTTGCGGCATTTGCCGTAAAGCTGCGCAATTTTCGACATGCCATGGATACTCTGAGAGTGCTGTAAAGCGTATGTGTGTGTGTGTGTGTGTGTTGGTCGTTGGACATTGTATGTGGCTTCATTTTTTTTTTCTCTTTTTTTGTTATAGTTGTCCATGTCCATGTCCATGTTGCCTAGTGCAGCTGTTGTACTCCACAGACTACTCGAACGCAATCCGCATCTGAACTCAAAATACAAAACTTGTTAAATGTCATAGCTTATATATATATATATAAAGTATATATACATACTAAGTATATATGTTGCTATATTTGAGAGGGACAGGGTGTCCACGCGATGTCCTCGTCTCATCTAAAAACAGCAACTGATGCTGCTGCGACTTTGATGTAGTTAAATTTTAATTGGACTTTGGGTTTTTATCCCCCGTCTGGGGTATTTCGTAAATATGTGCGTGCGTGTGTGTGTGTGTGTGTGTGTGTGTGTGTCCGGCTGACTGTGTGTACATATGTGGAGAGAGAGCGGTTTAGCAGCTATTGTGGTATTTGAAATTTTACATATTACATTAACACATTCCGAACAATTTCGAGAATCTAAGAAAATATCTGCATAAAGACAGAAGAGAACAACAAATTGTTAGCATATTCACAAGCGGCTTGAAATATTAGCTGTGTATTTAAGCTTGGATTAAACAAATTAAAATAATTTATACAAATGATTATAGTTTTTGTATTTTTGGGATTCAGGACTTTTCAATATAATATATTCCAATATTTATAAGAATGCCTTTTGATGCTGATGTTAATGCAATGATGAACAAAGCGATCCCAAATGGCATGTAACATACTCGTAACAATGTTGTTCAATGTTATCTGTTGGTTTGAGCCTCTAAATTAACAACATTTGCTACTAACTAACAGCAAATTAAGCCATACATTGTTTATAAATGCTCAAGTGCCCCCCAAGAGTGCTAGACAGTGGCCAAAAGAAGATGAGAGCTGCCTGGCATCAGTAAATAAACGGCAGACAAGGGGGTAAGGGCTTTGGATTGCTACAGGAGCCAAGAGCCAGGAGTCAGAAGTTCAGGATTCGCTTTAATGCCTAAATCAACTAACTTTGCGGGCAGCAAACTTATTTCCGGCATGCCGAGAACATTTCCCCAAACTTCGAAACATAGAACATCAAGGCGTACGTACGCATACACATACACATATACATACACATACACATATATACATACACATACGCACTCATGCATACATGCAAAGTCAGAGGACTAAAGTACCAAAGGACTGCACAGAAATCAACAGCTAGAGAGCAGACACAAAATTCAACCATAAATTGATACAGTAACACGCCTCAGACTCATGCCACACACTCAACTCCAGACTGCACACTTCTCACAGCCCCATGGCTGTCTACTGCGATTGGATCTGGCCAAACACTCGATCAAAATGCAGCAAAAAAGGACTTGCTGCATTTGAGGACGATGCAGTCAATGCATTCATTGCAATGCAATCTTTCCGGCTGCCTCCCTATGTCGGACCTCCCGGGACGGACAGGAAGGACAACTGCATGGCTGGCTGGCCCGTTGGTTGGTTGGTCGGTTGGCCGGTTGGTTGCTTGGCCAGTTGGCTGTCTGGACGTCTGGCCAGAAAACCGAAAACGAGCAACCAACAATCCCAAGTTTTTGGTCAACTTTGGGCCAAAACAATGCTCCCTAGGACCACCAGGTAGTTGGGCAACACCCACCAGCACCACACATGCATTCGAGTCACATCTCTGGCAAGGATGCAAGCACAGCCAGTGTTTGTGTTTTTTTGGGGGGAAGAGAGTGCAGGGACGACAACTGAAAACGAGGCACGCATCTTTTGTGATTCGTTCTCTTGCCCTTTGTTTTTTTTTTTTGTTTTTTTTTTTTGGGGGTGCTGCTATTGTTGTTACTAGTGTTGCAGCTCTTCCTCGTGTGGCCTGTATTAATAACGTGCAGCGGCACACGTCCTGCCAGGCTGCATGTGCATGTGCATGTGTATCCTATATAAGTGTGTGTGTGTGCTTGCTGTGTGCACGCGTGTAAGGCCCCAAAAAGCAACTGCTGCAACAGAAGTTGGACTTTCTCTGGTCAATTCGCGGTTTTGCTTGTCACTTAGCCGACGCATTGCACAACAGCGGCCTCGTTGGCCATTTGATAAACGACGAAGAAACAAAACGACGCCAAACGAGATGTCATCACACGAAGTGCAGCCACAGCCACAGCCGCAGCCACAGCCGGAACTGAGACTGGAACTGGAACTGAAACTGGGAACAGGGAACAGGGAACAGGACCATGAGCAGGACCTCGACCTGAAGATGGAGTTGATGTTGGTATTGGTGTTGGTGTTGGTGTTGGTGTTGGTGTTGGTGTTGGCACTGCCTGTTGGTCCTGAGGCGACAATGTGACGACATGCAGTGTCTATTGAATTATCTGGCCGAGGTGTCTACTAGGCGTGATACATCTGACTGCACTGCACTGCACTGCACTGCACGGCGTTGTGTTGTGTTGTCTTGTCTATCCCTTTCGCTTTCTTTCTCGTCCTCTCAACGTTATTCGATTTGAGCCTAAAGAGTACGTGATAAAGCATGTGTAGGCTGACATATGGCTATATATAGAAGTTTTTAGCTTGCTTTTATAATTTTCTCTACTTTAAAGACTCTCATGAGGTCTTTATGCTTTTGTTCGATAAATAGAACAGATTTTAAGTGAAGGAAAACTATAAACTCTAAGGCTAAATAGAAAAATATAATGTTAATGGAGATGCGAAAATAACTGTGTGTAAATTAAAGATGCTTAAAAGAGGAAAGAGCTGAATTCTGTAAATACAATACAATAATAAAGAATAAAATTGCCAGCAAAAATGTTGATATAATATTGAACGGATTTTTTTTTTTTTTTATATTTGACCTAGAATCATATTTCAAATTAATAATTGTTAAATATGTTCTTAAAAAACTTTCTTAGATAAGCAAATTGACCAATAAATATAAAAAAAAATTAAATAAATAATAAAATAAAAAAAAAAGAATTGGACTTTGACATGTTCAAACTGTTAGATATTTTATAGGCGATGCTCCAAAAATTTTTCAAAATAAATGTTCTAGCAACAACAAGCAGCATATCTCCAGTTAGGACCAGGGTCAGCATATTCCAGAAAGAATAGTAAAAAAATAACAATAAATAAATAATAAAATACTAGCAGCTCAAGTAAAAAAAAAATAAATTGCATAAAAGAATTCAGGAACTTTTTATATAAAAAATTGCAAATTTTGCTTTCGTATTGATTTCAATTCTTCAGCTAATCGATTTGAAGATACAGAAATTAATATTTCTAAAGATTTATATAATGTATAATATGCGTAATATGCTATAAATGGAACTGTGCCTTTAATTATATATTATTATAGTCAAACATAGCTGATCTGACACTGAGCTTGATGCTGAGCTGATTTGTTAGCTGAGATAAGAGCTTCTGTTGTTTATAGAATTTAAGTGGCGTAATAAGTCCGAATAGTTGTCGTTAAGTGCTGCCTAACTCTATATATCTGTCTCTGTCTCTTTCTCTCTCTCTCTTTGTCCCTGTCTCTGTCTCTGTCTCTGTAGTCATGTGTTACTGTTCTGTCCTTGGTGAATTTATTGTTTGTTTGCATTTGCCTAAAGCTTGCTTCAGCTTTTGCTTTTTCGGTAACCTCCTTGACCAGGATTTGTTCGTCTAGTCACAGTTGATGTTGCTAGACTTGCAGTGGACGTTCAGTTGCAGTAGTTTGCAGCACTTGCAACTGTTGCAACAGAGCTGGCATTTAACAGTTTTTGGGCCTTGATTGGATTTTACACAGGCTTCTGAATAAAGTGAAAAATTGCATTTTGAGCAGTTGCTGTCGTCGTTGTTGTTGTTGCTGCAATTTGTTGTTGTTGTTGTTGTTTTTACTGTTGATGAAGTCAGCTTTGGTTTGGTTCGGTTTTATTTGGTTTTGCTGGTCAGCCAGCCTGTGGCTGTCTGTTATTTTGAAATACTCGTTGAGTGGCTCGTTTGCGGTAAGCATGCATGTTGCTTGCCCTAGTCCCGCACCTGCACCCGCACCCGCACCCGCATCCAGACGCCGCACTCGGTCACACATCTCACTTTAGCACCTAACATAAAATGTCCCAACTGTTCTTTTACTCATCTCTTTCTCGCTTCATGCAGCTACATTCAGCTTTTACCCTTCAAAATGCCGAAGTAAAGCTTTGTTAATTTTTCTAACACATTTTAAAAGGTCTACGTAATAACAACAAAAACAACAACAACAACAACAGCAACGACAACAAAGGACAATGAACAATGGGCGGGCTATAACGCCCATTAACTGTTTATTAGCACCTCAAGCTGCCCGGCGCCAGTCAAGTGTATAATGCTGCTTCTCCTGCCTATTCAATCTTTCTTTCTCTCTCTCTCTCTCTCTGTGTGTCTGTTTCTCTCGCTCTGGCTGCTATGTAAATGTCTGGATGTATGTGTAAATGCAATATTGCATTTCTACGGCAATTAAAATGAATTTTCCGGTTACTTGACACATAACATAATTTGCATTTCCTGCGCCAGGCATGCCATTTCTCCAATCTTCCATCCCCCCGAATACACTCTTTGCCCTTTCCCCCCAAGGCATACTGCACTTGATGTGTTGGCCTGAAGCTTTAGATTGTTTGAATGCATAAATGATGCAATGGAGGCAGCTTCAACTGCAACGACAACAACGTCAACGACAACAACAACAACAACAACAACAATGAAGTGCAACCACAGGCATATGCAACCCTTCAAGGTGTCTACAACACTACACACGCCCCATTCCGCCCATATATCTCTTTCCCTTTCCCTTTCCCTTTCCCTTGTTCATCGTCTCATCACTTTTATCATTCCTTGCCAAAACCCCTGCAGTTTTCTGCGTGTGTGTTGTGATGCGGCGTGTCTCGGTATCACCTTCAGAAAACACTAGTCAGCAAAGGATTTATAACACTTAAGAACTGCATCCGAATCGTATATTATGTTATGTTATTAGACATTATCAGAAACTATATAGTATTATCTTTTTCATATATGTAAATATTAATCGTCCGTTTAAGGAAAGTTTTCGCTTAAAATCAATTCTTCTGATTTCTAGGAAAAGTGTAATGGTAGATCTGGAGGACTTGGCTTGAATTTCTTTATCTGAGTGTCGATTGGCACTATACGATATAGCAAAAGTGAAGCATAGTTAACATACTCGATTTTGATGACATTTTAGAAAAATTATATATAAAAATATATTTAAATTGTTTAATATATAAATACATAAATGATTTATATGTGTACAATAAAATATTTATTAAAAATAATTCATTCATTTATTTTTATTTACTAAATTATTTACTATAAAAAAAAACCAATTTTTTTAAAAGAATTTCAATTTTAGTTTATCAAAAATGTTGAAATACAAAATACTACAAAAAAAAAAAAAAAAAAAACCAAAAACTTGACTTTGAATTATGAAACATGATCTACATTTTTTTTGCCCTCACACCTGTGCCCGAAATTTAAATTTCCTTAATTTCTTCCCATATGTAAAAACTTATGTTTTATTATACTCTTGCATAGGATATATTTTGATTTTGGACAGGATTTTTTTCCAAATATGCAATATCAGCCTGTCCGTCTTTTTTAAAGCTATCTCAATAAGTGGGCATCAGCCTAATCGGACCACTATATTATATAAATTTTGGAAGAATTGGTCGAAAATTTAGTGTTTGTATGAAAAGTTTACTTCGAAGAATGCAAAGGTATGAATTCTTATTTCCGCTGAAGATAATTTTGCTTTCTTGTTTTAGTTATCGATGCCTTCTGAAAATTATTTCCAATTCTCACTTTGCAATTTGTGCATTCTCAATGTTATATGCATGTTGTGCAGTGTAGATACAGACATATTTTGCATGTTGTCACCAATGTCAGATGCCAATCTCCTGCCGCCCAGATGCATCCTTCCTACTTACTGTGTTTCCTTCCTTATTTTGGTCAGTATCTACAAGCAGCACTGCTCCACTGCACCACTGCACCCCATCGACTGATTTCATTCGACTGCCCTAATTGACATGCCGGCACACACTTGGCGCGTTTGTCCAAATCACCGAGTTTAACAAATTAAATGACTTCTAGTGTGTACATTGTTTTGACACGGATGTCCCCATCAATCCGTAGCATAGACGAGTATGCACCATCTCTCTCTCTCTTTCTCTCTCTCTCTCACACACAAAATCTCTGAGGTATGAGCAACGTCTGAGCTTTCCCAAATTCCTGTTGATTGCTCAATACTCGGTAATGCTCGGTACTCGGCACATGGCACTTGGCGTTTCAAGCAACGAGCTACGAACTACGAGCACAATGCTCATTGCATGACAATCTCCTACCTGCAAATATGAACCTTTTGAACAGGGGGGAGGGGGAGGAAGCAAATGCCCAATGCAGCGCACACATTCTACCACAGACCACCATCATTGAGATTGGCATGGGGTTTTGGGGATGCGATTGAGGTTGAGGTTAAGATTGGGGTTGGGGTTGGGATTTGGGTTGAAGTAAAGCTTGTTATTGTGGTTTGGGGAGATTTTGGGTCTGGCTGTGTGCATGTGTTTGTTATGCAGTTTGCATGATGTGTTGTCAAACGCAGTCAGACACAAGATTGTATGACTTTAATTACATGATTCAACATTATGTTGTTGAATCTTTATGCTTTTATGCCAGCAGAGAACTCAGTACCACTAGACACTATGAATCGGTAGATTTTAGGTTCAACGGTTCTTCCTTTGGGGACCACCCAAACATTCAATGCGGCTGCCTTTGATACACATCACATTTTGTTTTGTTTTTGTTTTTGTATTTGTTTTTTTTTTTTATTTTTATGGCGTTTGTCTTGCGCCCTGAGTCTCACGTCATGCGTCTTACGTGTTGCGCCTTTAGCATTTTATGTCTTTATAAATACACAACAGAATTGAAGGCACTGTAGGCAATACAGCAAGCAGTGGGCGAGGCATAAGATATTAGTGTTGCGAGTTTGTATGATTCATGTGCTAGTATTCATGACTTGACTTTTTGTTTTGTTTATGGCAATTAAATTTCATTCAACAACAACAACAACAAAAACGACAACATAAATTCCAGCAAAAAAAAAAAATATATATATAAATATATATATATATACTTGTATATATATTTATATATAAATTCACTTTTTGAGGCACTGAGCTGCAACCAAAGGCATGATATATTCTCATATTTTTTTACACAATTTTGATTGTAAAAAAAAAAAAATTTATGCATTCGCAGCTAAAGAGCTAAACCTTCATTTAACAATGAGTGAAACATACCTGACAAATATTCAATTAGCATTATCTACATATAGAAACATAATATAATTTCTTTGCACTTTCAAATTTATTTTATTTTCATTTTATTTTTATTTTTTTGCATTACTTTTTACAATATTTTTATTGGTTACATTAAAAATTTGTTGTTTGTTTTCAATTTTATTTTTAGCTTTATATTTGTGGCATTTTTTTTTTTGCCACCGCAAACGCAAACGCATCGCGTCGCGTGTGTTCAAAAACTTAAGTACTGTTTGGCGGGCGCGCGTGTGTGTTTTGTGTTTAAGCTATCGTTGAGTTAACATTGCGGCGTCTCTCGCATTGGCAAGTGACTATGGCAAGTGGCAAGTGGCAAGTGGCAAGAAGCAAGTAGCAAGTAGCAAGTGGCAAGTACTCATAACGCGCAACCGAAATTTCATTGGATCTCGGATATAAATTACACATATGCTACATTTAATATGAGTCTTCTTTCTTCTTTGTGTGAAATGTCTGCGTCGCTTCCCGCATGCATGTGTGTGTATGCGTGTGCGTGTGCCTGTGCCTGTGTGTGTAGCATCGTTTACGTTTTTTGTTTGAGTCGTTGGCGCTTGCTTTGAAGTTAAGTTTTAAACATTCTTTTTATGGCATATTCTATTCTTTAATACTGAGTTTACATATATACATATATGTATATATATGTATATATATATGTATATATATATATATATATATATGTATATATATGTGTGTGTGTCTTTGTGTTATTTACGTGTAAGATGGCTGCTTCTTAATTTACTTAAAACTCACTCAACTTTCAACGTTTAGACAACATACAACATACAACATTCTCACTCAGCATAAGACTCCACTCGACTCTCAATTAGCAACAAAACTCATGCCCCACTGTACACACATACACATATACACAGAGACATTCCACATGTGTGTGTGTGTGTGTGTGTTCACTCATGGCAAGGGTTGCAAATTGTGGAGCACGGCGTTGAGAATGAAACGAGATTTTGATATTTTCACTCAACTCAAAATTGGTTGGCGCTCATTGGACTCCGCCCCCGTCGCAATAGTATCAAATGCAGCTGCAGCTCGCTCGCTTTCTCTATCTTTCTCTCTCTCTCTCTCTCTCTCTCTCTGTCATTCTCTCTGTCTCTCTCAATGTATAGATGTGTGTGTGTCTTTGTGTGGTCAATTTTATTTTTGTGTAATTTTCATACACTTACAAGAGCATATAAACTGTGGTCAGCAATTTGTAACATACAAAAAGAGGCGTGGCAATGCATTAAATGTATATGAAATATATATTCATGATCATAAGCAAATGATGAGTACTATAAGCGCTGCCTGTCTGTCTATCTTTTCAACTGTTTTATCATTTGAAAATTTCTGTTAATAAAATAATATTGTAACATTTCACATTATGACAGATAACAATTTCATTCACATTCATTAATCTATGCGAGATATTATAGCTGCAGGTCAAGAATTTGGGCTTATTAACTTTGTTTTAAAACTACAATTGGCTCAACAATGAAAGATTTCTCTTAGGACCACTACATGCTGTTCCTCATCCAAGCCCGAAATAAGGCCCAATTTAGGGACAGAGACTTAACCCGTTAAATTGTTCTATGGAGCTTCAAATTCTTGCTGTTTTTTTTTTATAAGTTATCTTAAACTCAAAAGTGAGGAGCGCCACTTTGTACTGGTTATTGTAGAAATAGGGCTGACTGACATCATACAACTGTCATAGCAAAGATTGGTCGAAAATTGAAATTTTACCTATAACTTTCAAGAGTATAAATTCTTCGGATAGTCATAGCTGACTTTATCTATTTTTTTTTTTTTTTTGGTTTTTTTTTTTGTATATTTTCCGTGTTATTTTAATTTGGGGTTGGTTTTGTTATTGCCGCCTCCATATATATTTTTGCGGCAGTGATTTAATTATATTGTGCGTATATTTTGCATATGTATGTTGCTGTTGTAATGCATTTCATTTCAAATTTGCAAATCACGCACCTTCCCTAACCCAATGCTATTCCCATTGCCACTTTCTCTCTGTTTTTATTTATACTTATATATACATATCTATATTTTTTTTTTTTAGGTTCCTAACCCACGACATGAGCAACTGTGCCACAAATATCGCCCACAGCATTTTGCGGTGTCTGTATGCATGTGTGCTCCAAAGAGGAGCCCTTTGGGCTGGCACAAAAAAATACAAAAAATAAAAATACCAACAACAACAACAACAGCAAAAAAAAATAAGTAAAGCTACAGTCGCACGCACGCAACAGTATTGTACCCAGCACTTGCACCTGGCACTCTGCACTCTTCACCCTTTAATATAAAATAAAATATTTGATCTGTAGTTTTGAATTTAAACAAGAAATGAAAACTATCTTGCATGTGCCGGAGATTTTATACTCTTGCAGACTTAAATGTGAAGTTTTTTATATATATTCCTACAATGACTTTATTTTTTTTTTGTCAAACTTTAACATTAAGCTCGAATACTATAAGCTTCAGCCGGAAAGACGGGCAAACGAATTTGGACTTGGCTGCCTATCAATAATATATGAAGTCTAGCACGCCTTCAATCCTGATCAACATAAATTTTGGATATAAAAATAAATTGCTTATACATTTCCCCATGGTACTAGATACTATCGATATGAAATGATATTGATATACCTAAGAAATCTTTAGATTACAAGTTATTACTCTTAAAATTGTAAGTATTATTGATTATTCTCGAATTACAAAGATATACAAAATTTATGTAGTTCAAATTTTGGATCGTTGGGCTAGGAAATCGACTATTGATCCTAATCAGAAATATATAGACTTTATAGAGTGTAGCTGTAGCTTCTGCTCCTTGTCTTCTGCATGTACACTGACCTCATATACTCTTATGCTTGTTAACCATTTTCAATAGTTGAAGGGTATAAAAACAGATGTTACGGGAAGGGTAAGCTACATGTGGTGTGTTTTGTTGTGTTATGCTTAGATGCGGTGCGGTGCGGTGCGGTGCGATGTGGTGTTGTGTTGTGTGGTGCACCGGTCTAGGCAAAACCGGTGCCAACATTTTTGTGTGCAATTTTTTGTGAAATTATTTTTACACACTACACACATAGACACACACATACGCATACCGATAAACACGCACGCACGCACATGCAGACAGGCATACTCGTGTCTGTCGTTGAGCCTAAAATAGAAATGGGATCGAATTCTCGTGCCGACATTTTTTTTTCTATGTGTGTGTGTGTGTGTCGGTGTTTGTATTTGTGTAGTGTCTGTATGTGTGTCTGTTTGTGCTTGCATTTTGCCTACTGCATTTGGATATTTTGGGTTTTGTTTTTGTTGTTGTTGTTGTTGTTGTTGCAACAAAGTGGTAAGTGCAGATTTGAAGTTATTACCAAAAACTAACCAACGTTTTGTGGGTTTAAGTTGTGTGGAATAATATTGGTAGACCCACAAAAAAAAAAAAAAACAAAAAAACAAAAACCTCTTTGGCTCCAACTTTCGCCCCATTGCTGGCTGTTACTCTTGCTGCTGTTATTGTTGTTGTTGTTGTTATTATTTTTGCCGTTGCACTTCTTGTAAATATTTTGTCGATTTTTAGCACACAATTCAATTAATATATCCTTGCAAGAGTCTATTATACCAAATCATATTTTCTCTCTCTCCTGTCTTTCCTTTTCTGTATCCTACAATTTTCCAGAAATTGTTCTTGAGACCAACAATCAGTCACCGCCTATAGCTGAAATCGCCGTCGGTTAATGCATGAAATATAAAATTTATGATTCATGGGAAACTTAAACACAATTTTGGAAATTGTAGCATCCCATCAAGATCTAAGCACACCAAGCACTTCCTTGCCTGTACTGTTGATGCTATGCATTGAGAGTTTAGCCAGTCCTGTGAGCACAATAAAATTTTATGTTTAAATTGATAATCAAAAAAACAAAAGCAAAGAGAAAAATTTCAATTTCTTAAATGTTATTGAATGCAAATTGTAAACAAAATTTTATTGGAATATTTAGTCTCTAGCATTTTTTGATATCTTTCGGAAATTAAAACTATTGGCTTTTGCTTGTCAAGAAATTAAAACTGTAAATTGTAAAATCAATTAAAGTTTATTATGCAAAATTAACAATCAGACAGCAATAAAAAATTAATTTAAAAATTAAATATTAAAAATTGAAAGAAGAAAACAAAATTTTCTATTTTCAAGGGTTATATTTTATTTCCTTTAAATTTATGAGCTGCCATATAATTTAATACATAGAAGCTTTGAACCTAAACTATTTTCAGTTTAATAAACTAAACTTTCAAAATATAATATATTAATAATACGGAAAAAAAAATTAAAAATAATACTCTTGTAAAGCTATAATTTTTGACCTATTGGTCCTATGTCAGCTGCATAATTTAAAACTTAGCAGCATTACTAACTCCTGATGCAAATTTCATATCGTAAAAACTGCTAATGCTCAGCTAAAGGAACTGCCGGATTTGAAATCCTCTGCTTATACTGAGCAGGAATATATACATATATATAAATATGCATGCATTCCTAACGCCTAGGTATAATTATATAGCATTGCGAAAAAAAAAACCCCAACGCTGCATGCTGAACACGTTCATAATTTGTAGATGCACCAAAAAAAAAAAAAATAGGCTGCCTGAAAAAAAGAAGACAATAATGGTGAAACCGCCAAACACACGCAGAAACAAAACAACAACAGAAACAGTAACAGCAACAACAACAACAACAACAACGATAACAATAACAACAACAGTAATAACAACGCTGTGGGTACAAAAAATTACGAAACCAAAAATCAGCAACCAAATATGTGGTTGCCACCAACAAAAGAGGCAACAAAAGACAAGTGTGCATTTTTAGCATTTTTCGACTGGTCACAGCTAATAGATACCCTTTAACATATTATATATCACTATTAAAAAAGTTACATTTATATTTAATTTTTTGAATATTTTTAAGATTTTCCCGGCATGAATATGAATGTTCCAGTGAATATGATACAAGAATATTACAAGAATATTGCAAGACATGAATTTTTTTTTAGCTATTGGAAATTAATCGGAATGCATCCTATGGCAAAATGTTTTCAAATGTAGAGTATAAGACAAAAAGTACACACATACGCCACCTACTTGGGTGAGTTGGAGTTGACAAGCAATGATCTGGGGATACGGGGTCATGGGTGAAGTGAGCGATGGGCAGGTGAGTTGTTTGTCGGCCGCAATCGTCAAAGGTCGAGCCCGAAAAAAAGGCAAAAATACAACTACAAAAATTACACAATAAACAAAAAAAATTTCATTGCAGTCCGGACAATGCACAACGACAGTCATGACTGTCCGACTGTCCGGCTGTCCACTTGTATAGTCGTCCAATATGTCCGGATATGCGGCTGTCCAGCTATCTCTCTCTCTCTCTCTCTCTTTCTATGTGTCTGTCTGTCTGTCTATCTGTCCGCATGTCCTTTACAGTACGCAATCCATGGGTTGTGTCATTATAAACACTCTGGAAACACGAGTGTCCAGCATTGCTGGCTATAACAATAAACGAAGCGGGCGGTCAACATTGTTTCTCTGCTTGTTTCATCAGCGGCCCAAAAAATGTGAGAGAAAATGTGGGGCTGACATCTGTACAAACGTAGAGCTCCATAAACAGGGCTTGCACAGAAACACAGAAGCATGGCAACAGCAACAGCAACGGCAACGGCAACGCCAACAGCAGCAGCAAAAGCAACAGCAACAGCAACAGCATAATGCGTAAATTGCAAAAAGCGCAGCAAAAAGTACACGGAAAATCAATAAAAAACGCAAGGAAAAAATTTTATTAAAAAAAAATTAAAACAAACAAGTCTCATGAATGCAGCAATGTAATGCACGTCATATTAATATACCCTGTAAATTTTCAACATAAAAACCAACATTTTTTAAAATCTAATATAATATAATTTTGCCATCCAGTTATTAGCCGTTCATCATAATACACTTGGCGCCTACTACTCCGTTCTGTGCTTTATAAACTGTTTCTTCGATAACTTCTTTGTTACTTAATTTATTGATAACATATGTTATCGATTTTCATTGAATTTCGGAGCGCATGACATTACATATTTGGAAAAAAAAAGAATACTGTAGTAATGTTGCCTTTAGTTTTTATTGCCAGTATTCGGAACGATCCGATAACATCTATTTGTAATATTGATCCAGATCGAACATGATCTGTCATGCATGCACAAATTGTATATACCTTCTTTAAGCCATTTTCAATTGGTATTGGGCATGAAAATGTGAAAGAGATAAAAGAAAACGCAACGCAATACATAAAAAGTGGCGGACACGTAGCATTCAGGCCTGGCTGGCTGGATGGCTGGCAGGCTGGCAGGATAGCATGCATGCGAGTCCTGACTGCTACACAATACCGACAGGCAACCTGCTTTTTGTACAGCCCACTTCCTCCCCATGCCCACAACATCTTTTGCGTTTTGACCAGTTAACGTGTTCATTGCAGTCAAACTTGTTGACAATGCGCCTCGCATGCAGAAAGTTCCACCATGCCATCCCTCGACATGTTTTACTCGGACGTTTTGGTCTCCTTTGGTTGCGCCTTCTTGTTTCTTTTTAAGGTTTTGCATTTTGAGGCCAACATTGAGGCCACGAATGGCGTTGCCTTCCAGCGCTGTCGTCAACAACAGCACCACCGAATAAGAACAAGAGAAACAACAATACTACAACAGCAACAGCAACAACAACAGTAACAGGAACATCACCAATCGCGTCCCACACAAACTGTTTCTGTTCCGGCTTGTTGATTTTTTTTTTCGTCTTGTTTTTTTATACTCTTTGAAAGGTATATTAATTTTACACATAAGTTTGCAATGCATACAAGCAGGTGTGACAGAATATTTAAATTAACAATCGAGTCCATGACGGATATCCGATATACGATATCCAATTGTTAGTCCGACTGTTCTTCACAGAAATTCCCTTCCTTTAGCTTTAAACTAAACGTTAAGTCGAAGCTAGACATATCGCAATACTATATCATACAGCTGCTGTTAGAATTTTTAATCAAAAATAACATCCTCAAAAAATTGAGTAACTATAACATCTGGTCAAGCCTATTTCCATTCGGACTACTATATTGTTTAGCTGTACGAACGATCGTCTGAGGCTTAAATGTATTAAATTCTTGTTGTTTTCGTTTTGGAAGAGTATGAACTCTTCGGTGTGCTGAATATAACTATGGACTATGCTTTCGGTTCTTTTACATTGTGTTTTCAGTGTTTCTTATCCGCCTTTTGGTCTGGCGAGCATGTAAAATTATGACGCTGGTCAAGTAATTTGGCCGATTGCCTGTTTTTACGTGACCATCGATTCGCTGTGAGAATTGACAAATTTGAGGAGTTACAATTCTCACTCTAGACAATGAATGCAGTGATTGTATTTATATGGAGATAAAGCATAGATATAGAGAGATAGAGAGAGAGAGAGAGAGAGAGTTGACATAAGAACATATGATTTATACTTGGAATTAGTATTAAATTTGTATATACTATAAGAGGTTATATTAAATTAGACTAAGAGTTTGTAACGCCTCCTAGGTCGTGGTATATTATATATTCTTATTCAGCAGCAAACTCAGATTTCAAATTCTTTAAAGTTATCTCAATGAAACTTATTATACAAACTCCCTGTAACCATGAGCTATATATATATATATATATGACGTAATCAAATGAATCGGACTACTATATCATATAGCTGCCACAGGAATAATATGTTTTTGAATGAACAACTTTTTCATTTACTCACCAATTCAGCTGAAACTTACTTGATAAGTGAGTCTAGTGAGCCAAATCGGACTACTATATTATATAGCCACAATAGGAATGATAAGTTAAAAATTGACTTTTTGTATAAAAGTTTTTCGTTTAAGTATCTGATATCTTCAGCTTGTCGAATATAATTAGCATATTATTTGTCAGACCCTTCAGTCGAATATCCAATAACTGCATATTAACATAATACAAACTATACAATTTTTATTCTTAATTATTTTCAACTGTTTCATTTGATCACTTTCAACACTCAATCATTCAATATCTCAATTATAATTTAATTGAATTTTACAAATATTCAATATGCAAAGTGTCGATAAAGTTTTACCACTTGCATTTCAAGTCGTTGCATATTTTTTTTTACTGAAGAGCATACACAAATCGTATAAGCTCACATTACATTCTTTTGTCTGATTTTTGTTTTCCATTTTTTCCCATTTTTTCGCATTTTTTTTTATATATTTTATTTTTATTTTTTGTTATTGGCATTTAACTGGTCAGTTTGGCAATTGTTTAACAGCTTGTTAACATTTTGTCGCCTTTCAATGTGACTGTAGAGACAGAGACAGTGCGAGAGAGAGTGAGTGAGTGAGTGAGTGAGTGAGATAACAATAGTACTGTAGTACTACTTGCACTTTCGTGCAGGCAGCTGATCTGTTTGCGGTTGTTTGATGATGAGTGTTGAGAGTATTGAAAGTATTGGCTCTTGGCTCATGGCTCATGGCTCATGGCTCATGAATGTTGGCTGTTGCATGCAATTGCCTTAATTCCTGATTCCCTGATTCTCTGACTTTCATTTTTCTCCCTTTTTTTTTTTTTTTGGGGTGAAGAAAATGAGTTAACGAAGTGTTGCTCGAGAATGAGAATGAGAACATGAACGAGATGCATTTTGCTCACGTTGTACATTTTTAATTGCATTTTGTATGCAATATGTGCAGCAGGAAGAGAGAGAGAGAGAGAGAGAGAGATATACACTGTCTCTCTTGCAGTGTTGGATACTAACTAGTTAGTCCTGGCGATGCCGTCGTTGTCCTTTCATTAAATACGCCACACGGCAAGCGATTAAAATGACCGCCGATGCAGCAAATCGAATTAATTTTTGCAACGTGCAAATGGCTGCAGCAAACTGCTGTAGAAATACAGCAACAACAGCAACAGCAGCAGCATCTGCAGCTATAGCAGCAACAGAAACATTAAAACTTTACATTCACATTAAATCCTTTGCCGCACAACACATTTAAGTTGATGATTAAGCTTCATATATGCTTGTATGTATATGTGTATGCATGTATGTGTGTGCGTGTGTGTGTGTGTGTAGTGAATAGTAAATGTATAATGCGGGGCATTGAGTACATTATGTGCTTCAGCACATAAAGTTGTAATGACCTGTATATATGACCACCGCCAGCACCACCAACACCACCATTCAGCACCATTCAGCACCACCAACACCGCCAGCTTATGCCAGCAGCAGCGTCAACGACAGATCTTCTGTAGCGCGCTTTTGGTTGCCACTTAATAAACTACACGAGTCAAAGAGGTCAAAGCGGCTGGCAAAAGCGCGATTGTGTGCATCGTTGTTGTTGTGGGCGTGGCATGAAGTTTTTTTTTTTTTTTTTTTATAAATGCTTTTAATTGAAGGTGCCTGCAAACTCGAATATTCAACAACAGCAGCATCAACAGCAGAACGAATCACAGCTCACTGTGCACTGTACAAATGCATAACAGCGTGCTGCTGTTGCTGCTGCACTTGTGATGCTGCTGCTGCTGTTGCTGTTGCTGTTGCTGACGTTGCCAGTAGGCATATTTTAATGAATATTGAGGATTAAAGGAATTTGCGGATTTTCATTGAATTATGCATTTTGGCCGCTCGTCCTGGCTGCGGTTACCATCAGCAGCAGCAGCAGCAGCAGCAGCAGCAGCAACAGCAGCAGTAGCAGCAGCAACAGCAACATCAACGACCATCGGACCCATCGTATATTTCTTTGTCGCACGCGATGATTTATTAAGTCATTAGCACTTGTGCGGCTGCTGCTGGTGGCTGCCCACGCAGTGCTTGCAGCATGTTGCATACACGCATACATGCATACAAACATACATACATACATACATATATATAGTTGGAAATGCATACGACAGCAGGATGCTGATATGCTACATGCAGCAGGATGCACCCGGAGTTCACTCTATAGGTGCACTATACAACTTGTAATTCTTATTAATTGTGTGTTTCTCGCTGAATGTGTGTGTTTGTGTGTGTGTGTTGTGCGTGTGTAATCCTCAATATTTTTTACAGACTGGCAACGGCTGCTCATTAGTGCGCCGGACATTAAATTCTTGAAGCAAAAGCTTATCAACAAACTGCATTTAAATACTTGAAATTATCATACAACTACATATAAATATATTTTGATAGATATCATAATTTAGACAATTTTTGATATTCTAGTATATTTATATATAATATTTACTCCATATACAAAATTATTTATCTAAGTTTAATGAAGAAACATTCTCACTTCGACTATTCGACTATTGGAGATATCACAGAAATTGTTGAGATTCATTACTGAAAACGATTCATAGTTCAAATATGTTATGATAGTTTATTTATGATGAATAAAATTCTTTCAAAATTTTGGACTATTATATTATTAAGTTATCATAGTCAATGATCGATCGAAAATCAAGCTTTCATATGAAGAACTTTTTTATTTGTTTAGTTTAACTGTTGCGAGCTTAGAGGACTTTGACTTAAAAAACCCTGAATCAAATCTGAGCATTATAACATATAGCTGCACTAGAAACGATTGGTCATAAATTGTCTCTTTGTATGAAAAGCTAAGTTAGAGAATTAATATCTGGTAGCGACTTACATATTTATGTCAGTTAAATTTTATGCAGTTCAAACTACTATATCATATAGTCAACATAGGAAGGATTAGTCAAAATTTCACTTTTTGTATAAAAAAAAAATTGTTCTTTGAAGTCAACAAGTGTCGAATATCTTCAACATGTCGTAGATAACTTTGATTTCGCTTTGTTTTTTTTCAACATATTTAATTGGAATTTACTGAAATTGAGCTTAATAATATCTGATATAGTACTTCCACAATTTGATCAAATCGGACTGCTATATCTTTTAAATCGAATCAATCCAACTATTATACATATATTATAATCATATTGTCCAGATCGATGAGTTGAAGCTGGGCTTTCTTCGTTATATACAAAAATTCTATTTCTCATATAGTTGCAGAATACTTTTGTTTTTAACTGATATGCAAATTTTTCTATAACTGATTTGATGTTAATGTTGTATGATGCAGCATAATCTAAAGTAAAATGAATTTAAAGCCATATTCGTCGGCTATTTAAGAATGTTGAGGTTTCAGTCGCAGTTGCAGTTTTTTTCATACTCTCAGATTCAGATTCAGATTCGATTTGAGTTTATGCTTGGTCTCTGGAATTGGGCTCATTGCGTGCGAAGTATACTGAATGCTGATGTGTTTGTGTGTGCAAGTGTGTGTGAATGTGTGTGTGTGTGTGTGTATGTTTTGGATAGTATGGGTTAATGTGCCTGTTGTGTTGCGCTGCGGAGAGAATGTCAGAAATGCGTGTGAAAAATAAACGAGATTTTCCCAACGCGCTTTTGATATTTTTGCATGACAGAAGCCAAATGAGAAAATGCGATTTTCCACATTGCACTGGCCAATGACACGGGCATGGACATGGCGCAATGCACACCGACAGCCACACCGACGGCCGATGTGTCCAATGTCCTACCAACTTAATGTGTTGGCGTTTCCTGACATACACACACTCACACACACTCACACACACACTCGAACACATGGACACACTCTCACACATACACATACACTTATAAACAAATGCTGCACACATATTCAGACGCACAGATAATTTTTACAATTTGCAGCAATGCGTTTTTAATTTAAATCGATAAAAGTTGCATTTCATACAAAAACAAACCAGACACGAAGACAACAATAACAACAACAACAACAACAACAACAACAATAGCAATGCCAACAACAACAGTAAAATGTAAAATAATTGCAATTTCAAGCAACCCCCAGAATATACTATCATCCTGTGCTCATTTCCCATTCTCTGTCCCATTCCAAGAGACAGACACAATCTCTATCTCTATCTGTTGCACTGCACTGCACTGCATTGCATTGCATTCAACTGAACCGTGCACTTTATGCAGTTTGCCCAAAAAGTCTTAAAATTATGCATAACAAAATAATAATAATAATAAAAAAAAAATAAAAAAAAAAATATTTCTTTAAAAATTTCTTATTTTTATTTATTCATTTCCTTTTTCTTAATACACAAGCTTTGAGCTCGACAAACACAATAAAAATATTTTAGTGTAATCGAATTATAATTTTTCATAGTTGCTTTTCATAACTGCAGGTGACAAATGTATTGAAATTAATCATAAATATCTATTTAAATATAATACAATTCCATTTAGTTATTTGATTCAGCTTTCAGCTAACACAACGCATGAAGCACAAAAAGCGTTGCCTACTTTTCAGCGCGAGTTTACGATTATAGAATTTATACAATTTATTATCGCCGGAAACTTGGAAATTAATATTAACTAATTATTTAGAAAATATTTCATTTTCAAAACTTGTTTGCATTGTAATTATATTTTTACAGTTATTCCTATAAGCAAATCAACTCTTTGGGTCACAACATTAAATATTCTTCAGAATCAACATTTTAAATAGAAACCCTCTGACTTTTTTCATGAGCTGCAAAATCATGCAATTTTTATATTTTTTATAATTTATCCCAAGCTGTGAATATATACCTCGTGGAACAGTTGAACCAAAAAAAAAAAGATAAATAAATAAAATGATTTAAAATAAAAAATCCTTACATTTATTATTATTTATTACAAGCTATGCTTGAGAATAAATTGTCACTTAATTGCAACTACAAAATACTTCGATGCAAAGTAATGTCTAAATTCACATTTGGATTCACGCTAGGCTTCAAATTTAAATGTTCACTTCAAAGTGTAAAACTCTTGCAGAAATTTCTAGAATTATTTTAATATCAGAAAATGATAAAATTATTCAATTAAAAAAATTAAAATTTTAGCTGCAATTTAAGCTGAATTACATCTTTTAAATAGATCTAGTAAAATAATAAAAATAGAATAAAAATAATGCTAATAATAATAATAGATTTGAGCTCGATATAAGACAGATAGGCAGATAATGTACAATTCAACTATTGATGCTGAGCAATAGTAAATTAAAAGGTTTACAATGTATCCCTATGGGCGTTACGTAGCATCAAAAGGTAACGGGTAAAAAAATACCATTTATTTTTTGTATGTATTTTGATGTTCCTTCGTTTTTGATTTTAGTTTAATTTTAGATTTGAACAATGTTCAAATTTTCCATAGTGCAATTGCACACATGTGCGACAGTAACTGTATATATATATATTCGTGTGTGTGTGTGTGTGTCTGTGTATATATTGTTGTCTGCATTTCTGTTTGTGTTTATTTTATTTTATTATTTTCTTTTTTTTTCTCTCTCTTGCGGTCAACGAGTTGGTTGACCACTTTCAAATACTGCCAAACCCAGAGTCACGCCCAGAATCACGCCCACACTTGTTCATTGCAAAATATATGTAAATAAAAAACAAAAAAAAAAACAAAAAAAATTTTTAAATAAAAATAAAAATTAAAAAAATAAATAGACACAAGCACAGTGGAGCGCATTTGACCAATGTCATAACTCAAACCCAATTACAAGAAATGAGACAAAAAAATAAAATAAAAAAAAAATATAATAAAAATGCGAATGTGATTTTTCATTGGCGCTTCAAGTGAAGTATGAAGCGTAAAAATTTGTGTGTGTTTTTTTTTTCTAGAATAACACTAATCGCATCAGTTAAATAGAGCATTGATATCATATCATGCATCAGCTGCAGTGCATCAAACAACTTAAGAGAGAGAAGGAGAGAAAGAAAGAGAGAGAGGGAGAGAGTAACAAATCTGCAGCTCTTGCTTTTGCATTTGCATTTGGCATTGCCTTTGATGCACTGTCACTTGCCGTGCGGCTGTTTGTTTCGACTACCCAATACTCATATTTCTGTGCCTTTATATTTGCATTTGCATTTGTTTTTTTATTTAATTATTTTTTATTTTTTTCATTTTGATTTTTTATTTATTTTTACTGTAGTTGCTGTTGCGCTTTTTTTTATTTTGTGTTTGTGCTTGTATTAAAATATTGCGTTGTATTTTTTTTTTTTTTTTGTATTTTGTGTATTTTTGCCTACATACAAGTTGATTTAAACGTTTTCCACCCGCGTGCCGATATATATTTGTACATACATATATACATATATATATAATTTTTTTGCCTTTTCACGCGGTTTGTGCGACGCGTTTTTCTCTTCTTTTTTTTTTTTGTTTTTCTGTTTTTCTGTATTTTTTTTTTTTTGCTCTGTAGTATTTTGTGAGTGTTTTTTTTAGTTGGTTGCCCGATGGGTTAACCGTTGAATTATCAATTTCGCGGTGAAACTTGCGGTGCATAAGTGCGGTTCACCAATGAGTTTTCGAAGGTATCATATTATATTGTACAATGCCGTGCAGAGAGTTCCTCTCATTGCTGTTTCTGTTGTTGTTCTTGTTATTGTTGTTGTTGTTGTTGTTGTTGCTGTTGCCTTTTGTTTTTATTTGTATTCATTTATTGTGAATTGTTGCTGGTCGTTTGTCAGCTCGAAATGAATACGTTAAATTTTAACTAATTACATTAAGTAAAAATTGTTCATTGCTTTCTCTTTCTCTTTCATTTTTTTTTTCGTTTTTTTTTTGTTTTTTTTTTCGTATATTTACTCGTTTTGACATGTGAAGAGGGTCATTAAGAGTTTTATTGGACGCCAGTCAACAGACAACAGACAACAGACAATGGACAGTGGTCACAACAGTGCAATATACGTTTACAACATATAGTTATACTATTTTTTTTTATTATTTATTGTTTTCATGTCACACATTCACAATTGAACAATTCTTGTTAATCAATTAGCAATTTGTGTGTGATTCAAGTTTTATTCATAGATTTTTCACATTAACTGCGTTATATTACAATATGCAAAATAACATAATTTTTACATAACTTTTGCTTACTACTAAGGAAATTTCTTTATAAATTTATCGAGATATATTTTAATTACTTTATTCATTACTTTATCTCATTGTTTTCAATTTTTGATAGTCGAAAAGAAGATATAAATATTTTTCTCATGCTGCATTCCGATACTTTACAAATCACAAAAAAAAAAAAAAAAGTAAATAAAAAAAAAAAATGTCACTTGAAGTCCGAATTTATAATTTAAGTATTGCCTGTAAAATCTCTTGATGTTTTTGAAAGTATCAAAAAATACTTTATTCCGACATTGCATATATATATTTATATATGTTTATTATATTTCGTCAATTAGAATGCGAATCCATAGATACTTTATTTTCCTCCTAGATTGAGTTCATGCTTTGTGAGAATAATGTGTAAATTATATTGCCATATATTGATAGGCTGCGAAATTTGAACAGAAAATTTGAATAAATTTATGAAAAGAAAACGTAAATATCAATATTCTTCAAACTGCATTTCAATAATTTCCTTAATTCAAAAAAACATAAATGCAAATCCAAGAAATATTCACATAATAATACAAAATAAAAATTAAAATAAATTGTATACGTAATACTTCATTTTATTTGAGAAATTCTGAGAAAATATTTGAAGATCTATGTTTTGTTCTACGATCGATGCTTTGTTCTCATTCAGAGTGTATAATATGAGTATTATTTGTAAATATTTATTAATAGGAATTATCTATTTGTAATTCAATAACATTTTGCGTTCTTTTCAATTCCCACAAAACTAGCAATATAGTTATAGAATTTTATTGGTAAACAAAGCATTAGAAACCGCGAATAAGTGCTAAATAATTATATATATAAAAACCATTCACCATTCATGACTATTTACGAGTATAAAGCGTAACATTTAATTAAGCTAAAATCGGTAAAATTTGCAACTGAAATATATGACAATTAATTTTTACGATAACTATTTCCAAATATTAAAATAGATTTGTGCAAACAGAAAGTGAATACAATTTATTTAAATGAAATACAATAAATTCCAAGTTAAATTAACTAAATAGATCTAATAATTTGCTTAGTTTTTGCTCTAAGACTATATCAATTTTATTTTGGAGCATGTAAGACTTACTAAACATAGGAAAACCATATTTCAATAATTTGCAAATGCCTTTAATAAGTTTATACTGATGCTTTAGCTGTCAGAAGATAGGCGCATATTCATAAATAAATCATAAACTATATTTATTCTTGTTCAAAATCAAGAACTGAGCTGATTTGGACATATTCGACTCTATGAACGCTTTGATTTCCAAAATTATAGGAACCTAGGGGCACCAAATTTATGTCAGCCACATACCATGGTATATCATATACATATAATGCTGGCATGCAATTATTTAAGAAGTTAAATCGTCTAGTTTCATCGACGTCAGAGTATACTCGTAGACTACTAAAGCTTTTCTTTTCGGTTAATACTTATCAAAAATATATACGAGGTGTGTTCAAAAAGTAAGGTGACTTTTCAAATTTCGCGGGCAACATATTTTCGATTATCGATTTTTTTGTTTTGTTATATTGGTACACTCTTCCCTAACATCTGTACCAAGTTTCAATTGAATTCCCTTTTTTGTTTGGTTGTGAGAGACGTAAAGGTTACAAGTTGTTTTGCGTGCTCGGCGATTTTTTGCTATCGAAAAATATGGATCAAAGGATTTGCATCAAATTTTGTGTAAAAAATAAAATTAAGTGCTCTGAAACACTTGAAATGTTGACAGTGGCATACGGTGAAACTGTTCTGAGTAAAAAAAATGTGTACAAGTGGTACAAACTCTTCCAAGATGGCCGGGAAGATGCCAATGACCAGCCTCGCTCTGGACGCCCAAGCACGTCAACAACTGATGAAAACGTTCAAGCAGTGACGAAAATTGTTTTGGAAAATCGTCGAATCACTATCAGAGAAGTTGCTGAAGATGTCGGTATATCGCTTGGCTCGTGCCATGAAATTTTTTCAAACGTTTTGGGTATGAGTCGTGTGTCAGCGAAGTTTGTTCCTAAATTGCTGAATTTTGACCAAAAGAACCGTCGCATGAGCATCGCTCAAGAGCTGTTGAATGACGTCAACGACGACCCAGATTTACGCAAAAGGGTCATAACTGGTGACGAATCATGGGTATATGGTTATGATATCGAAACCAAAGTCCAATCGTCCCAATGGAAGAGCCCAGGTGAGCCAAAACCGAAAAAATCAAAAAATCGCCGAGCACGCAAAACAACTTGTAACCTTTACGCCTCTAACAACCAAACAAAAAAGGGGATTCAATTGAAACTTGGTACAGATGTTAGGGAAGAGTGTACCAATATAACAAAACAAAAAAATCGATAATCGAAAATATGTTGCCCGCGAAATTTGAAAAGTCACCTTACTTTTTGAACACACCTCGTATATAATATATGGGAGTTTTTGTAATTTTTTGTTTATTCAACTTCACAAGATGCTGGAAAGCGAGGGGCTTTCAAATTAGGGATAACTATCTCCACATTGACAATTAAAATTTATTAGAAGCATTAGAAACAATAATTCTATGCAACATATAGAAGATTTCAGAACTGACGCTGTATGCTACGATCCGACACTTTGCGACTAAATAAAGCTTATGGCAGGATCAGCGAGAAAATCCACGTTATAAAAATTACCAAACACTTGTAATGGCTGCAAAAATTTGTATAATTGCAATTTAAATTCTTAAATGTTGCTACTTAATTTTCTATTTATTTTTCTGTAATTGCAAATTGTTGACTTGTTTTTTTGCAGGGAATACTTGTAAGAAAATTTGATAGTTGAACTTACCCTGTGACAATTGCCAATGTCAGTTGCTGTTGCTCTTGCTGTAGAAGCCTTGAGAATTTTTGAGATTATTTATTGCTATAATTCTTTTTTTTTATTATTGTTGCTGTTGTTGTTGTTTTTTGAGATTTATGTATTTTAATTAGTTGCAGTTGCAGTTAAAGTTGCACTTGCACTGGCAATTGTTGCTGTTTGCAGCCGCTGTTGCTTCTGATGTTGCTGCTGTTGCAGTTGATGTTGATGTTGATGTTGCTGTTGCTTTGATTACATTTATATAACAAAAATTTATGATGATCGCATAAACAAAAAAAATCTCGCACACACACACAAACACACAATGTTGCAATTGTATTTGATAACAAAAAAAAAAAAGTGAATTTCTAAAATATTCAATTAGAAAATGGAATTGATAAACAATTTTCAAATTGTTTTTTTTTCTTTTCTTTTTTTTTTAAATTTAAGTTGTTGCGCTTTTGTTTTTTAATTTTATATATATATTTTTTTTTGTTTTTTTTTTATAATTTTTTTTTGTATTTTGTTTTGCTGAATTCTCAATGCGAATACGAAAAACTCGATGTATGATTTATATGCGCCCGGAGCGGAACGGAAACGCGGCCGGCGAGTTAGTGGTCAGAATGCAAAGTGACACATGGAGCTCCAGCTCCAGATGCTGTTGATGTTGCTGCCCGATTGTCGATGGCAATGCCGATGATGCCGATGACGATGCTGTTGCTGTTGCTGTTGTTATTGTTATTGCTGTTGCTGTTGCTGTAGCTGCTGCTGCTGCTGCTGCTGCTGCTGCTGTTCCCGTTAATGTTGGCTATTGCCAGTTTGCCGTTTGCCCCGTTACCGTTGCGGATGCGGCCAATGCTGGCCGATGCCTTGGCTCCAAGTGCATTCGGTTAAATACACGAAGGGCAATTTGAGCGTACACGATTTGTGTGTCGCTTATATCGTTGCACTTGCCGAACAACAGCAAATATCCCCACCGCCAAAAACAGACCCGACGTCTCGATTATACAGTTCACTCGACTAACGAGACTCGCTTACGAATCAGAATAACGAAAACGAGCTATACAACATATACGACATATACGACATATACGATATACGACCTAAACGACCTACGACTAGCGACCAGCGACTAGCGATTCTACGAACCATAACAAAACGAAGCTGTGAGCCATACGAGACGATGAATTCAAATTCTCGAGCCGCGTGTATCCGCCTCCGTGTGTTAAATATTTCTACTCTTTTTTTTTTTATTTTTATTTTTTGTTTTTTTTTTTTTTTTAACTGATGTTGCTGTTGCTATTGCTGCTATTGCTATTGCTGCTATTGCTATTGCTGCTGTTGCTGTTACTGTTGCTATTAGCTGGCGCTGCGTGCGTGCGCTTCGAACCGGTTAACAGCACAATTGCAAATGATAACACGCACACAAAATACTCGGTGAAAATTTTCGAAATTTTCACACAAAAAACTTTTCAAATTATCAAAGCAGCGACGACGACGACAACAACGCTGCCGTCAAAATCTCTCAGCCTGCTGCTGTCTGTCTGTCTGTCTGTCTGTCTGTCTGTCTGTCCGTCTGTCTGTCTATCTGCCTCTGTCTCTCTGTGTCTGTGTCTGTGTGTGGGCGTTACACATACAAACATATACTGTAAACCACATATCCACACACATACACATACACATACATATACACATACGAGTATGCCAAGCCAAACACACACACACATGTGTGTTTGTGTGTTTTTGTGTGTTCGGTTTAAATAACTCAAAAGGGAAATTGAGTTTGAGCGTAAAAAATGTTGTTGAGCGAACGTATTCCTTCTGCCGTACTCCTTCTCTTTCTCCGCACACACACACACGCACGCTGCTCCCACTCCCCCGGCACGTATAAATGCTTTACTCAACTCTATACGAGTCTACCGGCCGTGTTTACAGATTTATGCAACAATTAAAACCGACGACGATAAATTTGTATACATGCGTCGTGTGGATACATTTGCGTTTGCGTTTGCGTTGCGTTTATGCGCGGGCGTCTCGGCTGTAAGCAGCAACGGAAATATAACAGCGAATACTAGCACATCAACGACGAATGGTCACTACCAAAATCAGCTCAATGCAATTTGAGTTCAAAATCTATCTCTCTCAAAAATAAATAAATAAAATATACAAAAATATTTCAAAAATTTTTCTAAATAAATTTAAAAAAAAAAAAAATAAATAAGATAAGAATTGAAAGCAAAAAGAAAACAAAATTAATTAAAAAATAAAGCTCGTTGGCAAGTCAACCCCTTCACTTATTATTATTATTAGCTTGGTCACTTGGTCAAGGGTTGCCTTTGCTATGTTACATACACATGTATATTCATGTCCAAGCTTCAGCTCAACGCTATGGCTCAAAAATTGTAGAACTCAGTATTTTATAAACTCAATTCTCATTACTCAGTTTAAAAGTTCACTCACAAAATAATTTGCTTTGTTTTTATTTTTTATTATTTTTTTTTTTTGTAATTTTGTATTTTTGGCCTGTTTTTCCGGTTTTCTACACATTTTCACTCATTTTTTGGTGTGTAGTGAAAAATCAGGTTTCATTTCTACACAAAATATATAAATTTTGCATCATTGTCTAACGGGTTGTGCGAGTAAAAAACCACCCAAAAAAACACCCACATGACGGTACTGGCGGTTAGGCATCTTGCTCTATGCCATGGCTATGGCAAATGATAATGAGGGGAATTTGGGGTTGGGGGTATGGCAAATGAAGCGAGATGGCTATATTAATGTGTGTGCCATTTTGTATGCTTGTTTGTCTGTCTTTCTGTGTGTATATATGTGTGTGTGTGTGTGTGTGCGTGTGTGTGTGTCGGTGTTTGGCTCACATGAGCGAAATGCTCATTATCATAAACAACAACAACAGTAGCAACAACAGTAGCAGCAACAGCAACAGCAACAGCAGCAGCAGCAACAATGAGCAGCAGCAACAGCAACCATCCACCATCAAAATGTTTGCTGCAACATTTTACATAATATACAAGAAACATTCACAGTTAAAATAAGTATGTGCTCTGTATGTGTGTGTGTGTATGCGTGTGTGTATGTTGTGTTGTGTTGTGTATGCCAGCCATAGTTGGCAGATTTATACATATAGTTAGAGAACACAAAACGTCGCTCAAATTATATACAACTCAAATGTGTTGAGCGTAGAGAGAGTTGAGACAACACTTGTATATACAATATATATATATATATATATATATATCCTTTCTCATTCTCTATCTATCTCACTCACTCTCACTCTCTCTCTCTCTCTCTCTTTCTTTGTGTGTTGTAGTTTTGCATATAAAATGGATTTTAAACTATTGGGAAAACTATCGCATAGCTCAGGCGCCGCTTGCCGCATTAGTTTGTAGATGCGTTTCGACTTGAAACATTGCGGGTAGCTGAAATTGCAAACGTAATCAGCTCTTTCCTCTTTACTCCCATCTCCGTCTACGTCTACGTCTACGTCTCCGTCTCCGTCTGCGTCTCCATCTCCATCTCCTTTTACGTCTCCGTCTTTGAGTATAGTCCCTATACTCACCACTACTCCAATCCTATCCTACATTTCTCCACTTCTCCAATCCTTTTGACACCCAACCCCCAACGACAACATCAACGCTCATATACTTGACTCCTTATACAGCGATAGTTTTGATTGGAGGTGAGTTGATAGTGGGCGGAAACGAGTATTCGAATACGAATGTGAGTGCAAGTGTGAGTGTAGCACGAATAAATGTGAATAAGTGCGGGCGCGACAGCATATTGAGACTGTAGTTAGTTAACTACTCTATGCAAGTGCTGAGCCCAAAAGCTCTAACTCTATTTAAATTCATTCTAAAATGTTTTTTTTTTTCTGATTTTTTTTTCTTGGTTCTTCATGTTTCTGCTATAACTATAACTACAAATACAAATGTAGTATATGCTTTAAGTGAGTGAGTGTCGCATTGTGGAAATACGCATGAGTCTAAATATTAACTGAAATTAACCTGTTGGTCAGATTATATAGTTACATATACATATACATATATATATACATATACATATATATCAAATTAAATAATTTTTTGTAACAAATTATGAAAGCTGGTTGTGTTTATGATTAAAAAACCTAAAAAATTTAATTTATTTTGATATTCTGACTTGGAAAATATCAATTTAAGAAAATGAAAACATGCGTTTCTATTATTTTTTCCATGACTGTATATTCCATAAATTAAGGAATACTTATCGTCGGGAATGTTGAGTGTCCGCTCAATAGCATGATGAAAATTGTGACTACTCAGGAAAAATGTTTACATGTTAGAAATTTCTGTTTATTGAAAGTGTCCGTTAAGAAAGTTTTCACTATAAAATCAAAGTGATAATATTTTTTTTTTATTTTTTTTTTAATTTTTTAATTTATTTTTATTAATTATTTTTTACTTTATTTACTTTATTTTTACTTTATTTTTTCGAGAAGTTTGCAGCTCACAGAAGTTATTGTCTTAGAATCGGTTTCGGCTGGAACTATTCTTGCTTAGTCTGTAAGTTATCGTAATGAATCGTGACATAATTACTTTACATAATACTAATCTCTACATGTCGAACCAGTGTATTATATACGTAACTCCAAAAAAAACTATTAGTCGGACATTAAAATGTTGTATAACTTTTTATAAAACTAAAATTTGCAGGAGTTAAGCTCAGTAATGGCTTAAATTCGGTTTTTTTTTAATTTTTTTATATATTTTTTTTATTTATTTATTTTTTTTTACTTGTAAAATCTGAATTTTTCTTTCATCTTTCTTTCCAGTTATTTTGTTATTACACAAATGATTCATGAACTGATTTGGAACATATAACTATTACAAATTTTAGATAAGAATATCAGAAGTTAGTTGGTTGTACACAATCTTAGTTTGAGCATTTAAATTTATTCAAATTTTCATAACTAGGCATTAATAAAAAAAAACACAAATGAAAAAAAAAATAAAAAAATGACAAACTTTTTTTTAATTTCGTTTAGTTTCCTGTGCATGCTTTTTAATGCTTTAGTTCTACCTATGAGTAATTCTGCTCTAGTTCCATTCATAATTTACATAAAACATGAATGTAATATTATCTACGTTAGGCCAAAGGTTTCATACACTTGCAATGGCCGATCACTCCCAGAGTTTATCTATATGATATAGTCGACCGATTAGAAACCCAAATATGTAGATAAAATGCTAAGTTCGACTGGTGGCAGTCTAGTTGAGAGAAAAGAAACAAGTTTCGCTCTGTAAAGTAATACCTGCCAGTATGTAGTACCACAGGGTGTTAGTCCACAATTTTAACTTCACTTTTAGCTTTTGCTTCAGGACAATATTAAACCAAAGGCACAAGACCATCATGAACATTATACTAACATACAAAACGGGCTGCGGCCAATGCGACCTTTTCCAACTTGAACAGACCGAGACCCAAATGACGGGGACATGCCACATACATATACATGTGAACATGTGAATATGTGCCTGTATGTGTGTGTATGTGCGTGAGTGTGTGCTCGACTGTGTTAATGATTAGAAAAATCTTTGGCCGTCGTTCGCCTTGCATTGTTGTTATTGTATTTAGTTCCTGGCAATTAACGTGTGCAATATGCGCGCTCCTCTTCACCATGCGTGCGTTTTTGTATGTGTATATGTGTGTGTGTGTGTGCGTATGAATTGCCATCCCCTGATCAGCCCGAACCCTTATGCGATTTTTAGCTTAAACTTTTGTTGCTTTTTGCAGCAATTTTAAATGGTTTTCCCTATTGCGCAGTAAAACGTCGACCCCCGGACTCCCGTGTACCTTGTCCCTTATCCCTTGGAAAAGTAAACTGAATGAAACCAAACCAGTTAAGCAAGTTTCACAGTCCTGCTTTAGCTCTATTCCAAACTTAACCAATGTATTGCCTATAGGTGTGAGATATAGGAAAAGGTAACTACCAAGAGCAGGAAGTACGGGGGAGTGCAAAAAAAAGATTGGAGAATGAATATATGGGACGATTCATGCGTGCTCCAGTCTCGCACGCACATGAGGGCGTCTGATTCCATTGCGATGCCATGCGCTTCTATTTGGTGCAGTTCAATAGCTTATGGCGGAACAACATAATGAACGAATTGGACGAGAAGGAGAACTTGTTCCGGAACTGTGCGTTTGGGGCCGCTTATGTAAATGAAAACACACACAAACACACTCACAGCCACAGCCTCAATGCGTGTGAACAAAAGTAAACCAATGCACATGCAAAGCTTATGCCTAGAACAACGATTACATCCAATATAAAAGATTGTATTAGCTCACTGCATAATTTTACTATACATAGTACAAGTATAGCCCATTGAATCAATCTAAGCTTCACTTATAGTTTGTTCCTGTATGGAAACCCTAAACTCCAATGAATTCTAATTGTTAAAAATATTATAAATTTTGATATTTCATATAGTTACATATGTAAGGCTTAAGGGTATAAGAAGTGGAAGTGGAAGTGAAACATTTCGTTTCTTTAACTCTTTTTTGATTCAACCACAATTCGCTTGCATCCAAGTCTCTTGCCCATCAGCTTCTTTTGTTGGCCTTTTACTCGCTAACAGTACTGTGGCTTGTTTACATTTTGAGCCACGTGCCTTAGAAATGCAACAACAGCAACAATAACAAGAACATCATCAACATTTTTTGCAATGTTCGACTCAGTAATACCCTGTAAGGAGTATTGTTTATATTATAATAAGAAACTGTTTCTCTGTATTCCAAAAATTCACATCACACAATTTTCAGTTATATTCAACAATTGAATATTTACCAGGTGCAATTAATGCTAACTATACTTTTTCCATGCTTATTTCTTCAATGCTAAGCCGTTGAGACCCTATTTTTGTTGTATAAAGTATCAGAAATCAAAGTATTCGCCCCCCAAAACAACAGTTGAGTAAGTAAAAGCGAAGCAGCTAAAGCATTTTACTTACTCAACTGTTGTTTTGGGGGGCGAATACTTTGATTTCTGATACTTTATACAACAAAAATAGGGTCTCAACGGCTTAGCATTGAAGAAATAAGCATGGAAAAAGTATAGTTAGCATTAATTGCACCTGGTAAATATTCAATTGTTGAATATAACTGAAAATTGTGTGATGTGAATTTTTGGAATACAGAGAAACAGTTTCTTATTATAATATAAACAATACTCCTTACAGGGTATTACTGAGTCGAACATTGCAAAAAATGTTGATGATGTTCTTGTTATTGTTGCTGTTGTTGCATTTCTAAGGCACGTGGCTCAAAATGTAAACAAGCCACAGTACTGTTAGCGAGTAAAAGGCCAACAAAAGAAGCTGATGGGCAAGAGACTTGGATGCAAGCGAATTGTGGTTGAATCAAAAAAGAGTTAAAGAAACGAAATGTTTCACTTCCACTTCCACTTCTTATACCCTTAAGCCTTACATATGTAACTATATGAAATATCAAAATTTATAATATTTTTAACAATTAGAATTCATTGGAGTTTAGGGTTTCCATACAGGAACAAACTATAAGTGAAGCTTAGATTGATTCAATGGGCTATACTTGTACTATGTATAGTAAAATTATGCAGTGAGCTAATACAATCTTTTATATTGGATGTAATCGTTGTTCTAGGCATAAGCTTTGCATGTGCATTGGTTTACTTTTGTTCACACGC